>OY757309.1:176600681-177200681 GCA_963583905.1 Stenurella melanura
TATAAAAGTATATGCATGTAAGTTCCTTGGTAAGTTGTGAGTAATGTGCTACAAATAATATGAGGGTAAAGAAAAATTAAGTGTAAATACCAGGATTTTTTTTTAATTAATAAATATTAGGTAAACGCAGGTGTGAATTAACGGGACACTAAAGAATATCATTTTGATATTAGGTAACATCTGTATGGTATCTATATACGTACAATATAGAACCAAAACATATTTAGAAATAACAAATTATAATAAATTATGCCTAAAATAAATTTTAACAAAATTTTAATATTGTTTTGCATTTGAAAATAACCCATGTTTTGTTAGATTTGGGTAATCTATTTAAACAGACGCATTTTTTGTGGAATCATGTTAAGTACAAAGCACATCTAGCACAGTTAGACTTCGCTATAACTCTAGTATTGAGTATTGTAAACCTAACAAAACCACTTTTTTTTAAGTTTAATAATCATTTCTTGGAGTAAAAATGCTATCCTAGAGAAAAATATCTTCACTTCTGCTAAGCATATTTCTGGTTCCAAGATAGTGCAGTTAATTTCTTCCCACATAGGCAAATCATTTTCATTAACTATTTTGTTTTCATGTAATATGTTGTTGGTAACATCTATATTTTAAAAAATTCACATAAAAATTATTTTCTGGTGTTGAACAGGTACCTTAGTTTTAAATGAACACCTTTATTTTTCTTTCTCAGTCCTATAGGTGTACAAGATTGTCCTTTGGATCGTCCTTGTACTTTCATTTGTAATGGAATTTTTATTTTTGATATATTTTCAGCTGTTATTGGTTAGTTTTTTCAGTTTTTTCATTACTATTATCATTTGTTGAAACAGTTCTATTATAAGTCTCTTCGTTGATGTTGCATAAATTCTGAATTAAAAGTTTCCCCTAGCTTTAAAGAATATTTAGAAGTAACTGAAGATTCATTCACTTTTTGTTGTAACATTGTAGCATAGAAATACTTTTACAACTCAAAACACAGCTTTTATGACATTAAAGCATTCAAACGACCAATTTTGAGGTTATGTAATTATTTCTGCAACTTGTGGAGCCGTAATCCATAATCATAGAAATCCTCAAGCTCCTACGCATGCGCGGAGATTTGCGGACTCGTAACAAAATAATATACGTTTCCGCCACTTGCGGAATCGTATACACGGCCATTTTTAAAAGGTTTCTCCGCCTAAAATGAATTTAGAAGAAAAAAAAGGACAAAATGACAAAAAAGACAAAAAGACGAACAATTAATAAACAGACAAAAAGGGAAAAGGATAGATAAATATATAAAGGTGTGAAGAGAAAAGTGTGTGATAGAAAAAAGTAATGGTTAAGGTACATCCACCTAGTGGAGTGGAAGTATAGTAACCGTAAGAAAAATTTTAAATATATATATTTTTTTTATTGGTATAAAATGTCATAAAACGCCGAGATTTCAAATTTGAGCGATACAAAATTTCTGTTTGTCTGGGTTCCGTCGGTCTGTCTGTCTGCCTGTCTCTGTTTGTCTGCGTGTCTGTTACTTTTCTTTGTGCGCACGTTTTCTCTGGAAAGGTTTAAGATATCGACTTGAAATTTTTTATACGTATGTTTTATAACGAGCTCTGGAACTGGATTGTTTTTTGAACATATCCGGTGAAGAGTTGGTGGTAAATAGGGAAAAATAGGGGAAATATAGGGAAGATAGGGGAAATAAATAAAGCAAGCTGGTAAGAGCACAGAAAGTTGAGATTTGGTGTATATACTAGAGACCAAGGATTCAAATTTGTTTATAATGTTTCTATACCCCTCACCACCACCGCTCCATTAATAAAGAGGTTGATAAAATAAAATTGAGATATTCACTTGAGGCAGTTGAGATTGACATCTAATTGAGGTGATTCTGAGGAAGAGCAAGAGGGGTATATTGAGAAAAATAACTAGAGTAAGCTAAAAAGAGTCCAGAAACTTCATTCTTGAAGTATATGCTAGAAACTAACGCTTCAAATACTTTTATGACATCCGCCTTAAACATTATTAAAATTCTATGACCAATTATTTTCACATACTAGAGTGCAAATATAGTCAAGATGTTTTCATTTATAGAGAGGCAGATGGAAAATCTGGATGTGGAAGTAGTGATTCCTTAGGCAGCGGTATTTTTGGAGATTCAATAATATAGAATTTCATACTGAATTAACTACCTTTGTCACTAAGAAATCCGTTACTCTAAGCTACGTTTACATAGATCTCGCAGAGTATTAAATTAGTAATAAGTCAACTATAAGAATGTTTAATTAAAGTTGAGGGGTGTACATTGCAATGAGCTTCGTTAATTAACCATTTTATGTGGGGTTGAAGTTGTTTTCATAAAGTAAATATGTTGTGGTTCTTGTAGTTTCGCCACCCTCTGTTTTGGACCCTTCCAAATAAATTTATTATTTAGTCTTCCGTAGCGTCATAGGGATCATGACCATAAGAGAAATTGTATTAATCACAAAATTAAAAATTTGTAATTAATGGGATATCTAGCGAATAATTTAAATATGCGTATATGTAATATCTGCATGATCTGCTTCCAAAACCAATATAGTCCAGTGTTTGACGGTTTCTCGCTCAGAATTCTTTTGGATAAAGCCGATTGACATGAAATTTGGATAGTAAATAGGAAATGGCTCAAGGAAAAAAGTTATATATTGCCGACATTCACTTTTACCCTGGGAGCGGATGCCACCCACTTAAAATGGCCACAGAAATCGATAGGGGGACGAAATCTAAGCAAAGAATGTTCTGTTTTTTCGATAAATCAATACTTTTCAAGTTATTCGCGATTGAAAATGTTGATTTTCATCTAAAAGACGCATGTTTTAGATCGATTTCTCTCGAATAACTCGAAAACCTTACGTTTTATCAAAAAAATCATAGGGAGCAATAATGAAGCTTGTAAATACCCGTAAACAAAAAATGTGGTTGTATAGAAGAGACAATTCTAAGAAAGATTTGTGTTTCAATGGACTCGATCTGAAGCAACGAACTTAACCTAAAACTTGAAGACAGTTTTTCGTAAATAACAAGAAAACTATGACTAATCGAAGAAAGTTGAACGAGAAAGTTGTATGTGCTAAAAAGGGTTTTCGATTGCTATTTTTCAAAGCATCAATTGCGGTAACACTTTTCGAGATATATCGAAAAAACCGTAAAAAATTGGCTTTCCTTGTTATTCCTGTATCTTTTTCAAATTTACATTTAAATACTTACTGTCAACCACAAGTATACCTCACGGCAAGCCTAAAAAGCAAGTTTTTGAAAAATTTCAAAATTTTTTTATTTCTCGAGATATCTGGATTTTTCGAAAAAAAAGACGTCCTCGAAAATCGGCTAGTCTTGCTGAACGTAGAGTTCTAGAGTAACGATCTTGGGCTCATTTTTTTACAAAGAGTTGTACTATCATACATTAAATGAATTGAAATAGTTTTAGTAATTCTAAGGCTAAGTAATAATTATGACTTTAAAATATTTGCATTTTTTTGGGTTGTTTTTTTTAACAATTTTGCCAATTTTACTTTCTTCTGGGTACCAGAAAGTCGTAGGACAAAAATTTCTTTTTGTTAATTAGTCAGTAATCGATACCCATATGTCATTTCTGTAAACTTATTTTTAAAAAATGCAACTATTCTAAAGCCATTTATTTACCCTTTATTAATAAAACGTTATAATTCTTTTACAGCATCTTAGAACCACTCTATGTAAAGAAAATGAACCCAAAATCATTACTGTAGAACCCTACGTTGAGCAAAACTGGCCGATTTTCGAGAATTCTTTTTTTAGAAAAATCGATGTCTCGAATAATAAAAGATATTTTTTAAATTTTTAAAAACTTGCTTTTCCGGCTTGCGGTGAGATATACTTACGGTTGACAGTAAGTATTTGAACTTAAAGTTGAAAAAGATACAGGAAAACAAGAAAAGCCGATTTCTTACTGTCTTTCTCGATATATCTCGAAAACTGTTATCGCAATTGATACTTAAAAAATAGCAATCGAAAGATCATTTTAGCACCTACAACTTTTCCATTCAACTTTTTTCGATTAGATTCACAGTTTTTTGTTATTTAAGGAAAACTGTTTTTTTCAACTCTTCCAATTTTTTAGGTTAGGTTTGCTACTTCGGATCGGGTCCATCGAAATACAAATCTGTCTTAGAATTTTTTTTATCTATACAACCATATTTTTTGTTTCCGGGTATTAATTTTGGTAAATTTAACATTAAATCATGACAGGTTAAGTGGGCTAAAAATAACAACTCTATTAGATTATATTTAAATTTCTGCAGATGTAATACGAACCGAGTTATGGCTAGTTGAAGATGACTGATTGTTCGCCGAAAACTGAATTCGAACCTATCGAACGTTAAATAATGGAAAAACTTACGGAGTTATGATGAAAATAAAATGGTTATCTCATTTTTTCGGAGGAAAAGACACCTATGAAATCAATGGCTTACCTTTCTTAACTTTTAATCTATCTAAATGCTGCAAAAACCATTTTGCAGGATTTTTCAAGGGCTATAAGGCCTGCAAAGTTATACTTCCTTGAACCCTTCGCTTTTGAGATTTCTGAGTTTAAAGGGTTCGGGGAAGGTAACCTCTGCACTCAAATGTGAACTTAAAAAGACGATATCTCAATTTATTTTCATCCTAGAGAAATAAAATCAAACACGAAATATTTAAAAAAAAAAGTTTTTGTACTGTAGCATTTTTTACGCATCTTTTTTAGTTTTTGAGTTATTTTGAAATAAAGAAAATTTGTTCAAATATATCAAAAATCATTTCAAAATTGAATCAAACTTTTTTTCAAATCTAGTCATTCTAAACCGTTTAAACTTCTAGAACATATTGTTAGTACTTAACGGAAAACGTTTAATTTCAATTCTTGCGGTTAAGCCATTGCTTTCATTGCTGATTTTTCAACCGAAAAAAACGAGACAACCATTTTATTTTCATTATAACTCCGTAAGATTTTATGCTAACGATTTTTACTAAAGATCATTTGAATGGTCTTTCAAGTACCTATAGACCGAGAGCTAGCGTCACAAGACATGTACTCTTTGTAAATGAACAGATAGTCGGGCAGATCTGGAGAAAAACCAGGGACGAAAAGTGACTGCTCGGAATGAACAAAATTTTTTTGTTAACTTATAAAGTCAAGTCCCCTCCATCATTCCGACAAGTTTTTACAGGGCGGAGTCGCCGGGGGATGGGGGAAACGGCCCATTAAAAGCACGAGAAAGCAGTTTCTCCGACGTATCTCCTTGTGTTGATCCCACAAAAAAATCGCATTTACCAAAAGTGAAGAGCTTAACAAACACGTAAGCTCGTTCCAACCCGAACCCGATCGCATAATTAGTTCGCTAGATATCACGATTGAAGTTGCGAAAAATTAAATTAATTATTTCTCGAGAGGCAGTGGAGTTGGGGCCTCAATTTTTTCTGAATAGAAGGGTATTAATGACCACTTGATGAGGCCGAAGAGTGGGGATAGTGGGACAATTAGGAGGGAAGATATGAGGGGGAAACCAAAATTATTAAAGCGCTGATAACTCTGTTATTAATGGAGCTACGGCAATCTGGCCGGGACCAATTTGCGTATTTTTTTATTTGCTAAAAGATAGCAGTGGCAGAAATTTTTTTGTTTCCAAATAGACGCCTGGCGCGCAAAATAAAAAATGGCCAATTTTTTGCACGTCTTTTCTGGCATGAAGGAAAGGGGTGGGGGAAATAATTTTTTCACCAATTGATAACATTTTTTTTATCTTCAAATTCGTCCAGTAAGATCGCGAAGGCTTGCAAAATTTTTGCTGTATAGCGGGAGTAGAGAGGGGAGAGGCGGTTCGGGCCGGGATCAAAATTTTGAGAAATCTTTTCTTGCAACTTTTCCATTATATAAGTCTCCGATGTCCATACATTGTCCGTCCACGCGAATTACAAAATGAACAACAGAACGGGGCGGACACATAATAAACGATGGCATTTCTGGCATGCATGACGAAGCACCAAGCGAATCTTCATTAATATCGCAACAGTGCAGCGAAGATCTGATATATTGCATACGGCAAATAGCGATAACAAATCAGCGTTAGACTTCGTCTGTCTGTAAACTGTACTTGGTACTGTAGACAGTAAACAATAAGCTCGCTGCTACAAACAACCTAAATTTATTTTTCTTAGTTTCGTTCGGTTTGCGAGGGCCCGGAAATAGGCCTTTTAACTGAAGTAGTTCTTGGGGTGTCATGTCGGTTGAAAAGATACATGAAAGAAATAAACAATCCTCTCAATTATTTTATGTTCAACAATTTGTCTCGTTTCAAGTTGAGGAAACGAGACCACTCAAATACATGTTTAAGTATGACAACCCTTCGCGCCGGGGGGTTTAGTTAGATTCACAGGACTAAAGTAGTGGAATCGGAGAGGATTCCAGAAAATATTTAATAGCCTTAGTAAAAACTAGATAGACCAAATAGGGTAAATTTTTTGTCCCCATACAAAAGCAAAGCAATTGTTTTTTCATCTGCCTTACTGGCATAAATGTTAGATAGGGCAAATTACTATAATAAAATAGCAGGGATTCTTTACAGCATCATGTGATGCACATAAAGTCATGTTTCGCAAATACCATGGTCCGTTAGGTAATTTCAAATTGGTGTACGGTTTAAAGTAGGGAAGATTTTAATTGGTAGAGATTTCAGGGTATACCGCCCACATTTGAGAAGTCTTATTTTCTATGAGGGAAAATAGGAGTTCTGGGTTAGCTTCCATTTAGTCAAGATCTAGCCACAGGGTGATAATAAATTCTTTCAGTTTTAAAGTTTATGTAAATTTCGGTACTTTCATTTTCTTATAATATAATTAATTGCTGTTTGTAAACTTATTTAATCGTTCAATGTTTGTGTTTCTTATTTTCTCTGTAAATACTGTGGTTTAATTGTTTTGAAAAATCATGTGTTTTATGCTTGTTACGTAGACAAATTCACTATAAATTCAGTAAAGTTTAATCGTGAAGTATCCTGTTTGCGATGTACAGAGGAAAGGATAACCACCTAGAAGTGTAAGCACAGTCTGGATTTTGATTTATGAACTATAATATCGACGGAGTCTGTAAAAGTAATTGAGATACTCCATATCCTACCAATGGTAATGTCCAATTTAATTCATGCAACTAAGGGAAAATAACCCCAGTTATTACTAATGAAATAAATAATA
Source organism: Stenurella melanura (assembly GCA_963583905.1). Taxonomy (NCBI): domain Eukaryota; kingdom Metazoa; phylum Arthropoda; class Insecta; order Coleoptera; family Cerambycidae; genus Stenurella; species Stenurella melanura. The sequence goes on from OY757309.1 coordinate 176,607,927, forward strand.
GATCTATCGTCTGCTCCTGAAACTTCCTTCTGATATTTCCTTTCCTCCTCATGACCCTTAGGCAGTTCTATGCTAGCCCATGCGCTGCAACGCCGCTTGACCTTAAAGACATCACGACAGTCTTTTGTATAACACCTCTCATTTATTACCTGCCATTGGTATAATGGACCAACGCCGGCTGGCGCAACTCCCGAGAAAGCAGAGGTAAAAGACTGCCGAGCTAGAGAGCAACTGAGGATTAAAAATCAAGTAAATGGTGATCATAATGTAACAAAAATCGACCCGTCAGCGCATGAAAAAACGAGAACGTAATATTATTTTCCATTCCCGAACGGTCTCCGATCACGACGAAAAAATTATTTTCATAATCACTCCATAATCGAGCGAGATACGAGCGATCAAACATTAAAAAATATTTGAGAGCGCGCCGCGCCGTTCACGAACGCTCGTTCACGCGTGTCTTATTTCGAGGAGAGCGAGAGAGCGGCTGAACTGACTCGCTCGCCCGTTTTCGTTCCGTTTTTCCTTTTGTAACTCGCGCGGGCGGATAATGTATGGACATTGGGGACTTATAAAATGGAAAAGTCGAAAAAAAAGTCTTTTCTCAAAGTATTCATCCCGGTCTAAACCCCCCACCCCTCTCTGTTCTCCCGCTATACAGCAAGAACTTTACCGGCCTGTATCTCCCTTTCTAATCATCCGATCGCGATCTTGCCGGACGGAAATTGAAGATAAAAAAAATGCTATCAATAGGGGAAAAAATTATTTCCCCCACCCCCTTCCTTCATGCCAAAAGAGACGTGCAATAAATCAGCCATTTTTTATTTTGCACGCCAGGCGTTTATTTGGAAATGAAAAAATTTGTGCCACTGCTATTTTCAAATAAAAAAATACGCAAATTGGTCCCGGACAAATTACCGTAGCTCCATTAATAACAGAGTTATCAGCGTTTTAATAATTTTGGTTTCCCCCCATATCTCCCCTCCTAATTATACCACATCCCCAACCTCCGGCTTCATCAAGTGTTTATCGATAACCCTCTATTCAGAAAAAATTGACTCCCCAACTCCACTCCTCGAGAAATAATTAAATCAATTTTTCGTTTTTTCGCAATTTCAATCGTGATATCTCGCGAACCAATTATGCGATCGGGTTCGGGGTTAGAACGATCTTACGAGTATTGTTAAGCCCTTCATTTTTGGTAAGTATGCTTTTTTTTGTGGCACCAACACCTGCGGAGATACGTCGGAAAAACTGCTTTACCATACTTTTAATGGGTCGTTTCCTCCACCCCCCGCCGACTCCGCCCTGTAAAAACTTGTCGGAATGTTGGAGGGGACCTAACTTTATAAGTTGGCAAAAGAATTTTTTTCATTCATAGCAGTCACTTTTCAAAACCCAGATCTGCCCCACTAAGAGTGTGCCTTAATAGATTGTCGATGATCCGTTGAATACCCGCCCATCAGTATGCCGGCTGGGAGCGCTGCGTGTGGCGGCGAGAGGCGGTTTCGTCAATAACCTGACAGTGATACTGTCACAAATGTCAAAAAAAGCTGTTTTTTATTATCTCGTGTCTAGTCGAATTTTCGATTTTACAACACCAACAAAATACCAATCTTTTTTTTCTGTAGAGACATCACACGATCCCCCACTCGACGTATTTATTTATTTCTTACAGTTTGAAAAATTCGTTTTTGACATTTTGCCTTCTCCAACGAGACCATAGTCAATTTCAAGCTTGGGATCCGTCGTAGCCCATCGTGCTAAGCGGCGACTACTTTTGAGTGGATTCCCGACTTCGAATCCCGCACAGGGCTACTTTTTTATTTATATTCTTTTGCTTTTCGGCAGATATTTTTGATTCTATAATTGCTCTTCGCTTATTTCTATGCGACTAAGATTATAAATTTTTATAATTTTTTCTGATTTTTTTGGCGATACATAAGGAAATAATCTTTCTAGTTCATTTTCATATTCAGCTACTCCAAAAGTTCTTAAGTAACAATTCAAATGTAGTTTTGACAATATATGAATTTTATCCAATTTTTGATAGTTCGAATAACTCATAAGTCGTAGCTTGAGGAAGACACTACTGTTAAATTATTAATATGACTCGAAGAGACCTAAAAAAACAGATATACGGCTTGAATTGAAAACGCCGTCCATTTTAAAAAAAGTCGGTTAAAACGACCACGGTTTAATTTTTTAAGGTACAAGGAATTGGAGGTTGCATATTCACTATGTTTCAGATACATCCTGTATAAATAAAAAAGGAACATGATTTTTGCTGTTTAATTACATTTTGTGTATTTTAAAATATTAAATTGTGGCTTATTGTATTAATATAATTGTACCTCTTCACGTTGATTGAATAAATCAATTCAACGTTTTACCTTAACTAATGATACTTAGTGAAACTTTCACTGACAGAATTATTCAGAAGGGTTACAGCCCCATTTACGATTTTCTTTGAAATTAGCCTTAAGCAAAATTCCGCAACCACAATAGGCACTTATTATCTGTTTCCTCTCCACCGCCTACTAAAGATTATATAGATGTAAATAACGAAACTATTGATGGAGGATGTTTCACTTTCATTGTGAAAGTTTCGCATTTCAAATTCACAAGTTGAATAAAGAAACTTATACTTCAGGCATTGTTATAGTGCTTAGCAGTTAGGAATAGGGGTATAAACAGAAATTCAATTATGAATTTTGAGAGAGTTGACTCTTATTAGATGTAGACTTTTATTGTGACCAACTTTGCTCGTTGTTCTTCACCATGCGTCTGACATAAAAGAGATTCGTTCCTTCATTAATTTTCGTTTCTATTATTTGCTTTATTAACTGAATAGCTCTCATAATAATTTTCCAGATGAAATTGAGTCTATTGTGTGCTGTGGGCTGCATTTTCATTTAACATGTCTGCACTTCTGTAGAGACGGGTAATTATTTTTCATATAAATGTCTACATATTTGCAGAAAGCATACAAAGGGCCTAGCAGGATAAGCTATACGAAACGGCCCCAGAAGGAAATCTTTGAAATAACTTATGTTATAATATTGGTAAGTCAAATATTCAGTCCCTGATCTCCATTGGCCCTTGAGAAAAACTATTTTAGTAGATGAATGAAATAAGAAGGCTCTGTTAGACCAGTAGTTGCTGTATATTACATACATGGTGTAATTAGTTTCATGTCGTTAAAAAAACTGGTGGTAGGGACCGACAAGACAAACAAAAAAACCTTATATAACATAGGGTCTAATGCTCATAGTTTTGGAGAAAAGAAATAAACAAAAATTTCCAAAATACTTAATAACATAGTTTGAGGACTGCTGGCATATTGGGGTAGGCTTTATTGCCTCGCATCTTGTCGTACTCTGACATTTGTGCAAATAAGTATGGTGAGCCCAAGAGATAGTTAGGCCGAGACGGGGGTCATCGAAAAGCATGCCGACAAAATCAGTTAAAGGCGACCAGAGGACACCGCCATGTTTTTTGCTTCTTCACGGCCAAATTATCTTATTACTCATGCTATACTCTCCCTTGTAATATTCTCAAGTAATAATTTTAGTTTGTGCCCTTACTTGGTAAACAACGTACACACGACGCGACCTACCCGTTCCTTGATTTCGTCTGTTGCTTTTGTTCTTTTTGAATTTTGTGCCATTTATGTTAAAATTTATTTTATTTACTTATCGTTCAAGTCGTTAGTACTTGGTTACGTAAGACACTACTTCTCGTTCGTACTTTTTGTGTTACTCTTTGGATTCTGGACCAAGTTTTTCTATTTGTTTTCTTTATTGATAACGTTAATTGACAGTTTAGTGTGGTGTTTTAAAACGCAGATTTTGGACATTATGGGAGATTATACTTAACCAGAGCTCGCGGATATGCACTTGGTATATGGAGAAAGTGGTGGAAATGCAGCTGGTGTGGAAGAGCTTTTTCGTTCAAGGTTCCCTAATCGACGTCATCATTGTGCTCGTACATTTGTTAGTAGCGTCTTCGAGAAACAGGTCGTCTCGATGGACATAGAGGAGAACGAGGTCCACGACGCGAAGAAACGGTAATTGACGCAGAGGTTCAAAATTGTAGAAGAGGATCCAACTTTAAGCACCCATAATATCGCAAACCGTGTGGGAGTATCCCATTTTGTGGTATGGAGGATATTGAGAGATATGGACTTACACCCCTATCACAATCAACGTGTCCAAGCACTAGAACCTCAAGATTTTGCAGAGCGAATGTAATTTTGTAGGTGGATTTTAAGAAAACACGCGGCAAATGAGGATTTTTTAAACGTTCTGTGTTTCTCCGATGAGCCGTATTTTACCAGAAATGGAGTGTTTAAATTAAAAAATATGCACTATTGGGCAGGCGAAAATCCACGTGTAATAAGAAGGGCGCATTTTCAACGACGGTTCAGCGTTAATTTGTGGGCAGGAATTTGCAGTAATGAAATAATTGGACCTATACAATTACCCGCTAGATTAAATGGTGACGTATACTTAAATTTTTTGCAACAAACATTGCCAAATTTGCTGGAGGATGTACCCTTGGCTACGTGCAGAAGAATGTGGTATTTGCACGATGGCCCGCCAGTCCATTTTAGTCTGGCTGTTCGAAATTTTTTGAACAGAAAGTTTCCTCGACGATGGATTGGACGTGGCGGACCAGTACCATGGCCTGCTAGATCGCCCGACTTAAATCCGATGGACTTTTATTTTTGAGGGCATTTTAAATTCTGGTTTATCGTGATCCAATTGGCGCTTTAGAACAATTGCAACAACGTATTTTAATGTGCATAGAAACCATAAAAAATTATCCTAATTGACCAAATGTGTTGAACGGAGTGCGTATGTCCTTAGTTCGACGTGCCGAAATGTGTATACGTGGAGATGGAGGGCATTTCGAACAATTTTTGAGAAAAATTCAAAAGAATTGTTCAGTTATTGGGTGTTACCTACTGGGCATTAAAGGTATGATTATTATTATTATTATTAGTATTCGCGGTCTTATTTTGATCTGTTTATTATTGTTTACATTGATTTTCATAGAGATCAAGGACGATTTTCAGTTTTCGATACCTGATTGGGAAGAATCATGCGCTCAATTCGTTAAAAAATCAGATTTTTTCCTAACTTAAAATACACAACTATTTTCTGTTATCGTATCTCGGACATCTAACTGTTCGTAACATAATGTTACAACTGTTAATAATCCACTTTTAAATTTTATAAATTCTTATAAACGACAATAAAAGCTACAATAACTTTGCTTCAAATTAAAAAACACATGTGGGCAAATCCTATTTAAACCCCTGAGGCCATGCTATGGTTACGTTGTGTTGAAAGAGAAGGAATTATGTACATTTTCATAAATAGTGGTATACAAAGTTCGGTACAAGTAATCCTATTAAAGTGCCGCACTTCTTCCGGCGGGAACACAAGTCGTGTATTACAGTTTTTTATTATTTCTAATATTCGGAACTGTAACGTCCATTGACCCTGAAAAACAGTGGTTCTCAAATGTTTCCTACCTTAACATTCAAATTTTAAACCTAGGTCAGTTTTTCAAAGTGCCCCTAGAGAAAAAAGTCATATAGGCTTTTTGTTTCTCTAGTCGATCCCTATTACCAGTTTTTTTAATGACATGAAACTAATTACACCCCTGTATTTTTTTAGATTTTTCAAATAGCTTTAATTATTTGAAAAATTAAAATAAAAATTTGACAATAGTCCTTTTTACGGTTAGAGGGCCTACTACTACATGTTTCATTAGAAATAAATGGGTGCAACACTTCTAAAAAAAAAAAGATCGGTTACGATCGGTTTTATGTACCTCTTATTTAATGTAATTACACATATATAATGACATACAAAGTTACATTAGAAATTCACGTTAAAAGGAAATGGGTGCAAGAAGTAAAAAAATATTTTTAAATTAATTTTGTATAAAAGCTTTATATTTTATTAATCATCACTGTCTTCATTGACTACTACAAGATAAAATCATCTGCCGCACTGAACCGCTTTATGCTTATTTCAGTACTGCTCTTGAAGCAGTTTTATTGTGGTTTGGGTACCTAAGAAAAATGTTGTCTGTTTTTTTAATTTAAATACAGTTTTTATTTTTTAAAACATGCAATATTTAGTGTTTACTATACAAAAATAAAAATGAAGAAAAAAAAATACAATTAATATAATGGTTGTTAACTTCGGGAAGTAGATATTTCTGCGAACGGGTAAATGTAGTAAGTAGATTTTTCTGAGATCGCTTAGGTACCGCGGCCATTCAGGCAGCTCACCTAATCGAAACGAGCTCCGCAGTCTAAGGATTAATAAAGCTGGACGCAACACTTAGAAAAAAGATAACTCAAGGCATCATTGGTCATGGGTGCTATTAAAGTAATAATAGTATTCATGAATCTTATGACAGATCATTAAAGATTTAAACAGTTATGATCGGTCATAAGTACTACTGAAACAATAGTAGATACTAATGAACAATCACAAATGGATTTCTTTTAGTGTTGCATTAAATTTCATTACCCATTTCACAGAGTTGTTTGTTCCGATTAGATCAGCTGCCTGTGCGGCCGCGGTAACAACTCTCGGAGAAATCTGCTTCCCGTAGTTACACGTTCGCGGAAACATCTACGTTCCGCAGTTAACAACCAACATTGTATTCGTTGTATTTTTTTTCTTTATTGTTATTTTAGTATGACTAATACACTAAATAATATATTGTTATGTATTACACCCCCTTGAAACTGGAGATTGATACGCCTATGCCTAATAATGACTGGAAACTTGTAGAAAGATATAGTTTTCTAGAGTGTGATGAGAGAAGATTCTCGATTGTATTCTGGATGACTCTGGAGGCAATTTCAGAGTATATAAGGCGCGATTACAGGTGCAAGAGAGGAGTTTATTCAAGTGAAGTTTGGTAGCTAAAAAAGGTTAAATATCAAGTAAACAAAGTGTAAATGTTATTTTGGTTAATTAAGAAGTATTGTATAATCAGTAAATTATTAAATAAAGTGTTAGTGGTTTACCCATTGTTAAAATTATTTAGAACCCACGGATTCATACAGGGTGTTTCCTAAAGGGTGGAAAACACGTAACAAGTGGTGTCAGACGTGGAATTTTAACAAGAGGATTTTTCGGAAGTGTTGAGAAGACTGGGAGAGTATTCTCGGATTCTCGAAGTTAGTGCTACCACAGGAAGGACTAATTTACTGGTCATTGTTCGAGGTTTATTTTCGAACAGAAAAATAGTGTTAAGTGCTCTTTTGAGACATTTTTGGAACATTTTATTAGGACATTATAGTGATAGTAATTAAATCCTTTGAACTAAGAAGAAATAAAAGACACTGAACAAGACTTTTTCGTGTAGTTAATTAAATGTATTTTCGTGAACTTTCTAGAACTTTTCTATTTGGACATAAGATCAGACTACCGTGTGATTTGATGTTTGGAACGGCAGGAAGAGAAACTGCAGGACATGGGAGCAGTCAACACTGTCAAGGTGGAGGTGCCGGATGACAGGACAGATGAAGCGCTCAGACAAGAGCAACTGAACGATGAGGAAATTGGGCCTATATTGAGAGCCAAAGAAAGGGGAACTCGTCCAAAATGGAAGGATGTTTCAAACAAAAGTGGGGGACTGAAGCCACTATGGGCGCAGTGGGACTCACTGAAAGTCATAAACGGGCTGTTGTGGAGAGCATGGGAAAGCTCGGATGGAAAACAGGTGGTTATGCGTCTAGTGATTCCCAGGCGTCGAGTAGCGAAGGTGCTTCAGGAAGTGCATAATGGAATATTCGATGGACACGTCGGTGTTAACAAGACCCTGAAGAAAATACGAGAACGGTTTTATTGGATAAAAAGTCGTCAGGATGTGAAGTCTTGGTGTCGCAAATGTAAGATTTGTGCAGCCAGTAAGGGACCACAGACAGGAAGTAAGGGTGAAGGGTTCAATGCCGGAACTCCTTTCAAGAGGTTGGCTAACGATATAGCGGAGCCATCACCAGCCAGTAACCGAATTAAGGCTCGATACGACTAGAAGGGTAGTTCAAAAGAGTTCATCAAGGTGGGAGAGTTGGTTTGGCTGTACAACCCGCAGCGCAGGAAAGGAAAGTCACCGAAATCACCTTGGGATGGACAGTACACTGTTATTACCCAAATTAATAAGGTCGTCTATAGGATTCAGCAAAGCAAGTCCAGGATGAAGATCGTGCATTTAGATAGACTGGCAAAATACACGGATGATTCTGAATTGCCTGACCGGGACGATCATGCTTAAGGAGGGGGGCAGTGTTATGTATTACACCCCCTTGAAACTGAAAATTGATACGCCTATGCCTAATAGTGACTGGAAACTTGTAGAAAGACTTTTCTAGAGTGTGGTGAGAGAAGATTCTCGAATGTATTCTGGATGAATCTGGAGGCAATTTCTGAGTATATAAGGCGCGATTACCGGCGCAAGAGAGAGGTTTATTAAAGTGAAGTTTGGTAACGAAAAAAGTGAGGTTAAATATCAAGTAAATAAAGTGTAAAGGTTATTTTGGTTAATTAAGAAATATTGTATAATCAGTAAATTATTAAATAAAGTGGTTTACCCCTTGTTAAAATTATTTAGAACCCACGGATGCATACATGGTGTTTCCTAAAGGGTGGAAAACACTTAACAATATTTAAAAAAATATATTCAAAGAATGAAAGTTGTATTTAAAAAGATAAACAGGCACATTTTTCTGAGGTGCATCAACCACAAAAAGCGCTGCTTCGAAAGCAATACTGACGTACACAGAGCCGAATGGTACAGTGCGGGAGTTGATTTTATCCCGTTGTAATCAATGAAGCTAGTAACCATAATTTATATCTAAACAATGTTTCATAATAAAATTAATTTTAAGTATTTTTTTAAGTCTTGTACTCATTCTTTTTTAACGTGAGTTTTTACTATAACTTTATATTATGATGCAGGTGTATATGTATATTTTTAAGTGATGCACCCATTTGCTTTTTATGAAACAATTAATAGCAATAGTAAGTGTAATTAGCCATATTATATATTTTTTGGCGCTTGTACCTTGGCTGTAACCGTAAAAAAAAATTATTTTCAAATGTTTATTTTTATTTTTCAAATAATTAGAATCGTTAAAAATTTTAAAATAAATAATATAATATACACCATGTAATGGTCTAACAGAGCCTTTTCATTTCATTCGTCTAGCTAAAATAGTTTTCGAGGAAAACAAGTTTAAAAAATAGTAGTACTGGCGCATGCTTTGTAAATTATCTCAAGGACGAATGGAGGGCAGGGGGGAAAGTTTGTTAATCGTGTTCTTATGACTTGCCAATTATTTTAATACATCAATTATTTTAAAGATTGCTTTCTGGAACCGTTTCGCCTAGCTTATCCTGCTAGATCCTTTAGAAATAATTAATTTCTACTTTGTAGAAATAATTGATGTCTCAATTCTTATGAATATTTTTAGTGAGAAGAGATATAAAAACAATAAATCTATCGAATGTAATATCACTTGTGCCTAGAACTATATCGGTACATTTCCTTCCAGATGGTTGTCTAGTATATAGTATTTATAAACAATGTTAAATGACAGTTTATTATCTAGTATAATCTTTGATAATAAACTGTCAATTTACATGAACTGTATTACTCTTAACAATTCAAACTATTTTTTGGTGAAAAAAAATGTACTAAATTTTAATATTTTAGATTGCATTTGTTGGATAGTACGGCAACCAATGAAGTTCTGAACCCAGTCAACCCTGCCTGACATGGCATTTACCTCCAGAGGACATGTTGACATTTTATCGCGGAATGGTAAGCACCACTAAGAAATTTTTGCCTATAAATCCTTTCAGTAGAAATAATGTATGCTCATTGAGGCCATAATAAGCAGAATTGGAGCAACGGACACCAAACGTTTTACGAATGCAATGAATGAGGATAATATTGCCGATAGAGAATCTTTTACAAAGCAAACACCTGAGAAGTTTTTAGAGGACAATTATACCGTTTTTTGCAAGTGGGCTTACGGAGCTCGCGGATCAATACCCGAAAATTCAGTAAAGCTTCATACTGCACCAGCGAAAGCGTGACAATCATCATAAATATATATAATATATGTACATCTATCTATACTATCAGCTTTTATTGGTACTTTGACTTGCCACATGCATATATCGGTATCTCAAAATTTGACCAATAAACTATATAAAAAAAGTTCATACCCAGAAACTAGACTTACCAATATTTGTTGTTGCGTTGACCTCTTGAATTCAATGGCGCAATCAGAATTTCATTTTATCGTTAGGTTTTTTTTAATCTTAGATTTTTTGTATTAGATAAAATCTTAGATAAATAGAAACCGAACGATGAAATAAAATTCTGATGGCGACTTCAAATTTGGAGGTCAAAATACATAAATATTGATAGGTCTGGTTTCTGGCTCTGAACTTTTTTGTGTGGCTGTGTTATTATTAACTATTACAGTCGGAGGTCTCTCGGTTGTTAAACTTTACCACAGGATACGACGTATCAAATCCCGAAAGTTTATCGGTTGAAGATTTGAATTTCAATATTTTAATACCGCCCTAAAAAAATTTACACTGAGAACAGGTAAAATTAAATTTAGTACTCAATACAAAGGCCATACCATTATTGCTCGTTCCCCCTTGTGGAGCCAAGTCAATGCAATAACACGTGCACCTGTCAATGATATTTCACACATTCTTTCATATTTCCTGTTTCAGTCGTCATTCCCCTGTGCAACGCAATAAAAGATATCGGTGACGCAACGTTAACACCATTCTATCAACGACATGAGGGAGCCTTTAATATTTTATAGGTTATTACCATTAGAATTGTTCAATTAAACGGCACATACAGAGTACCGAAGGATGGGACTATTCACACGAACTCTCTTGTACATGCCAACCGCATTCAGATTAATCATCCGACGAACATAATTGCGTTTCCGTAAGTGTACTCGGCCGGTAACACCCTGTGTAATTAACAAGGCCATGCATCATGTTGCTTGTCATATCAGAGGATGATTGTATCGCCCAGTGCGACATTATGTCCTATTCTTTTGCTTTCCTCTTCCGAGTATCGGAAAGTGATCTAATATGCAAAACGTTTGTAATTGTTGCGTCTGATAAGCAGAATGCAGAAAACAGTATTATATGGTCTAATGAAGTATATATTTTCTTCTAGGTAGCTAAATTATGCCTAACTCGTAGGGCAAGTGACACGAAAATTTGAAAAAAACAAGTAACACTAAATAAGTCAAAACGGGCGAATGCGTATCCCGTCTTAACTTTACTAGTATGTCAATATGATTTATGCAACGCTTGAAGTTAGCAATTGGAAAGAACATTTCCTAGAAAATACGGAGATTTCGTCCCACTTTTAACAGCTTATACATCGGCGCATACGTAGGAAGCTATACAATTTTAGGTGAAGACTGCGTAGTTGATATATCATTCTTCAGAGGGTAATACAAAAATATACAGAACTACTAAATTAATAGTAGCAATAAACAATAAAATATGAAGGTAGTAAAGTGGACCAGATATTTTAGGCTCAATGAGCCACAATCAGGAGTGTGCTCAACAGTATATTCAAAGTCTCCTAGCCTCCCGTATCGGATTTCTGCAATTCCGGGAGTTTGAACGTCTAGAATGGGGAATACATACCTCACGATGACTATGGTACTCTCTAAAACAATTCAAGTTTTTATGTCGGCAACTTGTGAAAATTATTGTGACACAGATATATTTTATATGCTTGCCATGTGTATACAGGGTGTCCCGAATTTCATAGGCCAAATTTCACTAAGTAATTAGTGATTAGTTTCTGAGATACAGGGTGTTCAAATAATTCTCCTGAAAATATTTTTTATGAATATTTTCGAAACGTCCAAAGATGAACAAATGATAATTTACACAAGAATTTAGCTTTTTATGCTTTTTTAGAAAAAATTACAACTATGTACGAGAATCATCCAGGAGCGGGCGAAACTGGGGGAATCTAGCCTTAATTTAGCCCCAACTTTATTGTGTGACCCTTTTAAATTTATTTATGAGCAGAATTTAAAAACACAAAAAAATCTCTTGTGTTTTCTCTCTAAAATTATCAGTTTCTGAGTGAATCTTATCTGAACTTTATTAATTAGTAACCATTATTACTAGCATAGGTATGCAGGAGTGTGCCGTGATTGTAATGTTTGTAACAAATGAAAAATCTAGCATGTAATGCCAGAATGACAATAATGAAATTGTTGTTTTTTGGTTTTCTGTATTTCATTGTTCTGTAGTTTTATTATTTCCTTTTGGAAAAAGTGTTCTATTGAAAAGTAAAAAATGGTCATGTTTAGTAATGTGGAGTACGCGGATATTCATTTTATTTATGGATATTGTAATGGAAACGCCAATGCCGCGGTACGCGAATATCGCGGAAGATTTCCTAATAGAAGGAAACCATCTAAAGATGTTTTTATTCGAACCCACCTAGAATTTAGAAACGTTGGACTTAAAAGAGGTCCAAGAAATGAATAACAGCGAAATGGGCGATTTAAAAACATAATTTTGGCCAAAACATAATTTTGGCCAAATTTAACAATAATAATAAATTAAGTATCAGAAGAGCGGTCCAACAGCTGCGTGCGCAAGCTGTGCATGTTTCCAAAAACAAAGTTTTTTGGATTCTGAAAAAATACCACAAAAAAGCCAATCCAAAGTCTTCAACCAGGTGATCCCGAAAGGCGTATCAACTTTTGTAATTGATTTATAAATGCCACGGAACAAGATCCCGATTTCGGAAGTAAAATTATTTGGAGTGATGAAGCTACCTTTAACCATAATTGATCAGTTAATTTTAATAATTTAAGAATCTGTGATCATCAGAATCCTCATGTAATTCGCCCTAGGGCATTTCAACAGGAGTTTAGCGTTAATGTATGGTGTGGTGTTATAAACGGGACGTTTTGTGGGCCCCTCATCCTTCCTCCCGTTTAAATGGACCAATATTTAATGATTTTTTAAATAACCATTTTTTTCAATATCTCGAGGATATTCTGCTTAATTTAAGAAATGAATTCTGGTTTCAAATGGACGGAGCTCTTGCACATTTTGCTGTTGAGAACCGTTTGCGGGCAAACAATAATTATCCTGAACGGTGGATCGGTCAATTAGGTGCAAGAGCCTGGCCACCCCGTTCACCCGATTTAACTCCAGTTGATTTTTGTGTCTGAGGTTATTTAAAGGGCAAAGTCTACGGAATCCCTGTAAACACGAGAGATGAATTAATAGAAAGAATTCTCGAAGAATGTGAAAATTTGCGAGCTAATCCTGATTTCATTCGTAAAGCCTACACACTCTGTACGGCGCAGATGTCAGAAATGTGTTGAAGCTGGCGGAATGAACAACTCTTTTAATTTGTAATTTACCCTACTTTAATCTAATTCATTGTTGTCTAATTAAATATAATGTAATCAAATTTTGTGTTAATGTCATTGTTTTCTCTGTTCTGCTAAAATTATTCATAAAAAACTATTCCCGAATAAAGTTCTGATAGGATTTACTCAAAAACTGATAATTTTAGTAAAAAAACACAAGAGACTTTTATTGTGTAGAAAACTTCGAATGTTTAAGCTCTGCTCATAAATTAACTCAAAACTGTCACACAATAAAGTTGGGGCTAAATTATACCCAGTTTCATCCGCTCCTGAATGATTTTCGTACATAGTTGTCATTCTTTCTTTAAAAGCATAAAACATTAAATTCCTGTATAAATTATCATTTGTTTATCTTTAGACGTTTCGAAAATATTCATAAAAGAACATTTTCTGGAGAATTACTTGAACACACAGGGTGTTCAAGTAATTCTTCTCACAATTTCACATTATCTCGTGTTTAATTTTTGCTTTTTCTTTTCATTATAACCTTAACTAAATCTTCCGGCTGGTCCTTGCCTGCAACTAATTTCTTTTTTTTTTGCATTCAAAATCCGCTTTGGCACCAGCTTAAAATCACTTTGTTTGAAGTAGTATACGCTTGAAATTTCAAATATGCTGTTCGCGTCCTGCGTACTTTGTACGAGCAGTCGTAGTTGTTTATAATAATTTTTTCAGTGTAATACGTACCTACGAAAAAATATAAAAAAATGTAACTTCAGATAGTAAAGAGTCTGACGTATAGCTTCCATATCGAATTTTTCGAAAATGTTAATTACAAAAGTCTCAACCGTGCCAAAACTAAAATCAATGACATCTCGGCTTAAAATGGTCCAAAGAGGGTGGAGAACTCCACGTATTTTTTTCCGTCGAATCTAATGCCGTTTGAATGTCATTAAAATTTGCATTATTAAAAAAGTTATTGCAATTTTTGTGACTTGCAAATTTTATTTTTCATAAATAATTAATGTTAACTTATTGAATAAAAATAGGTAGTACTAACAAAACCATGTAATTTCCCGCAAAAATCATGATAATCTCGGAATTTAATCTTCCCGACCCATGTTTATAGGAACGTTTTTTCTTATTTTGAAAAATTGAATTACTTAGTGAAGTTTGGCCTATGCAATTCGGGACACCCTGTATGTATATTTAAGATTTCATGTTTTCATTTGAAAAAATCTACTACTGCAGTGTCATTCTCGATCAACAAATATGGAAATTAGATATGGCGATGAGTTTGCAAAATAAATTACACGTGCTTATTCTATAGCACACTATGGACGTGAGTTAATAAGCAATTTCTCTATGAATTAAGTATCAACAAATAAACTATGGATAATTAATCACTGGTTTGTGCCTGTCAATGACAAATTACAGTGTACAAAAATAAACCTAATAGGAAGAGAATTTCGTTATGTTTACAATTCATTTGGTGAGCGATGCAGCGGTTAATAGGTATTGCAGGAATATTTAATTAATTGCAGAGAAATTTGTTTAATTGTAAAGCCAAATTTGGATGGATACAGCATGTTTTACATTTCATCAGTACACCTCAATATACTGTTATTATCTTTGCTGATATTTGGCTTGTGTGTTGAGAGGACCGTATGTCCTTATTAAAAGTATGATTATTATACTCATACTGCCAAAATATTATTTCTTGAATATAAAATTTACTGCCTCACAAACTGACAAAAATTGAAATTTCGTCCGTGTAGTAGTACAAAAAAAAGATCGATATCAAGATGCTGGGCCTCTCTTTACTATATCAGACGACACTCCAGTGAGAATAAGCTAAGGAAAGTTTTTGTCCCATACTAAGAATAAAAAACAACTTATTCAAATTAATGAAAACATTTACTGCTAATAACATCGATGATGCCGACAACTTGATTGTTGATACAGCGATTTGCAACTCCAAAGACTTCACAAGAACAATAGTTGGGCAAGATGTTGATCTTGTTCTTCTAACAGGATTAGCTCCTGACAATACCCATGTAGCAGACAATATTAGTACAATATTGGGTATTTATGGTTTAAGTGGTGGCTAAATGTTGAAATGCAATATTTGCCCAATATCGAAATGTGAACATTTTTAATTATTGGCAAAATATTGTAATCAATCTTGACTGAATATTGTTCTACATTGTTGCTCCAATATCTATTTCCAATTAATTATCAATATTTATTTTGACAACTAGGATAATATTTACCTAATATTGTATTTGAAATTGGTACAATATTTCCTTTGGATTTATAGTCAATATTAGAAATCAATATAAAATACAGGGTCTTCGGCGCATGGGCCGTCAAAATATTTTTATGGATTGGTGGGGTCATTTGGAAGTTTTAACATTTATGTTAAAACTTCCAAATGACCCCATCAATCCACAAAAATATTTTGATTGTCCATGCGCCGAACACCGTGTATATTACAATAAACTATAAATATGTTGCAAAAATAAAATATTTATTTATAACATTAACAATACATTTAAAAATTATAACAATTTTAAATTAATAATAAACTGGATGTCACATCATAATGGTTCTCTAGCAAATTTCTTGACACACCATTGACACATTTTGGCACTCATTTATTCCATCATTATCTTCGTTGGAAGACAAACTTAAATTGACTTCGTGGTTACCACCCTGAAAATAATTGCAGTTATCTTCATCGTTTGTATCAGGTAGTTGATTTAACAGGATAACATTGTCCGGGGTATCATTGCAAATTTCTGAAAGAATTTTCTGCTTTCTAGAAATGGCGATGGTTGATTTGAATCCTTGTTCAGCTGCCTTTTTATAAAAATGTATTTTTTAGACAGTACTGATGAACTCATTCTGAAGTAATCTGAAAGTTTTGTTTTCATTAATTAATGGTACTCAGTACTCTTTATCATGTGTATACGTTAAAACATATATCTCATTAAATGAAAAACTTTAATAAAGCTAATTTCCGGTTAAACAGGAGGTTAAATGTAGGTATACCAAATTACATACCATTAGACTCACAAAAAGGAGCTAGGTATATAAAAACTAGAAATAAAAAGCGGTCAAGTGCAAAACCTACGCACATACTGGTAGAAGTTTTCCTTTTAAACATTTTTAAAAAAATTATTAACACCCTCTGTATCTCAAAAATAAAACAGCTTGTGTTGATAGGTATAAACTTTTTTCTTAAAATTACCAAAGAATTATGGCCCGTAAATATTAGCATGCGATTCTGTACACCCTGTATATTACAAACATTCTACAACATGTAAACTTGAATATTTTTCAAAATTGTTATTATTTCGGAAAGTCTATTTTCGCACATTTCAATACTTCTTGCTTGAGGCAATAAAATAAGTATGTAGCAGTAATAACAGTATAATACAAAAGTTAAATAATGGTAATAATTAAATTATATCTATAACTATAATATTGCAATATTGGTTCAGTATTGGTTGGTTATTGGTACCTGTATGTAGTACCTATATTTTCAAATTACCAAATAAAGATAACGACGGGTACCTAGTCAAGGTGTTATCTGGGCACAGCTCACGGACTTACACAATGTGAATGAATAATTTTATTGTTTCCCTATACATTATTATCGTACTTTTACAGATAGAAAATGTACACGGCAGCAAATTCACATTTACAGAACACTGTCAAACAATCAACAAATAAAAAGTATAATATATTATGTACTTACATTGTGCACAAGATTAACACACACACACACACGACACACAAGTCACAATAATTGTTGCTAATAATCGAACACAGCCCAATTTCTGTTCTTCTATGATCCAGGTACTTGTAAATTTACCATAATGGTGTCTCCGTCTCCGTTATGCGGAGAGCAAGCGCACGCGTCATGCCAAACCGTTGCTGGTAACTCGGAGCCAATAAAATGTCTGCGCGGGAGTGATATCACTATCTAAATTCCTAGTATGAAGAATAAGTTTTGTTTAAGAATGTAAGAAATTATTTTACTAAAGATGTTAAAGTAAAACTAAATAAAAATAAACTATATAGGTGAATCTATTCTTTAAATATAAAACACCTTGAAATTAAATAAACGATAATAGAGTAAAAAAGTCTTTGACAGTGTTTTAAAATCAGAAATCCAAAATTATTTCATAAATCAGATAAAAAGAATCACCTATTATATTATAAATAAATAATACAAATAAGATAAAAAGGGCTAAACAATCCAAATTAAATAATAAATTACAGAACAACTTTGCTCAATAGATTACAGAGGTCATATGTCTTTTTGGCTTCGAAAAATATCGCAAAGTAATATAAAAAATGTTTTTATGTTGTATGGTCACCAATATTTTTCCAATGTTGGAGTAATATATTGAATTAAATATTTATTATTATGTGGCAAAATAATTATTATTACTGGTTTAAAATTATTAATGTGTTTACATATAGAATATTGTGCAGTAATATTAATTAATGTTGTTTCCAATATTGCATCCATATGTTCAGAAAATAGTAAATGATCATCAATATTTCTCTAATATTAGAGCAATACAACGAATTCAATATTTATTATATACCAAAAATAAATATTCCTTCAATATTGGCTAAAAACTGTTAAATTGGATCAATTAACAGACAAAATTATTTGGCCAAATTGCACCAAAGATTAAGTTATTAACATTATATATATGCCTATCATCTGCTTACATGGAATATTGTGCAGTAATATTAATTAATGCTGTTTCCAATATTGTATCAATATATTCAAAAAATAGTAAATGATCATCAATATTTCTCTAATATTAGAGCAATATAATGAATTCAATATTTATTATACATCAAAAATAAATACTACTTCAATATTGGCTTAAAATTGCTAATATTGACCCAATAGACAAATATTACACCAATATTATACCAATGAACTGCCAGTATATGTTGCTACATGGGTACAGACGTAATGTTTTACAAACCAAGAATTGGTAGAAGAAAATCAAAACTGTATTCGTCAATATATTTGCAAGGACAGTACAATAATGTCAAAAAGTGGATACTTTTAGCTCACGCGATGAGCGGCTGCGATACAGCAAGCGCTCAGTACAATAATGAAAAAAAAAGAAAAAGGTTTACTTTGAGGGTAAAATGTTACAATTGCACTGAGAAAATGATTTATTTGAGAGAAACAAATTTAATTTCCACGAAAGGTATGATTTATTTGTATTTGGCCCATTAAATATTTCTTTGCGGATACCAAGGCATTTATTTGAAAATGTAAGTGTAGTAATGGCGTCATAAATAAATATTGATTCCTAGAAATAAATATTTATTTTACACATATTATGATTACAATAAATGTAATATTGTAATAGATTTGGGAAAATCAAATATATTTCTCTCAAATAAATCTATTATTTTTGTATCGTAATTTAGTAACGAGGAACAAATAATAAATCGTTTTGTTCTACCAATTACATGAATATGTGGCATATTCTTATTATAACAAAATAATTATTTGGGAGTAATAAATGTATTAACGGGTACTAAATATTTATTAAACTGAAAAATATAGGCCTTCTTTCTCGCATGTAGAGTCTCATATTTCTCTCTGTGTAATGAAAATTCTTCTTTAAATGAAGTAAAATGGTTAGTAGAGAGATTTTCTTTGCGCCTGTATGGATGTAAAAAATACATAACACTAGACGAACACAGATTTCATATGTTTCAACAATCGCTTCAAAAAAGAACTGCTCACTTGGAATCTTTGCCTCCAATGGCTGCTGCTGCAGTACAAGACTCATACACAACATATTATGAGGTGCAAAAATGGCTTGATAATGAAAAGTTTTCTGGAGAGTGGGGATGGGAAAAGAGAGGAAATATTCTGCAACCAGTCCAAACTACTGTAGATGCTGCACCAAAAAATATTTTAGATTTAATAACATGTGGGTGTAAAAGAAACTGCTCCACGTTACAATGCATGAAAGCAGGTTTAAAATGTTCTGTAATGTGTTAAATTTGCGAAGACTCTGAATGTAGTAATTATGAAGCTCAAACTGCAGCAGTAGATGACATAATCGACTTAGTTCGAGAAAATTTTGATGGTGGTAGTTATTTAGAAGAGCTTGAACCTGATGACGATAATGAACATGACCGAAATTGAATAGCAACGTTTTTCTCTGTATAATTTTTTTTATATTTATATTACATATATTTTTTGTATTATTTTTATATTCATATCCGTATTTAGGTAATGAAAATTAATGAAATTATATAATCTTTTGAATCACGCTTATTTTTTTAAATTTTTTCTTAACTTTATATTTAACTCTTACACTTTTTATATATGTATACCTCCATCGAAGAATGGGGTATTTTGAATTAAAAAATTGATTATTTCTCTATCTTCTCAGAAAATATGGCATTACAAAGAATAGTTGAAATAAAAGTTGTTTCTGACAAAATTTAATTTTTGCTATGAAACAAATTTAAAAACACCAAATTAAAGATAATTGTGTCAGAAACAACTTTTGTTTGAACTATTCTTTGTAAATGCCATATTTCCCGAGAAAATAGAAAAAAATCCATTTTTTAATTAAAAATACCACTTTTCACGCCCTATAGGTTCTCGCGGATCTGTAAAATTCCTAAAATTTTTTGTTTCGTGAACTTTGGCCTGGTTTGAAATTATAACCAAAGTTTAAGGTTTGCTCAATTTTTTTTTCGAGTTAAAGTAAAGTTTTCTTGTACATGTGTGTGCTATAAACGTTAAGTATTTTTTATCTCGATAATTTCATGCATTATGCCATGCCACGTACGCACTGTATGCAGACAAATATGCTCTTTTGAATGACATGTTTAAAAATTGGGACTACAAGTTAAAATATAATGCCGTTAACGTCATAACTTTTAAGAATATTTGTAGACATTTTTTTCATATATAAAAAAATTTAAAAATGTATATAAAAATCGACGTATCTGAGCGAATTTTTGTCACTTGCTTCGTAACGATTTTAAGGAATTTATTCCAATCTAATTCAATTAAGTGTTCGCTGTATAATCTAGTTACAGATCTCGTTATAATACATAAATGTGCCAAATTTCCAGTGGAACTAGATTATATTTCGATCTTACTCCGTTGAGGGGTTGGGAGGTAAATAAGTAAAGCGAACTGGCAAGAGTCGACAAACTTGATATTTGGTGTATTTACTAGAAGCTGAGGTCTCAATTATTTTTATGACATCTGCCACCCCCACACCACTACCTCCAACATTCCAACGTCATTATTAAAGGTTAACAAAATAAAATTGTCTTTACTGTTCATGAGAACAAGAATCCTAAAAAATTTGTTGGCATCAGCAAACGATTTCAAATAATATATAATTAAAATTATATGAACAATTATTTTCACATGCTGGAATACAAATATAGCATCAATCTGTTTCCGTTTAAAGATACCTGGATGCGAAATCTTGATGTGGAAGCAGTGACTCCATAGGCAGCGATTATTACTATGTATTTATTGGTTTGAACGAAAGGCAGACATGATCACATCAACAATTAATCTTTTTTACTACTTTAAGGAACTGTCAATTGACAACGCTACAAGGGGGTAAATACTTGGATTTTCTGGACAACACTAGCATACCGTATGATACCTATATAGAAATATGATGAAATCATATACCAAGGATGTTACGAGTTCGTAACTATATACAGAGTCTTGGGCAGATGCTTTGCCAAATGAAAAGTGTGAATTGGTGGGTCCATTTGAAACATATTTAGCCCCAATGATCTTTATACAATGTCTCACGATTTTCGAGACATTTTTCGTTGTTGTTATTTTTGAGAATTTCCAATAATTCACCATTTCAGCTTTAGTTATAATTTTAACAGATTAAAGGAATTTGCATCTATTTCCCTAACGTTTTCTTGTCATTGAAATAGATAATTAACGATGATAAATAACAACAAAAAAAGACAAGACCTAACAAAGTCACGAAAATGGCTAAAAATTGTTTTAAAATAAATATTGGCATTGCATTTAACAAGAAAAATAAATAAATAAAAGCGATCAAGATATTGAAATGCTTTTAAAATGTTATTTAGATCATGCTCTTTGTAACGTTCTATAAACATTTTTAAATAACTTGAGAATGTCGATGATATTTGGTTACAAGGAACGTGAGCTATTGTTGTCTACAAATATTCAGTGCAAATTAAAAAAAAAACATAAAAACGACCATATCACTGCCTCATTAGTTCCGATAGAGCCATACTTAAAATTTTTGTGCGCAATAACTCAGAATAACTTAAAAATACTTACTCGGTACAGCGATAAATAAAAAAAATGTACTCTGTTTTACTGGTGTCAAGATCAGAATAATAGATTAAGATTTTAGATGGAGGAGGTGGTGATTGGCCTTGCCTACTGCGACCAGTATAGATCTATTGTAGTACTCCTGTACCTTAGAGCTCCTTATCCAGACATGGTCCTTACAAGACTTCGAGTGATAAGGAGCTCCTTGGTAAAGTTATCAGTTCTTTGTTTCTATTTTCTCGCCAAGCCGCCTCAGTCCAGTCAAGGCTATTACAGACATAGACTGACGTACCTGAACGAGAATTCACCCATCCATGCGCTGGAACCGACCGACGTTGCTTAACTTCGCAGATCGAGTGCCGGCACCTAAACTGTTTAAGAATAATACAATATATTATTAATGTCTTATATATTTCTCGAGCATTGACGAATTAGTAATGGATCCAAAGCTTTAAAAACTCAAATGACCCATTCCCACAAGGTAAATAATTTCTGGGGACGAATTCAGAGAGAGGGTCCTTATTGGCATCAGAAATGGTCCGTTGGACTTTTGTTGACGGTTGCACAACTTCTCTACAAGAAAAAAGATGGCGGAATGTTATTTCTAGAATTCGTGTTTTTAAACGTATACCTCTCGCTAGAAAACTAACTATGCGCGTTATTGATTTGATTTTTTATATTTATATACTACTAACATGATCGCATCTATTTGTAGTGATATAGTTTCAAAATCGCTTACGGTCTTTTTCTAAATAAATCCAAAATCACAGGAACGAAATTTGTGTGTTTGAAATTTCGACCTGCGGGCAACTATATTAAATGTTTGAATTTTGTGTATACTATGTGCGAAGGATATATGGTCTGGAGATCAACAATGTTTTTGCAACAAAAACTAGTTCGATATCGATATTAGATAAACACCGCACTTAGTTCATTTTCTAGCGAAAGGTATACGTTTAAAAACACAAATTCTTCAATTAACATTCCTCCATCTTTTTTTCTTGTGGAGAAGTTGTGCAATCGCCAACAAAAGTCCAATAAGTCTTTCGATATGTAAGTTCAAAAATGATGTATCTTGCTGGAATGGGTTACTTGGCGATTTTGACGGCTTTCGAAGGCGACTTCTAAATTAGATATTCCATGATACACTGACAATATTAATTTCGACTCTGTCGCGGATACGGTTAACACACCTGGTGTAAACCATTACCTCGTAAAATATTTTCCGTAGGAGTGACTCGGGCAAATATATCAAAATAATTTAACTTTATAATTGAAACAGGCGTGTTTTCCTTAATTTCTTATTTTAATCATTCCAGAACACACTTTATATGAGAATAATGATGTTCTTTGTATTAAGTATACATTATATTTATTATTTAGTATGTTATAGAGGAATTAGCTCGGAAATTGGCATGCCCTACTCTCCCCTCAATGCGTAAGAGGTAAAACTTTGACGTTCTTTACGTACAGTAAATATCTGCAGTCAAGTGTACATTGGGGAGAAATTAATAGGACTAAAGAAAACAACAACTTATTTTTTTTAATTATTACAAATGGCATAAACTAAAGAACATTTTAAAAGCTTTTAAACACCGCTTTGATTATTTTTTTTTTAATACAATGCAAGTTTTTATTTTAAACAAATTTCCAACCATTGTCGTGACTTTGTTAGCTCATATTTTTTTGGTCTTTATCATAGTTAATTATCTACCTCATTGTGACATAGATACGTTAAAGATGCAGATAAAGTTTATTTCTATTTGTTAGAACCACAGAAAATTGCTATAACATCTGAAACGCTGAATATTGGGAAATTCTCAAAAATAACAGAGAAATTTATATCTGGAAATCCATGAGACATTGTATAGGGCCATTGGAGCTAAATATATTCCAAATGGCCTCACCTATCCACACTTTTCATTTGGCCGAACACCTGATAGCTGATGTGATTGTACGGAAATTTATTGTTTTCTACAGGGAAAATTATACTCAAAATATTACAGTATTTACAATAATGTTGCAGCGTTGAATTGTAGGAGCGCAATTTGAAAAACAAAACAAAACTTGGAGGAGATTTCTTTAGGGTCATAATAAGCAAGACGGTTTCAAGGTTTCAAGGCTACATATAATCAGAAGAGCGCTTTGATGTCTTTCACAATAATTCTAGTTCATTCTCTTATCTTCACAAATGTCGGAGATATAAGTTGTTAACGAAATGTAACACCCTCTATATCTTACATCGATTACTTCCTAATATAATATTTACTGGAATAAATTTATGACACTTAAAATTGATATGAATAATTGATGAATTCCGCAAAACACTACACAAGCGTTCCCACATGTTACGGTTTTAGGTTCTATCTGTAATATTAAAAATTTACAAATGCAGTATATTGAAACTGTCAATAATGATCAAAAATAGATTAGCTTAATTGACACATTTCATTCTGGGCTCATTCAACCACAACTTTTTTTCGCAAAATTGGGCATTATTGAATGTTAAATATAAAAGTCATATTATTCTACATTAACATCATCTGTCGAACGTGTGTGCGACTTCTTGGGATTAAGCACTAAAAGCAGATCATGTTATAAGATTAATATATACACAACTGTATTGTTTAAAATAGTTGATATATGATGATGAATAATGATAGTGCACTAAATTGAAACCTTAAAAAAAGGGGCGAATCGTTTCATTCAAAAAAAATTTCTTCGTTTTTCATGGCCAAATTCTATGTAAATCTGCAAGATTTATGCAATTATGACAGCCCTATTTTATTCGCCAACTTGAATATTTAACTTTAGACATCAGATTCAGTATCAATTACTCCTAAAATATCTAAATGCTAATGTTACACTTGGCATATTGGCGATATTGTCATATAGATAATAACTTTTATCAATGTTTGCTCTCCTTATCTTACAATGGAGTCCCCAATGTAAAAACAATAAATATAATAGATTTAAACTCATAACAGGTTGCAATGATACGGGGTCCATTCGAACGGTCCCCAAAAAAGATATTTACATGTGTACAGAATTAGTATTGACACAACAGGAAAGGAACTTTTAGAAATTCTTTAAAAAACTGCACCCTCGATTAACTTTGAATGCGAAGATTTAAATCGAAATAAGAGGACCTCATCATATAAAGCATATTTTCCCATTGCAAATGTTGTGGATGTCTACAATCCCAACATATGGCCAATAGGAGCTGCAATCCGAAGATTTACGTTTCCAAAACAAATAAATTTTTACGAAATAACTACAGCAGGACAGACAATATAAAAATTGTAAATAAGCGTAATCCATTTGTGAGTATTTTTCATATTAACATACAAAGCGTATCAAGTAAAGTAGAACAGTTGTCTCTATTTCTTGAAAATAAAAGCTTTTCTATAATATGCCTCTCTGAATATTGGCTTGATCAAACACAAATAAATTCCATTAAAATAATTAACTACAGTCTTGGAGCGTCATTTTGCAGATCCCCTAATAAACATGGTGGAGTTGCAATTTTTACAATAAATGATATCAAATATAAGCCACTAGATTTAATGCAATATTGTAGTGAATTCGACATCGAATTCTGTGGTATAGATTGTTATTCAAATAAATTCATTGTTTTGACAGTTTACAGAACCAGTCTAGGTAATCATACAATTTCTTAAGATAAATTTGAAGAACTTTTAATTGCACTTTTAGATAGATATGAGAAAATTGTACTACTGGGTGACTTCAATATTAATTTTAAAGGCAGTTCAACGTATTTAGCAGAACTTACTTGTTTAGGAAAATCTGTCGTGCTGGAAATTACACTTTCCGAATTTACTAGGGTACGGATACCTACTTCTTCTAGTGTATTGATAATATCTTGACAAATCTGACCAATGACCGCTAACACACATTGGTTATAGAACCTTGTCTCTCTGACCACTATTTAAGTTATTTCAATTAAACTTGAAAAAAACTTAAGTTCGGAAATTTTCTGGAGAAGGAAAATCACCGATAGTGGGAAGATCAAGTTGGTAACATCTCTTGGGGAAGTAAATTGGGACTTTTTTTACAAATCCCCATTATAATTCTAACGATTTAGCAATTTTTCTAATACCATACCAATCACTAGTTCTAAAACACTTTCCTCTAAAAAAGTGGTTTTCCGACAACCAATCTCCCGTCAACTGGTTCAAGGATGAAATTCGTAATATGAGAGACACGCTACGTGCAATAAAACAAATATATGTAATAACAAAAGATCCAACTGATAAATCAGCTTACAGTACATACCGCAAAAATTATAAAAGGCAAATAATAAAGGCAAAGAAATCTGCGTACGATACTTTTATAGAAAACTCTGAAAGTAAGTCTAGGGACAGCCGGAAATTTATTAATTTTGAAAGTAATCGTAGCAGAACCAATAATGAGGAAATTGTTATCGACACTGATATTTTTGTAAATTTTTTCGCCACAGTAGCTGATCACGGAAACAAACGGAAACGCAATTCAATTTTCCTTACACCAGCACCAAATACTTTATTTTCTTTAGCGCCGGTCACAACATTAGATGTTAGTGATGCAATCAAAACCCTTCAAAACTCATATAACAGTGACATTTATGATCTTAATTGTATGATAATTAAAGGAAATTAGATTTTTTGGTTTATCCACTAACTATAATTATAAATAAATAAAGTGAAGGATATTTTCCAGACGTTGATTGAGTACCAATCTCTAAAAAAGGCGATAAATGTAGTCCCGACAATTACCGTCCCATAAAAATCATCCCGTTTTTTGCCAAGAAAATAGAAATTAAGAAATTGATTGAGGAAATTATTCTAAAGAATCGTCTAATCAAATATTTTGAGAAGTATTCATTACTACATAAATTCCAATTTGGTTCTTGAACTAACTGCTCGACAACAGATGCAGTCTGCAAGATCGTGAGTCACATAGTGAAGGGCTTTGAGGAGGGCAAATGTACAGCGATCACGCTGTGTGACCTCAGCAAAGCCTTCGATTGTGTTCAACATAGACATTTAGTGGAAAAACTTAGTTTTTGTGGAATAAAGGGAATATCTCTCCTTGAGTCTTATCTACAAAATAGGCACCAATGCGCTTCAATAAGTAATACAAAATCAAATTTTAAATTGGTAGTATATGTTGTGCCTCAGGATTCTGTCCTGAGGCCACTGCTATTCATTATTTATGTAAACGATTTATTTTATTACTTATTTTCTAGCCGAATCATTATGTTTGCCGCTGACGTTACCCTACGCGAATATGATAAATTTCTTACAAATCTACATGAAACAATATCTGAAACTGAAAATCGTGCAGAACTTTGGTATAATTCCAATATGCTAAAATTAAATCGTGATAAAACACAAACACTGATTTTTTCCACTAATTCAATACAAAAGGGGACAATGTCAAACTTTTAGGCGTGGTCCTCGACGATACTTTCACTTGGGCGTGTGATATTGAGCAACTTAGTAGTAAATTGGCAAGTTATATTTTTTTACTGAGACGTCTTAAATATGTGGTAACTAATAATACATTACTATCAGCGTACTACTCACTGATTCACTCTCATATAAGTTATGGGGTCGTAAACTCAACAAATGCGCTCAGGATTTTTAGGCAACAAAAAAAGCTATTAGAATTATTGCAAATGCTAATTTTAATGAACACTGTCCACCTTTATAAAATATGTTATGCCCATTCCTTCGTTATATATTTATTTCTGATTACTAGAAATACACAAAAACGCGAATCTCTATGATAGGCCGATTGATTATCATAATCATGACACAAGGTCAGCAAACCTATTAAAATCTCCTAGATACTGTATTGCTAAAGCAATTAAAAACTCCCTTAACTTACATCTGTACAATAGATTACCCGAACAGATACAGAACTTAAACATAAATAAATTCATCAAAATTATTAGGACACATATTCTTATATACTGCTTTTATTCTGTTGATGAATTTTTGTGCACCAAACTTAATATCAACTTATACACTAGGTGTTAAGATGGGGAATACTCACAGATTTTTAAATTAATCGTTTTAATTTTTCTAATCTTTTTAATCTTTTTAATCTCTTTGGTCATTTACATGTTTTATATATGATTATGAAATAGTTTATAATGTCAAGTATTGTCAGTGTTTATATTAACGCATCTTAATAATTCAATATTATCAAATTGTTATTGATTGTAAATTTGGTATCCGTTAATGTGGTTTCAAAATAATTTATATCATTTTTTTTTCTGTTTCTTCGTGTTAGTGTGTGCCTATTTTTAAAGTGTTTGTCTTTGTAAACTATGGTTTTAAGCATATGTAACTGTAATATCAATATTGTTGACTTGCTACAAATGTGTGATCTGTATATAATGTGGTCAAATAAACATCTATCTATCTATCTACTAGACAACTAGACTAGATTGATGAACTTAACAGAGGACCACCGCCGAACCACAACCGACAGCTTGCAAAAGATAAGTTTGAAACAAAATTAGTTTGACCAAAGATCAATATTCATGGGTACAATTGTAAAAATAATCGTAAATATGAATTTTGATCTTTGATCAAGCTCATTTAGATTTGAAAAATTCAAGATCTTACTTACATATTATTGTCAATATAATGTAATGATGATCAAAAGTATTTCTTATTAAATATGGAAACTGCATGCAAGTGTATTAAAAATGTGTACCTACTTTGTATTTTATAACGTAAGCAGCGTATGCTATTCAGAGTATAAAGTGATAAATATTCTTAGCGATAAAAGTCCAGTAAATTTTAAATAATAACGAAGATAAATATCTTTATTCAAACTGAATTCTAAATGAATGCTTAAAAAGGTCAGCCACGGAGGCCTTTTAACAAGTAATATAATACAAATAAGGCCGTTATTAAATGACATTTTCAGCAGTTTATCTTGTGTCTTAGACCCATACAAAACAATTTAAAATTCACATTTTGATTATTTTTACGCTAAGCTTCGCTTAAAAATACTTTAATTTGAAAGACATGATTAATAATTTTTCCCTTGGAAAAATTTAATTTTTGTTACTAAGAATTTTAATATTGAAGACCAGTGGTATTGTAGATTTCTGTAATATAGGTACCAAACCATTAAAATACATTACAGAAATTCAAAACCAATTTTTTCTTCAGTGATCTTTTTCCACAATAACAGACTGTGCAACTGCACACTGGTGGACTACTTCCTACATTACTCAGTGGGCGAATTGTGTGATAATACTAACTGCTATACATATAATTTAATAATGTTAGAACGTTCTTTTCTCATGAAATTTACTTTTTTTAATCTCCATGTGTTAGTATTTTTTATATAAAACAAATGTTTTTTTTGCATCTTATTCAGTACAGTACATTAACATTGCTTATCATTATTTAATCCACTGCATTTAGTGAAAAATGAGTCGCATCTTCAGACCAATTCATACAAAAGCAAAATTGGTTTTTCATGTAGGTTCGAGTATCCTGAATAAGTTCTCAAAAGTACCCGAAGTGGGAGTATAAGGATAAAATTTGGCAACGCTGTAAAGGGCTAAAATCGTGCTCGGAAACAAATTTTTCGAGATATCTCGGTTTTCATTGCCTCTACGACAAAAATACATCTGGCCAAAAAGAACGCTATGGAAATTCTCTATAAAAGAGACACATGGTCTTTTTTTCGTATACGCAATCCCAGCAAACATTTTTGTCAAAATTAGCTCCAATTCGACTTGGGACAAGACAAATTTACTTACCAAAGTAATTATAACGTAAAATTGACTGGAAAAATAGATCTCCGATAAAAATTGACCAATTAGTCTTAATTTAGATTTAAGTTTACGTAAATAATACAAATTAATCTACCTCATACACAATTTTCTTTGAAGGTAAATTTAACGAAAACAGCAAGTGGAAAACTACTAAAAAAATTTACCAAAATTGACGTCAAGGGTAAATTTCCAATAAGGTCGAAATAGGTAATATATTTAGGTAGTATTTACCTTTTTAGCGACTAAAAATATGTCTCATAGTCGAATATCTTTCCAGCTAGATTTTGTTGGAAATCCTACGTAATATATACCTAAATATCAACTTATTTGGTCACTTTTATTACTCTTCTTTGAAGCAATATTAGATAGACAACATCGATAAATTCTACCTAGATTATCTACCTAATTTCACCAATTAAGTCAATTACCCTTAAACTGACCTTAAAGTTACTCTAAAAAAATACATTTTAAACCTCTTTGTCGCAGTAACCTGACAAATCGACCTCAAAGTAAACTTCACTATAAAATAGTAATTCAGAAGCTAACCCCCGTCTAACCTGTTTGTAGAATTCATATTATTTAGGTTACTAGAACCATTAGGTACTTAGGTGGTATAGTTATTATCTAAAAATTATTTTAGTCATAAAAGAGGCCAATAACGTAGCATGGTTGGATAATTCGTGGTGCCAATATACAAATGAAGTATGCCAAAGGTAAAAAACCACCGCTTAAGGAATCACTACTTCCGCATCCAGACTTCCCATCCAAGTCTTTTTAAAGAAGAACATCTTGACTATATTTGCACTCTAGTATGTGGAAATAATTGCCTATAAAATTTCAATAAAAGGGCATTGCCGAATGCCAGCCGAGTTTCCAGAACTTTCGGACGCTGTCGAATACCAAGGCAATATCATATGGCTCCATTATGACAACTCACTCGTCAACACAATACACTAGTTGAGTTAAAATTTACACATAATAAGTAGAATTTACCAATAGGTAGTATATTCAAAATAATCTAGGTAATATAAATAGGTTATATTTACCTACAAGTAATTATTTGATATAACAACAGAGTTAATAATACTTTCAATAGGTAAAGTTAACCAAAATGTCGCAAATTTTAGTGTAACTTGACCTGTCATAATTTCCACCTATAAAATACGTAGTTAGATTGTCATGGTAATTTTAACTTAGAGGTCTAATTAGCACAAGACGCCATATTTTCTCAGCGCAGTTGAAGTATGATTTCAAATTATAGTTTGTAAAATGAGTGTATATGGAAACAAACTGACGAAAAGTTTAAGAAAATACATAATTATACCTGTAAACTCATATTTAACAAGTATATAGTATACTTTCGGCTCAAAATATTACAATAATTTTTTTACTTGGTAACAGAAATTTTCTTATAGATGAATATTTTTGAGGCGCATTAGTATTTAATGGAGTACAGCTGCTATTATTCACAGAAAAATTTTCGGCGCATTAATTTCAATAAGCGAGAACTGTAAATACTTTCCTCATAAACTGTATTTATTTTAGTTACCGGCATTCATCTTGTATTGTTATTGTTAGGTATCTCTTCAGTTTTGTAAGTGACTGACAACCATATGTGGACTACTTATAGAGAAAAATACCAAATAAGTGTAAAAATCTTATTTTTTTTCCGCTTGGTGTCATTTTTCAGTTTCACATATGTCCGTAAATTCTACCTAAAACTAGTCAATTTGATGTCAAATTGACGTTGAATTCAAGTAAAATTTACCTAAACAGGTATTAGTAACCAAATGTACTGTGCGACTATAAGTAAGATTTATATGTAATTTTACCTGTTTTGGTTGATATAACTTAATTTCGACGTCGTCTTATTCTCGACTTATGTCGATTCCACGTAGCATCAACGTAAATTTTACCAAATTATGGTTAATTCTAATTTTGCGACTAAATTTATTATACATAATTTAGGTAGTCTTGACGTCAAATAATACTTAAATGTTTTCATGAAAATTGCTACCTAAAATCAAAAAATTTATTTACGGCAGTTTTTATTACACGGAGGGTTAAAACATAAAAAAAACTCCTGGTTGGCTGTATCCTTGATACAGCCGTAAGTAAGTAAGGCAGAGTAACATGTCATGATGCTCATAGGATTGGAACTGCTGCAATGGAGAAAAGAATTGGCAACAATTTCTGTGATACTAAATTCTCACATGCAGATAGAGTGCTGTCACTATTAACTGTCAATAGCAGTGTTAAAGTCCATGATACCACAATTCCCATTGATCCATTATTGTTGTTTCAAAGGATTACTGTCACGAAGATAACAAATGAAGAGCTTCGCACCTAGTTGGAGTATGAATTAGCTCCGTATCCGGCGTCACTCTTTGACGAAGTTGGTATGCGCAAGACGAACAAGTCAGCTTTCTATGACAATTTCCAGCCATCTGAATCTGAACCAGATCTCCAAAATGCCAATTATATCGTTGATGGGGAATTTCTCTTATATGACATCAACATGAAACCTACGTGCTATTTGCCAAGCATATGTAATTATGTGCAAAATCATCTTGGTTCCAACTCTATTATTGGTTTTGATGGTTATGAAAATATTAGCAACAGTATGAAGACTATGCAGCAGTTTCGCCGATCGTCAAAAGCTTTATCTGTTTACATTTACTTTGATGAGCAGATGGTTGCAACTGTAAGCCAAGAGAAGCTCCTTTCCAATAATAAAAATAAAACCAGATTGATTTCGATGTTGACAGAAATGTTTGAGGCAAATAATTAGATTGTTAGGCATGCTGAAGGTGATGCTGACATTTTGATAGTCGAAACAGCGCTTGAGGAATCATATAAAAATACTACGGTTATGGGTTGGGAAGATGTGGATCTTCTTATAATTTTAACTGCTCGTACACCTATTAATAAAGAAATTTTTCTCCTCAAACCAGGCAGAGGGAAAGTCCAACGAAAAATTTATTCTTCACGAACATTTGATCACCATAAAGATATTCGACATCACATATTGTTTCTGCACGCATTTTCTGGGTGTGACACTACATCTGTTCTGTTTAATAAAGGCAAGACTGCAGCTTTGAAAGTGATGAAAAAACGGCAGGACTTGAAACTTGCAGCTGAAGTTTTCAGCAAGACTAGTACTTCTCCTGACATACTTACTTCGAATGGGATAAAATTTTTCCTCACAATCTATAACGCGACAGTTAAAGAAGTTTCCATCGATAGCTATCGGTATTCTTGCTTTATTAAAGCTGTGAGCAAAAGCAAACCACTGAAATTGAATTCGTTACCACCCAATCATGACGCATCTCAACAGCATCCCTTTCGTGTTTATTTTCAAGTACAGAAATGGTTGAGTAATGTATTGAATCCTAAAGAGTGGGAGTGGTTGTTAAAGGATACCATATTGTGGCCAAAAACAACATCCCAACTTCCTGCGCCTGATTGCCTTCTGATGATGATTTTCTGCCACTATGTGAAAGGTTGTGGGCCATTGTGTGGCTGTCGGAGGTTGGGACTTAATAGCTCACTAGTTTCCGGCAACTGCCATGGACAATCTTGTTTGAATGCTGAACCGATTGAAAACTCGTCAGAAATAGAAGCAGTCACTGAAGCAGAGACCGAAAGTTCTCACATTGACTCGCATTTCTTCGAACGAATCAATGAATTTATAGAAGGAGAAAACGGACAAGAAAAAAATTATTAATTTTACAAGATTTTAATAAATATAACAGTCGTGGATTAGGCCTACCGGTTAAACCACATAAAAAACGCGCCCAGTACTCAAACTCAAGGGTGGTGTGGAATAGAGTACTTAAATTATCCATAATATCCCATAAGTTCAAATTCAATGCAAGATTATCACGAAAACTATTGCGTATACGAAAAAAAGACCCTCTATCTTTTTTTACAGAGAATTTCCATAGCTTTCTTTTTGCCCTCATGTATTCTTGTCGTAGAGGCAATGATAACCGAGATATCTCGAGAAATTCGTTTCCGAGCACGATTTTAGCCCTTTACAGCGTTGCCAAATTTTATCCCTACACTCCCACTTCGGAGATTTTTAAAAACTTATTCAGGACACCCGAACCTACCAGGAAAACCAACATTTGCTTTTGTATGAACTGGTCTGAAAAAAATCCTAAATGCAGTGGATTAATTGATCAGATATTTTCATTGACAGGTGCGTCTACTTTTAAATAACCGGCTTCACACATTGAACATATCTTCAAAACAAATTTTAGGGGTAAATGACGACTTTCCTGCGTATAGGTTCATTTATAAAACAGTATATTTCTGAAACTACTTATCAAATTGATCTCGAATTTTCAGTATTGTAATTATTCGACGACTATCTCGTATACCGAGGTATAAACGTACCAAAAAATGCAATATATAATTTGACTAAATAACCCCATTATCAGATAGCTGATAGATGATAAAATGTAGGCGAGAAATTTCATTTTGTTACATTTCTTAAGGCTCCTCATCCTGAAAGTATAAGTTCCCCATTTCTAGACACAAAATTAGGATTTCATTTGTACAAAATTGTTCTATATTTTTGAAACATATAGGTATTTGTTGTGAAACAAAGATTAATATCTATTAAACGACCACGCACTAATTTTATGGAAAAGTGGATGGCTGTCAAATTGGCTGAAAATTTGATATGCTATAGTTTACGTCATGCTGATTAAATATCTCAGTGAGCACGAAACACTGAATGGCTGAATTCGTCATTGCAGATATCCGAAGTTCGAGTTATTGTACTAAGTATAATTAGTCGAGTCGCTGTATCGAAATTTATAAAAAACCCAAAAAATGGTCAATACCTTACCGATTTCTTTGAAACTTTGGAAATATCTTCTTGGGTTCATAACTCGAAAAGTTAAGAGTTTTCTATTTGTCGGTCGAACCTCAGACATTGTTAAAAAACAAATTAAGTTAACAATTGAATGACTTCCTGAATAATTATTCAAAATGGTTGATTTTTTTTAGGGGCGATTTGGGGGTCCCTGATTAGATATATTATAAATTTAAAAATTCAAAAAATAATATTTTATTATTAACAAAAAATTTATCAAGATACAAAAATCCGCACGCATTTCCAAATAAACGATGATTTTTACGAAGTATAATATATGATCATAGGCATATATTTATGTGAATCTTATAGATACATCGTATGTAGGTATGTTATATTTGATACTTTGATTTTGAGTTTTTAAAAAAATATTTATTTAGTTACAGAGAGTCATCGATGACTCTGAATGAAAAAATGTAATTGTTGATTTAAAAGTTTTAATATAAAGGTGAGTATGATACTACATTTTGTAATGAGTTGAGTATAAGAACTAAATGTAAAAGCGTCTGCTAGTCATATTTATAACATAACAAAAGCACTGTCAGCTAGACGTAGAACAAAGAAAGGCAAATGTGCAATTTGGCATTAACTATGAGAATAGAAATATTAATAATTTATGTAACTTGATACGTGAGCTAAGCATAAGCAAAGGAAGTCGTTATCAGTTTATGTAATCTGATACCACTAAGAAATGTACTTCGTAACTCGGTTACGTAGTCTTAATTTTTAATATAACAACTTCCCCCTTAATAAAAAAGTTGATTGTTATACAACAACTTTTGAATAAAATTATTATTGAATACAATATAAAAGTAATAATAATGCAAAATGAATATAATACAATGCTAAAATGTGAATGAAAGAAATAATAAGCGTAAAAAAATAGAAACAATAAAAGTTTGTGTTAATAAACAAAAATTAGTGATTCACTGGAAAGTCTATGATAACTCGATATCTTCTTCTTGAGGTTTGATACCGGGTCGCTTTCTTGGAGGGATTAAACTTGGGATTTTCATGAATGTTCTGCTTCGTCCTGGAGGTGAAGGACAATCATCTGTAGAGGGTTCGATTTTCAGTAGTCGTCTCTTTCTTCTATATTTACAAAGCAGGTAAAGCAGGATTATGGAAATGATGAATGTGATCGTGAAGTACGTGAACCATGACATGTGTTTGGTCACGAAAGGTTCGTTGATAAGATCGTCCAGATCTTTGGAATATTGGTCCAACTTGTTTTTGGAAATGTCCAAATCTTTGATGTTTAGGTTTTTAGTTTTAATGGTTTTAATTTGGGTAGTTGAATTTTGTCGGGCATCTGGTTACAACATTCAAACGGAATTTGCACAGGATGGGAACTGTCCTTAATTTCGGAGAGGTCCTTGGCACTGGCTTGTATTCTGGTGATGCCTGCGAAGGCGTAACATCCAGGTTGTAGTTTGACAATTGAATTTTTATTGATCATCTCTGTTGTTGTTTCTCTCTTCGGGCAACTAAGAGTGATGTGTAGAGGTTCGGAATTTATTACGAGCCACATGTTCTCTTCGAGTTCTTGAACATTGTACCCTTGACTAATAATGAAGGAGGTTTGGCAATTTTTCGGGAAGTTTCATTGGTTGTTTCAGAATCCTAGCTTCACATATGGCATTCTGATCAATAGGATATGCAAACAGGTTCGAGCATAGCTTGGTTCCAAAATATAGGGGTTTGCATTCTTTTAGATTTGTTATTTGTACGTACATTAAAGAATCATCATCTCTCGCGATAAATCTTTGAGAAATAGATAAAATATGGTGAAGACCAGTTCTGTTATCAAATATGGGGATAGGGTATAAACAGTAGGTATTATAGTTTTAAAGTTCAACAAGTGATATATATTTTTTTCAAACAAATATTAAGTTGCAATCTACTTGAAATGCTTTTAGTTCAATAATATCTAAATATTGAGCAACTGCCGATAATTTAATAGAAAGAGGCAAATTGTTTCTTCGCAAACTCTGTGAAATTTCTTGTAGACCTGTTATTAAATAATTAGGGTTATGATTGACAAATATATGATCCTCAATCTAGCAAATGTTATTGAATTTTGATTGTCGTTCAAATTATCCTCAATATACAAATAACTTGCCAGTAATTGTTCGCAAATGTGTAAAAATATTAGTTTAATTTCTAGAGCTTCTATGTTTCGCG
Source organism: Stenurella melanura (assembly GCA_963583905.1). Taxonomy (NCBI): domain Eukaryota; kingdom Metazoa; phylum Arthropoda; class Insecta; order Coleoptera; family Cerambycidae; genus Stenurella; species Stenurella melanura. Next base: position 176,644,600 of record OY757309.1, read on the forward strand.
TCATGATCGACTTTTTTATGTCCTTATTAAACATTTCTTCGTTAATTTGCAATTTTTGAATGATTGAAAAGAAAATTGTTATTATTATTATTATTTTTGATTACCGATGTTGTAACTGGAATTTGTTTTTATTTCAGTTACATTTTCTAACTGGTGTTCGTCGATATTTAATTTATTAATACAGTTAGCATAATATTCACCATCTTCGGCGTCTAGATTTCCAGTTATTGATTTGAAGATTGTGCCGATATCATTTAATATTCCGTGTTTGTATCTCTTTGTGTCTAGAAATACTCCATTAAATTTATATTGTATAGTCTTGGAAATTTGTGTCAAAAGATTAATGTCTGTTTTGACTTCGCTTCGAAAATGATCATTTTTCTTTATGAGCACCATCAAGAGTATTTGAAATCGTGTCTAAAATTCGTTGGTTCTTGTCGAAGGATAGTTTTAATGGATGATATATTTTTATGTACCAGTAATGTCTATTTTTCGTTTGTCAACACGATGTTCTTATCTTTATGGTAAAATTACATAAACAGTGTTTTTGTTTATTGGTATTATTTTATATTGAGCGAGTGTTGATAATAAATTTTATTTTCAGTATATGGCTTTATTCTATCGAAATTCACTTTAGTTTTTTTTTCATTTGTTTCAAGATTTAATAAGGTTTTCAATGTTTTTAGTTAAGTCTAGCCAATTGTATTTTACTATTTTCCTTCTTATGGTTTTGATGGTACCACGATGTAAATAATTTTGCCTGAGTGATTTTGATCTAAAATAATTGGATTTTCGTATTCATCAATAGTTTTAACATTTTGATAAATTACTATTTTTAAATCTTTCTGTGCAGAAATAAATTATAGAGTTTCAGGTATTGAAAGATCCAAATTATTTTCTACATAATATATCTTAGACAGGTTCAAAATGTCTTGTCTTATGAATAAAATTAAAAAGAGATATCCTATTATAAATTGAATGTCAAAAGGTAGATAAATATTGAAGCACTTCCTACGCATGATTTACTTGCAACGATATTATTTGAATTGCATAATTCGGAGTGTTCTTTGAAAATATACTCAATAATTTTATGATGCAAATCTTCGAATTTATTTTGTTGCAAGAATGTTATATTTTTGTGTACCCTGTATAAATGTTGTCTGTTCGAAATTTGAATTTTCGAATAATATATTAAAGAATTTGTTCAATATAGATTGAGAAAGATAAGATTACTCAAGATAAATTTTAAACGTTTTGAAAAATTATTGATTTGTAGAACACACTGTATATTTATTGATTTTTTTTTTTTTAAGTTATAAGTGCCTTACTAATTTAAAATAATTTGTTCCAGTTTTAGGGTTCACTTTAATTTTGAAGAAATTTCTCCGTACGTTTTCATGATTTCTTGAACATTAACCATTTAGTATTATTATTTTGTGTTACATGTAAAACGTATATAATGAAATGAGACATTATAACGACTACAATACAAAACTAGAGAGTTGGATTTCATGCAGGTCTTGATAAAATGTTTTGTTTAAGAACATACCAGACGTGCTTGTATGCAGATTCAGATTATTGAGCATTTCTTGGAATCTAATTCAGATAATAAAATAATTGCTTAATTAGAGTTATAGTTAAACTATTCTGACTAATACAGTATTTTTATTTCCTACAGTTATAAAATTTAATCAAATAAAAATTAGATATTTTTTTGTTCGAGAAGTAAAACAGAGAAGTAGAATAAAATTGCCTGTTTATAAAATGATGTTAGAAGTCATTTAACTGGGAATTTAAATACTATAAAAATTGTACACAGTGTTTAGCGTATTATAGGTAATAAAAAAATTTAAAAGTTTGTCGAAAAGGATAAATGAATTTAATGAAAGATTGTTATAATTAAGTATAGCAAATTTTAAATATTTTCTTTAATGAAATATTTCGTTTGGGCAACTAAAAATTCTTAAGGCATAATTTCGAAATAGTTGTTTACAAAAAGAATTTTTTTTTTTTTTTGTGTACATAATATTTGATAATAGGTGCTTAATTTTTTTCAAGGGGTCGTTATGTGATTATGGGACGAAACCTGGTATCACATATTAAGTTTAAATATTGATCTAAATTTTTGAATAGGTTCGAATTTTAGGTTTGAAAATTCAATAATTTTTGGTATTGTTTTAATAGGTGTTAAAAATGAATTTTCATTGTTTTTTGTCATAATCATGGGTAGTTTATAAAATTTTCCTTTATTTTTATTACGCGAGATTGCGTGTTTATTTCTTAAGTAATTCTTTATACTCTTAAGTGTTTTTCCAATTTGTTCTTTCATTTCAGACATACTTTTTGAAACAATTATTCTCGCTGGTAGTTTCGAATTATTATTCGAGATGTTAGGATTTATAGTTTTCAAATTAGGTTTCTTTTTGATATGCGATTTTGTATTTAACAACGAATTATTTATTTGTTGGTTGACCACTCGGGAAGTTAAATTTGAAATATTAGCTATTTTCTGTTCTGGCATATCATTAATTTTAGCGATATTACAATTTGGTTGAAATATTTTTTCTGTGCGTGGTTCAACGAAAATTAAATTTTGATCTTTGTTTTCGTCTGAAATAGGATTTTCAGGTTCGCGTTTTAATTTATAAACTTTTTCAGAACGACCGTCAATTTGGATATTATTTTGATTTTTCATATTGCCTGAAATCTTATTTTTAATGTTAGAATTTGTAGTTGGTTGCGATACCTTTGCGTTATGTGTTATTTTGTTGTTTGTGTTATCTTCCGTAACTTTAAATAGCGGTACTATTTTGAAATTAGTAACTAATTGCTTATTTTTAAAATCTACTTTACAGTCATAGTGCTCTAAAAAGTCTGCGCCTAATAGTCCGTCGAAGTCTATGTCTACATTGTGGATATAAACTTTATGTGGATCATCTTCTACGAAAGGCACGAGAACTGATTCGCTAATAGTAATTCTCCGATCGCCTATGCCTTGTAAGGTTAGATTTTCAGGAAATCTTCGTTTATAATTTTCAGCCGTTTTTGGTTTAAAAACAGAAATACCTGCACCTGAGTCAACTAAAATTTTGAATTTATTCGTAATATCGTTAATATAGTACCGGGGTTTTGCATTTATGGTTAATAATGCGTGTGGTGTTTTTACATGAACTTCTATTCTGGGAAGTTCGGGGACGGCTCGGAATTGTTGTTGAGGTTCATATTTTGAATTTGGTGGGAAATTTGGTCCAATTCGTAATTCGTTTCTTGTGTTGGAGTATCCATGAGATACTCCGGACTTTTGCAAAAATCCTGAGGATTAGCAGTATAATCCTCCTGTGGTGAGTGAGAATTAGCAGTATAATTCTCTTGTGGTAAGTGAGAATTAGCAGTATAATTCTCTTGCGGTATCTGAGAATTAGCAGTATAATTCTCGTACTGTTCTTGAAAATTAGTTGCATAATTTTCCGAAAAATTTTGATTATCTTCAAAATTAAAATTGTCGTACATTGTATCAACGTTTTGATATTCAGGAGAATAATCTTCGTACTGGTTGAAATTGTATTGGTTATCATAAGGTTCATAATTTAAATGGTGAGTTTTTTGTTGATTGAAACGGTTAAAATTCGGGTTTGGTTGTATCGCTGATGGTCTTTGCTGTATAAAATTAGGATTCGGTCTAATTGCTGAGGGCCTATTTTGTTGTGTTTGATTAACTTGGCTATTTTGTGGATAAGTTCTAGAATTTAATTGACTAGTTTGTTGTGCGAAATTTTGAAAACCTGTATTACCTTGAAAGTTTGGTCTTTGGAAATTTTGTGAAGTTGATGGCATAAATAATTGTTGTTGCCTTGTGCGACATTCGTTTATTATATGCCCGCTGCGTTTACAAAATGAACAAAATTTTTGTTGGAAATTTACGTTTGGTCGTTTTTGTTGAGGAGGCACTGGATTTTTAACATTATTATTATTATTTTTTGAAAATTTCTGTGATTCAAAGTAAGAGAGTTGTAATTCTCTTCTAATTCTATTAATTGCTTGCAACATACTTGTTGGGTTTCCAGCCCGTATTATTTGCCCTAATTTAGACTCTAAACCCGTCAACAAAGTGTTCAGGGTCATAGTTTCTATTAAATCCGATTGCGATTGTTTTTGTTCTCCAGATAGGCGTTGCTTCTGAATAGCCGCATGCATTTTCGCATTATGCGTCTGTAGACGCGCAACAAAAGTTAATGCAGATTCACCTGGCATTTGGTGAATACGCTGCAAATCTTGAATTAAAGAGGTCAAGTCGCGAGAGTCTCCGAAATGAGTTTCGAGCAAGACTCTTATTTCTGCCCATGTATCGGGGTTGCGGGAATTTATTAATTCGGCAGCTCTGCCGCGCAATTTATTTTTAATGTGGAGAGTTAGTAATATCTTTTGATCATTTATTGCCATGCCTTGTGCATAAATACAAGAATTTAAAAATGTTTGTAAATTAATGGCATTGCCATCGAATTCCGGTATGACAGAAAAAATTTCAGAGAGCTTGTAAGGCTCAATTTGCTCTATCCTTGCACTTTGTACTGTTTGTGTAGTTTGTGTTTCTGGCATTGTTGCTTTTATTTAGAAAGTACAAAAATTAAATGAAATGTTAAACTGTGATTGTAAAAAGTTAGCTGGAAAATTGTTGTCTTTTTTTTTTCAGTAATTTGTGTATTAACTGTATAATACACGGTGACGTATTAGCAGTATAATACGTTTCTTATATTAATTAAAATTAAATTAAACTTGTCGCGTTTATTTTGTTAAGGAATAATTATTTGATAATAGAACTGTACTTTGTTCGCGGAGTGTATATAGCACTTTTATAAAATAATTGTGAAAAATAATAAAATAAAACGAGATGATTCTTAAAATGACTTACATTAATATTTCCATTGGTAGGTTCTTTCTCTAGTTGAAGGATTGGGATCCACCGTCACAGCTAGGAAGGTCTCCTTGTTCTTCCGGTTGTTTTCCACTGGTTAGGCACCTTTTTCTCCAGATGTTCTCCTTGTTCCCTTGGACACTTTACCAGAAGTTAGGCTCCCGAACTTGTGCGTTTTTCTAGATCCGGTACGACTGCGCCACTGTTATATTTGATACTTTGATTTTGAGTTTTTAAAAAAATATTTATTTAGTTACAGAGAGTCATCGATGACTCTGAATGAAAAAATGTAATTGTTGATTTAAAAGTTTTAATATAAAGGTGAGTATGATACTACATTTTGTAATGAGTTGAGTATAAGAACTAAATGTAAAAGCGTCTGCTAGTCATATTTATAACATAACAAAAGCACTGTCAGCTAGACGTAGAACAAAGAAAGGCAAATGTGCAATTTGGCATTAACTATGAGAATAGAAATATTAATAATTTATGTAACTTGATACGTGAGCTAAGCATAAGCAAAGGAAGTCGTTATCAGTTTATGTAATCTGATACCACTAAGAAATGTACTTCGTAACTCGGTTACGTAGTCTTAATTTTTAATATAACAGGTATACACCAAAAATAGAATTCCACATATACCACATATTCTGGAAAACATATAAAGAATGTTTTCCTTGGAAAAGTGAACTTAAATAATATAATTAAAGAACTCAACGTGAATTTGAACTACAACAATAACAAATGATAAAAATCAGCTAGAAACATTTTGTTTTTGTTTTACTCAAAAAATCGAAACCGTTTTCCAGAAATTAAAAAAAACGGAGCGGTTTTCCAGCTGTACGCTGGTGGAATGGGTGTTTATGAGGGGTCGAATTTGAAAGCAATTACACGTATTGGCTCCAAACAGAAAACAATCGAAAAGTACGTTTATTGGCTTCATTTTGCATTTTATTTTATTAAAAAATTCGAAACCGTTTTTTAGATATTGAAAAAAAAAACAGAGCAATTTTCCGACCTCACGCCGATGGGATAAGTGCTTGTGAGAGGTCACATTTGAAAATAATTATAGATATCAACTTCAAACAAAGAACAGTCGAAAGGTACGTTTATTAGCTTAACTTTGCATTTTATTTCATTCAAAAGTTCTGCACCGTTTTCCAGAAATTCAAAAAAAAAAACGGAGCAATTTTCCGACCACACGCTGGTGTGATAGGTGAGGGGTCGCATTTGAAAACAGTTATAGATATCGATTTCAAACAAAAAACTGTCGAAAGGTATGTTTATTAGCTTAACTTTGCATTTTATTTCATTCAATAATTCTAAACCGTTTTCCAGAAATTAAAAAAAAAAACGGAGCGATTTTCCGACCGTAGTCTCGCGGAGTAGATGCTTATTAGTAACGGCCTTTGAATACAATAACTGATTTGGACTCCAAACCAATAACATTTGAAACGTACGTTAAGCAAGGTCATATTTAACATTTTGTTATATTAAAAAATTCGGTTTCTCTGAGAGTTAGGTATCATTTTTTTAGAATGACAGATTTAAAAAAATATTTCAAATAATGGATGACATTTCGGCCATTTTGAATCCGCCATTTTCAATTCTGACTTTTCCATCTTAAATTAATAATTCGCGACCTAAGAAGCTTCTGCCATACAATTATAAATATTCACAGAGAATATTCCAAACAATTAGTTTCACAACCGCCATTTTGATTTTGGACTCTTTGATATCAAATTCGTAATCAGCGACCTCTGAAACTCCTCCAAAAAAAGTTTGAGCCATTTTCAGTTATTTTTCTGGCAATTATTCAATTGTTAGTTAAAAATATACGAAATAATTAATAACATATGCGCCATTTTGATTCCGCCATTTTGAATTTGAACTCTTTAATATAAAATTCGTAATCAGCGACCTCCAAAACCTCCCTAAAAAATTCAGCCATTTTGAATAATTATTCAGGAAGTTATTCAATTGTTAACTCAATTTGTTTATTTAACAATGTCAGAGTTTCGACCTACAAAAATAAACTTTCAGCTTTTCGATTTATGGACCCAAGAAGATATTTCCAAAGTTTCAAAAAATTGGTGAAGTATTAAACATTTTTTGGGTTTTTTTTTTATTTCGATACAGCGACTCGACTAAATAAATTTTTAGGAAAGCTGACATAATCGCGTAATACCATTTTTCTGTATGCGTGTATTTATAGGAAATGTTTCTTACATATATAAGTATAGTTCTTCTCATCTATCTAGTGTGTTAAAAAAATGTGGCAAAAAACATTAATGATACCGGCGCATAGTGGGCTATTTTCCAAATCTAGGCGGCCAAAAGTGGATTTAGTGGAACTCATTGAGATTCGGCATTACCCATATTCAGAGAACCTTTAGGTAGGATGTGGTTTGTAATCGACCACAGTTTCGACCTTTATGTTTCTATTTTAAGTAGGCACCTAATTTATAATGTACATTTAAGAAGGTAACTTTTGTTTTATATGTGTATACACTTTATTAGGTCAACGTATAATATTACAGCCGTCAACGTAACGAGCTATGAATTATTCGAACATTTCCGTACATTCTAGGAACTTGAAATTTTGAAAATTGAAAAATTTAAAGTTACCTCGGTGACTTGACAAGCGACTAGTAAAGCATTTTAAGCATTTATTTTAAGCGCGCAGATGGCATCCTATAATTCCTTACAAGAGAAAATTTGGAGGACTGATAGTAGCAATACTAGGCCGAGCAGCTAGTTTCATTATAAATTTAATGGATCTTCTCATAATTCCTATTAACGCCATATTATCGCGAAGAGCTAATTCTTTATCAACAAGTTCATTACGAACTAAAATCTAATTTGTCAAAATTAATTCCCCTTGTTTGTAAGTTTATTTAATTACGAAGAAATAAAAAGTCAGATATACTGAATTGGGTTTCACAGGTTTCGGTTCATGAGGCTTCAAACACTCGAACGAAATTGAATTGGAAGCGCCTAACGTCAAGACAAATCCTAAATTGTGTTAATGTTTTATAAAGTTAAATGCGATATGATCCAATCATGGTGGTTTTCTGACAGAGAACTGGAACGCAGCCCTCTTGATTTAATTTACGTCGACAGAAGCACTTCGGATTTGAGTAAGCGTTAAATGGACGGCTCTTGCTTTATTAAATCCACGTTTCAAATCGATTCAAGAATTGCCAAGAATGCGTGTCGAGTTTTTGAATTATTTTCTCTCCAAAATATGTTGAATGTATACTGACTATTTTTATAGCAAAGTTGACTTTATTACTTAGTAGGTAGCTAACAATTTCTATACTGCTTTTATCTTTGATATTAGATCAAACATTTGTAAAACTTTGAAGTTAGTGAAATTTTTCAATACCATCTAAATTTTCTTTTCTTGAGAAAACCTTAAAAAAACAATAAATGTATTTATAATTAATTTCGTGTAGAGGGTATCGCTGAAATAAGGGGTGATAGGGAATGTCACTTCATCAAGATAAGCATAAATGGGGTTATCAACTAGTTGATGGTTTATAAGTAATTTCAATGTTTGTATTTTTTCCTGAAATCGCGAAGTGTGCCACCAAATTAGTTAAGGAAACAGTGTCCTATTTGGATAGGAAATATTGAGGAAGGCAAAAAAGTTGAAATGATAAATATACAGAAAAAATAAGCAAAGTAAACATTATTTGATGTTCAGATACATTTCTAATTATTAACATCAAAATAATCATAAAAACTATATACATATTTTTTTTTTTAATTAAAAATATAAATTATAAATGGCAATATTTGTAAGGTGCATTTAAAAATTTCCCGAAAATAATTGATAAAATTCTCGTCGCATAAGTTTATTCTTACCTAAAATATTATTTTATACCTGTTTCCATTCATCGAGCTTCTAGTACAAGGTAACCACCAATAATCAGAAGAAAGTATTTTCTATTCAATATTGTATACACTCAAAATATAATTTCGTTATAATGTATCCCTGTACAAAATTTCAAGTCAATTTCAATTCAGTTCAATTCAATTTCAAATCAACTGAATTTAGTTTCAATTTCAAGTTATTAATTTCAATATGTTAACCTCTTGTGTAACGGAGTGAGGGTAATAAATGTCATGAAAACATTTGAGACCTTAGCTTCTAGTACATACACCTAATCCCAAGTCTCTGAATTGTTACTAGCCTGCTTGACTGATTTACCCCTGTATATGTCCAGCCCTTAATCGGAATACGCCCAAAATGTAATCCAGCCCCTGATTTCGTTATAATATACATACGTGTACCAAATTTCAAGTCAATACCTTAAACCATTCCATAGTAATCGTACGCTCAAGAAAAGTTACAGGCATAAACATTTTGTTTCGCTCAAATTCAAAATTTTCATGGTTCAACAACAAAAAAATTGATTTCTTTAACACTATACTTCCATCCCTCTACGTCGTTGTGGAAGTGAAAATTCGAACAAACTTCGGAGGCTGATTTTTTCACGATTACAATCTTCGTTTCAGTTATAAGCGAGGGAAGTAAAAATAATAGTCTTCAAAAATTAATATAAATTATTTAAGCGAATGAGGACTTACCTCTTTCCGCTAACCCATTGTAATACACCCCAGTCTTGCACTAAACTCGAAAGCTGTTCCTTGAAATATATTTTACTATGACGGAAGGGTAAATCTGTTTGACATCTCTGCAACGTCAGCGTGATGAGCGTGAGCGTGAAATTAATTACGGTTTATTAGATCAAAGTATAATTTGGTGGTGTATGTGATAAGATAAACTATGTAACAACACCAATAAAAACAATAATGTGGAAACTAATGATTAATTAGTTAATATTAACAGTGTTTACATATTGTTTGTAGACTATTAAAGTATACGAGTACATTTTAATAGTCTGGTCGATATTCATAGAATACTTGGGACAGATCTTACGTTTATTATGCATATGGAAATCGAGATTTTCAGTTCTAAATATTAAGAATATCTTGTTATTGGGCGATTTTTAAAGTAACCTACGTTTCATACAAATATTTCTATTTTGGGTGTAAATAGGGGGAAATATGTAGAGCCAGCTGGTAAGAGTACAGAAACTTGAAATTTGATGTATGTGTAAAATTTTCATTCTAATGAAAAACGTTTCATAGGTTAAGCATTTCCAAAAAAAGAATGATAGATTTCATGAAAATGTTCATTAGAATGATTTTTTTTTTTTTAAGAAAGGTAGGTAAATAAATCCATTTTATGCCTTTGTTCTCATTTTTAACTGAATCTTCATATACCGTAGGGGGTTATGTAGATACTAGTTTAACCTGCATGCCCGTAGGGGACTGTGTGGACGCTAGTTGTTGAATGATAATTTTCAAATAAGAAATTATATAAATGCATTTAAGAAATTTTAATTTGCTAGCATAACCAGAAGTCAGGTTATCGAAAGAATGCAAAGTTTTCATTAATATTTTTACACGTAGCTTTTCTTTTAGTTCCCATAGATAGTTATTTTTTCTGATATTTGCAAAATCCTATAATGAATATGTTTCAATACAATTAAAGCAAACAAATAATAATTCACTTTTAAACACGCATAGAGTATATAGGCTCCAATACTAGTTAGCTAATAGATAGGTGAAGATCTGGTGTTTTTATCAGTCAATGTCAAATATAATTTTTCATACTTATTCATAGGAATTGTCTTGGTTTTGCATGGAATATCTTAATGAGTGGTTTTGTGCCTTTCTGATGAGTTCAGAATAAGAATGAGAAACGTTTCAAAGGCTAAGCATTTCCAAAAAGAGAATGATAGATTTCATGAAAATGTTCATTAGAATGAATTTTTTTTAAGAAAAGTGGGTAAATAAATCCATTTTATGCCTTTATTCTCATTTTTAATTGAATCTTCATATACCGTAGGGGGTTATGTAGATACTAGTTTAACCTGCATGGCCATAGGGGACTGTGTGGATGCTAGTTATTGAATGAGAATATTCAATTAAGAAATTATACAAATACATTTAAGGAATTTTAATTTGCTAGCATAACCAGAAGTCAGGTTATCGAAAGAATGATTTCATTTCAAGAAAGATTTCATTAATATTTTTACACATAGCTTTTCTTTTAGTTCAGACAGACAGTTTTTTTTCTGATGTTTGCAAAATCCCATAAAGAATATGTTTTAATACTGACAAGTTTAAAATATTACTGATTACTATTTTTAAATTCCAATTGTCTCAGTTTTAAGTTCCAGTAAGAAATTCAAGATTGATGATCCAAAAAGGAAACCACAGAATTATTTAAATGCATTATTCTAATAGTTCATAACACCAGCGATGTCATAAGCGCTGACCGACAATTTTTAGGAAGAGTTTTAAAATATTGTAAATATTGTTTTACTATACGGGGTGTCCCAGAATTGAGTTTCCGGGCGGGAACCTGTCCAAAAATGCATCCCTGAGGAAGTACATCCTCTTGAAGCGAGAAAAAATTCCAATAATTTCCGTTATATCGAAGATAAAATTTTCAAATTTCGGTGGGAGCTATATCTCTATAAGTACTCTATGTAAACTTGACAACAACCAAATATCTTTTGTTCCTCTTTTTTTTCATAGTACTTAATTAATATATGATTGGCTATATTTTTTTAATCGCCCTGTAAAATTACGGAATACTTGAATATACTCTTAAAATTTTTTGCAATATTAATCAAACTAAAAGGAATTACCGTTTTTTCCTCCAGTTGTATTTAACATTTATTTACAATTCTAGAATAAAATGTTGTAATAACAGAAAATTATAGTTTATTCTGAAAAATACATTAATAACAAATGCTTCACATAACGTCCCCATGTTTCAGTACACAAATTAATACTTTTAAAATTTTGTGTAATATCAACGAAAAATTAAGAATTATCATTTTTTCTCCGTAGGTCATAGGCGCTTATGAAACAGGAAACCTGTCGCGCTTGAGAAATAAAAGATATTTGGTTGGTATCGAGCTTACATAGAGTACTTATAGAGATACAGGTCTCATACAAACTTGAAAACTTTATCTCCAATATAACGGAGATTATTGGAAAAAAAATATTGTTTTTAAGAGATTGTACTTCCTCAGGGATGCATTTTTGGACTAAGGTAAGTAGGGTTATATGGGCCCAATATTACGAAGGCGTGGAAAGGACATAGTAAAAATATTTTTATAATTGTCAGTTTAAACTTGCAATTATCTATAATTGCAACTTTAAACTTGCATTTATCCATAATTGCAACTTTAAACTTGCAATTACCTATAATTGCTACTTTAAACTTGCAATTATACACAATTGCAACTTTAAACTTGCAATTAGACAATTATACCTAATTGCAACTTTAAACTTGCAATTATACCTAATTGTAACTTTAAACTTGCAATTATCCATAATTGCAACTTTAAACTTGCAATTATCTATAATTGCAACTTTAAACTTGCAATTATCTATAATTGCAAGTTTAAACTGGCAATTATAAAAATATTTTTACTATGTCCTTTCCACGCCTTCGTACCAATATGAACTCACGAACACAGATTCCCATCCGAGAACTTAATTCTGGGACATTCTTTATATTAATTTATAGAAATGATATAAATTGCTTATTTATAATACGTTATTTATTTGTAATACATAATAATAATAGTTGAATGAATAACTCCATAAATAATTCAATAATAGTAAATAAATATCATTTAACTTACTTACGGCTATGCTACCGGCAATATTAAGAATGAATGAAATGCATATAACGGACTTTTAATGGTGAGCCAGGTACACCTTAAACCTTACCTTAGTTTTAATGTTAATGTTATATTATATGTGTACGTAACTTAAAATTGGATCATTTGTCCCTTGCGTTTCTTCTCACCACTTCATTCACAATGCTTGCAACGTTTGAGTGGAATCTGTTTGCGGTATTTACAGTCGGTGCATTCCATCCTCAATACAATTTTCTTGGTGGTCTTTGCCTTCTTCCGGAAAATAGGTTTTGTTTGACCTCCAAAACCTTGCTGATTTCGTTCATAACGCCTTCTACCTTGGGATGCATGACATTCCTTGGATTTCTTGTATTGTGTCACTTTATGTGGCTTGTGTACTTTACATTTCTTGCAAAACGTACGACGCGACGTTGTTTTGGTACATTAATCATTTTGAACCTTTCACTCACGTCACGAAAAATAATTATTGAAGAATCGACTACTTTCGTTTGAGATCAATTTTTCCTGCCTGTTTGTGATAGAACAAAACCCGAGACCGCGTAGTTGAATATTACAAACGTTATGCGTATACGAATAAGGTTAACCAGATATATTATGCGCTTACCTCAAACGAAGGTAGTCGATTGTTTATTTGGGTCATCATTACAAGTCCGTTATATGCATTTCGTTCATTCTTAATATTGCCGATAGCATAGCCGTAGGTAGGTTAAATGATAATTATTTATTTACTTTTATTGAATCATTCATGTAGTTATTCATTCAACTAACATTATGTATTAAAAATAAATAACGTATTATAAATAAGTAATTTACATTATTCCTATCAAGTATTATAAAGTAATAAAACAATATTTACAATAATTAAAAAATAGTCATCATTGAGTAATGTTTTAAACTTGTCAGTATTAACTTTCGAAAATATTTTTCTTTGTCATTTCTTAGCATTTTATAGCCACCATATTGATTCCGCCATCTTGCAAGTCGGTTCATGACCATTTGGATATCAGATTCGTTATCAGCGACCTCGAAAACCCTCGTATAGCAAGATTTATGTAAGTAGTTAAAGAAATAAAAAGTTTCTGCAAGATTTTTATAAAACATGGCTATTTAGACACATTAATCGTCTTTAGGTTTTCATATTTCAAAAATCGGCCATGACAGATTTCTTCGAAATTTAATCACTATTTCAAAAAAAGAAATACCCAATCGGTTGCAAAATAAGAGCTCTAGACAACTTTGAACGCAGAAACTTTTTTCTGGACCACTATGGGCCGGTCGAAAAAGTATTGAAGTGGTAAATTGCTTTATGGGCTTTTGGGACAGACGATTTGAAATATCATATTGCAATAATTTCCACATACTGGAGTGCAAATATAGTATCTAGATGTTTTTATTTAAAGAGATTTGGATGGGAAATCTGGATGTGGAACTATTCATTCCTTAGGCCGATTTTTTAAAACACAGTATGTCGATTCTTTCCCCCCATTAGCATTCTTTATTTAAAATTCACTGATTCACACAATTTTTGAAGCAAGCAAGTATTATTATAAACCTACATATAAATATATTAAATCATTAAAATATGGAAAACTAACAGCTCCAATAATTCTAAATGTAAGACAAATTCCATGGTATACCGAGTGAAGTGCTGGTGAATGTATTATCAACCATCAGAGACTCTAGAGTACAAGTATTGAAGTGAAATGGCAGTAGGGTATCTTGGCAAGGAAGCACAACTAAGTGGTATGCGTCATAGTCCAGAGTGCTCCAGGCAAAGCCAGCTGCTTGCAAGTTATGAGGGAGACCTGTTGACCACTACTAACATCACTTAACACCATGCATTGGCCATTGTTGGAAATTATGGGGTGTTTTTTCATATTCGATGGCTACTTTGCTAGAATAATGCAGTAGTACTTAACTCCACTTGAAATAGTTTATATTTTCGCTTATATCGAATGAAATATAACAGTGCTATTACATGTGGAAAATATTATATTTCAGAAGGTTTACTGCAATTACTTAGAGGTGCGCGTATACGAAAATTATTTAAGAACCATAAATGATTCGAAATGCGACAAATCTCTCGGCTTGCTGCGCCAATTAGATGAAACGATAAATCCAAGTCAAGGTCAAATATTCAACTAGTAATAAAAACAAATGTTGTAAACCACAGTTGCTGGTTGTTTATACTTTGGGTTTTTTAAATATTTATTAGCGTGGACCAATGTTCAGGTTTCATGTTATATTTGTGCTCCATGGTAATTAAATTACATGTAAACAATTCCAGTAACGCAAGTAAATGTCGGCATAACGAGAAGGGCAAAAAATACACTTAATAAGCGGAACGACGGGCTCTGAGGGGATATCATATGAGACAGGGACGTCAGTATACCTATATATATATATATATATATATATAGTATACTTGTCGAAATAAAAACCAATCTTTAATCTGATAAATGTTAAAACTGTAATTAAATCGATTATTACAAATACGAGTATTAATAAAAATTAAGTGTTATTATTTATTTTAGACCGTTTTTATTAAACATTTGTTTCAATAAAAATTTAAATATGTTTCATTTGCAGAAAATGTTTTTCTATTACATTCCTTAAAATAATTTTCTAGTTCTAATGAAAACCTCTTATGGCAAATGTTATACCAAAAAATGAGGCTCTGGTTTTTAGTATATGCGCCAAATCTCAAGTTTCTGGACTCTTACCAGTTTGATTCACTTATTTTTCCTATTTACCCCTATTTACGCCCCAACCCTTCACCGGAGTAAGCTCAAACTATAATCTTGTTCCAGATTTCGCTATTACTTCCACAATTATGTAGTGGACTGGAATCGTAATGGTAAGAAAAATTTCAAACATTTTCTATCTTTAAATAGTCTTAGAATGTCACAAAATGTCGAGATTTTAAATCTGAGTGAAAAAAAAATCCGTTTGTTTGTCTGTTGGTCACTCCGCTGATCTGTCCACTGGTCTGTCCGTCTGTAACTTTTTTTTGTAAGTACGTTTTCTGTGGAATGGTTTAATATATTGAATTGAAATTTGGTACACCTATGTATGCATGTATCGTAACGAGATGAGGAACTAGATTTTATTTTGAGCTTATCCTTGTGAAAATTTTAAATAGGAGTAAATAAGTAAAACAAGCTAGTCAGAGTTCAGATCCTTGAGATTTGGTGTATATACTAGTAACCAAGGACCAGAATTTTATGATGGCATCTGCCACCATCACGACCACCCTCACTCCATTATTTAAAGTGCTACAAAAACAATTAGAAAATGAATATAGACTGCTCTTATATCTGAAAGATCTTAGCGGGCCAACCAAAAATGGGCAGGACCAAACAAATTGTGATAACTATTGAGCACGTCTGGGATATAGCAGAGAGAACGTTGGATAATCATTAGCTACCTACAGAGAGAACTTATGACAGCTTTGTGACACAATTTTGATAATTTACATATTAAAGAATATTTGAGTTTTGCAGGTAAATGTCAAATTTCATCAATTTAATTATTTAATTTTTTAGTATAAAAAACACACATCGTATTTCCGAAACTAAAACTAATCTTCTCAGTAGACTTATACAGGGTGTAATTAGTATCATGTCATTAAAAAAACTGGTAATAAGGACCGACTAGACAAACAAAAAACCTGTATGACTTTTTTCTCTAGGGACACTTTGAAAAAACTGACCTGGGTTTACATATTTAATGTTAAGGTAGGAAACTTTTTGGGAACCACTGTTTTTCAGGGTCAGTAGATCAATAATTCCGAATATTAGAAATAATAAAAAACTGTAAAACCCGACTTGTGTTCCCGCCGGTAGAAGTGCGGCACTTTCATGGGATTATTTGTACCGAACTTTTTATACCACTAATTATGAAAGTGTAAATAATTCCTCCTCTTTCGGCACAACGCAAGCATAGCATGGCCACAGAGGTTTAAATAGGATTTCTTTACATGTGTTTTTTAATTTGGAACAAAGTTATTGTAGCTTTTATTGTCGTTTAGAAGAATTTATAAAATTTAAAAGTGGTTTATTAACATTTGTAACATTGTGTTAAAAGCTTAAACAATTAGTAATTATTTTATGAAATTGGAAAATGAACAGTTAGACGTCCGAGATAGGATAACAGAAAATAGTTGTGTATTTTAAGTCAGGAAAAAATCTGATTTTTTTAACGGATTGAGCGCATAATTTTTTCCAATCAGGTATCGAAAACTAAAAATCGAGTCTTTGGTCTCTATGAAAATCAATGTAAACATTAATAAACAGATCAAAATAAGACAGCGAATAATAATAACAATAATAATAATAATAATAATAATCATACCTTTAATGCCCAATAGGTAACACCCAATAACTGAACAATTCTTTTGAATTTTTTACAATTGTTTGAAATGACCTCCATCTCCACGTATACATATTTCGGCACGTCGAACTAAGGACATACGCACTCCGTTCAATACATTTGGTAAATTAGGATCACTTTTTATGGTTTCTATGCACATTAAAATACGTTGTTGCAATTGTTCTAAAGTGTCAATTGGATCACGGTAAACCAGAGATTTAAAGTACCCCCAAAAATAAAAGTCCATCAGATTTAAGTCGGGCGATTTAGCAGGTCATGGTACTGGTCCGCCACGTCCAATCCATCGTTGAAGAAACTTTCTGCTCAAAAAATTTAGAACAGCCAAACTAAAATGGACTGGCGCGCCATCGTGCAAATACCACATTCTTCTGCACGTAGCCAAGGGTACATCTTCCAGCAAATTTGGCAATGTTTGGTGCAAAAAATTTAAGTATACATCATCATTTATACGAGCGGGTAATTGTATAGGTCCAATTATTTCATTACCGCAAATTCCTGCCTACAAATTAACGCTGAACCGTCGTTGAAAATGCGCCCTTCTTATTACACGTGGATTTTCGTCTGCCCAATAGTACATATTTTTAAAATTAAACACTCCATTTCTGGTAAAACACGACTCATCGGAGAAACACAGAATGTTTAAAAATTCCTCATTTGCCGCGTGTTTTCTTAAAATCCACCTACAAAATTGCATACGCTCCGCAAAATTCTGAGGTTCTAGTGCTTGGACACGTTGATAGTGATAGGGATTTAAGTTCATATCTTTCAATGTCCTCCATACCACAAATTGGGATACTTTTACACGGTTTGCGATATCGCGGGTGCTTAAAGTTGGATCCTCTTCTTCAAGTTCCAAAATTTGAACCTCTGCGTCAATTACCCTTTCCTCACGTTGTGGACCTCGTTCTCCTCCATGTCCATCGAGACGACCTGTTTCTCGAAGACGCTGGTCAATACCAACAAATGTACGAGCACAAGGATGACGTCGATTGGGGAACCTTAAACGATAAAGTTCTTCCGCACCAGCTGCATTTCCACCAGTTTCTCCATACACCAAGTGCATATCCGCGAGCTCTGGATAAGTGTAATCTCCCATAACGTCCAAAATCTGCGTTTTAAAACACCACACTAAACTGTGATTTAACGTTATCAATAAAGAAAACAAAAAGAAAAACTTGGTCCAAAATCCAAAAAGTAACACAAAAATCACGAACGAGAGGTAGTGTCTTATGTAACCAAGTACTAACGACTTGAACGATAAGTCAATAAACTAAATCTTAACATGAGTGGCACAAAGCCAAGGAACGGCTAGGTCGCGCGCCGTATGTGCGTTATTTACCAAGTAAGGACACAAACTGAAATTATTACTTGAGAATATTACAAGGGAGAGTATAGCACTCCCAATAAGATAATTTGGGTGCGAAGAAGCAAAAAACATGGCGGTGTCCTCTATCGGTCGCTTTTAACTGCTTCGTCGGCATGCTTTTTGATGATCTCTTAGACCCACCATACTTATTTGCATGAGTATGCCAGCAGTTCTAAAACTATTTTATTAATTATTTTGTCAATTTTTGTTTATTTTTTTTTCCAAAACTATGAGCTTTAGACCCCATGTTATATAAGGTTTTTTTGTTTGTCTTTTCGTTCCCTACCACCAGTTTTTTTAATGACATGAAACTAATAACACCCTGTATTACAATATAACAGCTTCTTAGATCAAGTTACTCTAAGATAATCGCTAATCGATAACTGTACCTAAGTTTGAAATCCCGACGTAGGCGTAGCTATAATTTCGATAGATCGGACAGTACTGCATACAACAAATTGTTTTCTATCAGTTACCTAAAAGTCATAAACCATAAGATCCAAATTTGTCTAAGAAGAGATTGTGGTTCAGCCTATTAAAGGCATTTAGAAGTCGGCATAAGGATACGGAATTGATTCTGTAATATTAATTAAACTAGTAGGCGTTGATTAATCTTTGAGAAATTCGTGATGAGCCATTAAAATTTGATACCTTAAGAAAATTCCAAATTCTTTAGCAAAGTTATATGTTATCTACTATTTTCGGGAAGTAACTAGAAATGTCGGTACAATCGCTCTTCAAACATTGGAATATTTAATGTTTGAATTTCCATCTTAATGGAAATTTCGAGGGCTTTAGAGATAACTAAATAATGTAGTAAGGAGTGTAAACAAAAATAGTAGCGTGATCACAAATTTTATATTTTTCTCCTTTCCGTGTAGATAGTTAATTAGGCACTGCTTCAAAATGTTATAAAAATACTATTGGGCATTTGTCGATATTGTGTCGCCAGTCATCATACTCACTTCACATTAAATCACTTATAATTAATACATCTTCCATTAGAGTCGACTTTGGGTTCGGTTAATCAAACAGATATTTTTTAATAATTTCAGAAAACTTTTATAATCAAATTGACCTCATAATTTTGCTGGTGATATATGGTCCACAAGGCCGATTGGAAAATAGAAATCAAGATATTTGTAAAAAATTTGCACCATTTTTCATAGAATTTCCTCTACATTGCAAATATGTAAAGTATGCATGGTATCCCATTAGAAATACTGAAGTTTAGGTCCATTCTTGTTAAATCGAATATCAATGATGTTTTAATTTTCGCCAAAAAATTATTTTGTCGTATAATACGATTTATAAATTTTTAATTTGGTCGTAGCTCCCTCACGAAACATTTTCGGCTATATGTTTACAGAAACTTTTTGAATTTCTGTTTTTGAGCTCAAAATCTGCTACTTACGGTAATTTTGGAACACCGAGTACAACGAACTACCTAATTTTACAATTTACTAGTTATTTTTACACATTTTCAAAATAGGGTCTGCCTGCGATTTTTCACAAAAATTTTCTATACCATTTGAGTTAGCCACGGATTCTTCTAGCAAAAATTCCGCTGAACAAGATTTTCTTATGAAAAATGTTCCTAAACCGCGAGCGTCATGGTCAAATAATTGTTTAAACAAAATTTTTTTCGTCTTTATATAATAAAATGAAAGTTTGGCGGATCCGAAAAAATTTTGATGCAATCGAAAAATATTTTCAATATGCGTCGTTTGGTGTCAGGCACAACTCATTTTGTTAACCCGTTCATTTGTTATAGCCAAAATAAATTTCATAATTAACAAATTGATTACTCCGAAACTAATGAGGTCGGGATATTGTTTTTTTCAAAATATATGCCATTTATACCTAAGAATATACCGTTTTTTTAACCGATATCTTCAATACTTTTTAATTGTTTAAACAATTGGCATAATTTGTTAATTAGCAAATAACTTTTTTTTCGATAGTTTGATGGACTTCAAACCAACTTTAAACGATAAATATTAATGTCGGGCATAACCCTCATAGAAGTCTGCACGAATGCAACTTTTTGCTTTTGTATATCTAAAGTTGAAATTAATTTAGCAAATTACCAAATGAAATAACTCAGCTCTGCGTAAGCATATCGAAATGGGGTTTTGTGCATATGAAAGTGCTTGCAAAAAGGAAAATTTTGAGATCAGAAAGACTTCGATCGGATAACCGGAACCGGAAATAGAAGTGACATTGCGTGAGAGACTCCAGTTTGTTTATTAACAACTTTTTGGACAGGAGGTTCGGTACAAATAAAAGCTAATACGTTTTTCGATCAACCACAAAAAGTTATATATTCAATCCGTGATGAGTTATACGCGTTTTTGACCCTTAACAAGATCTCTTCCGCAACGTGAAAATAGTAATATTTGACGCACAATGGGGTGGCGGGTTCGATCCTCGATGGGGGCAAATTTTTTTTTCGTCAAATTTGCATTTTTTTCATGTAACCAAGTATCTTTTGTGATAATAAATGTCTTTACTATCTGAGACATTTTTAAAAACGTAAATAATTTTTTTTTTTGCAATTTTCATTAAATAAATGGCTATCTTCCAACAAACATATGATTGCTCTTGTCCAACGAGGGTTTGTCGGTAGTTCTTGTTTTTTTTTTCTACTTCTTCTCAAAGAGAAGGTTTGTTTTACTTTATTTGAGGGGGGTGCCTGTCGAGAAAAGACCAAAAATAAAAAAGAAACAATTTTTTTTCACTTTTTTCTTATAATGAAAAAAAGTTCACGTCTGATGAAAAAAAACACACACTTTGTTATTTGTAAATGAGAAATAATCAAAAGATTTAACTATTTTAATGGCATTATTATTTTATTGTTTTAATTACAAATATTTACAATTAATAACTATTAACGCTAATAACTATTAGAGTATACTTTCCAACATTTTTTTGTTTGATTACAAAACTTTTTTTTTAATTTCAACTATTTATAACTTTTTTATTTATTGATCGATTTTGTTAAAAGGTAGGGTTCTTCCTCTAGCTAACACTAACTTGCTGTCCAAATTTCAATACTATCGGACCTTTCGTTCTTAGTTAGCTATCGTGCTTACAAGAAAAGTGACGAACGTACAGACAGACGGAAGGACAGACAGGCAGACAGCCAAACAGACGGACATTTTGAAAGTCGTTCAGAATTCGATCTCCAACACAGTGATATGATTTTTTTTTCTCTACGAGCAATATTATCGGTTTTAGAAATGTGCCGATCGAATATACTCTTCGTTTTGTATTTGCGAAGAGTATAACAATTATTTATAGCGTTTTTTACAATTTAAAAATTATTTTATTGTAGTAAATATTTTATTGCACGAAAAAAAATGAATTTGACAAAAAAAAAATTTGTCCACACCGAGGATCGAACCCGCCACCCCATTGTGCGTCAAAACTTACTATTTTCACACTGCGGGAGAGATTTTTTAAGAGTCAAAAACGCGTATAACTCTTCAGGGATTGAATATTTCTTGTAGACCTTTTTGTGGGTGGTGGAAAAACTTATTAGCTTTTATTTGCACAGAACCTCTGGTCCAAAAAGTTGTTAATAAACAAATTAAAGCCTCTCACACAATGTCACTTTTATTTCCGGTTCCGGTTATCCGATCAAAGACTTTCTGGTCTCAAAACTTTCCTTTTTGCAAGCACTTTTATATGCACAGAACCCCATTTCGATACGTTTACCCAGAGCCGAGATATTAGATTTGGTAATTTGCAAAATTAATTTAAACTTTAACTAAACAAAAGAAAAAAGTTGCATTCGTGCAGACTTCTATGGGGGTTATGCCCGACCTCAATATTTATCGTTTAAAGTTGGTTTGAAGTCGATCAAATTTTTGAAAAAAAAGTTATTATCAAATTAACAAATTATGCCAATTGTTTAAACAATCAAAAAGTATTGAAGATATCGGGCCAAAAAAAATGTGGTGTATTCTTTGGTATAAAAGGCATATATTTTGAAAAAAACAATATCCTGACCTCATTAGTTTCGGAGTAATCAATTTGTTAATCTTGAAATTAATTTTGACTATAACAAATGAACGGGTTGACAAAATGAGTGGTGCCTTAACGCCAAACGACGCGGATTGAAAATATATTTTGATTGAATCAAGATTTTTTCGGATCCGTCAAACCGTTTTTATTTTATTAAATAAAAACGAAGAATTTTTTGTTTAAATAATTATTTGACCATGAAGCTCGCGGTTTAGGAAAATTTTTAATAAGAATATCTTGTTCAGCGGAATTTTTCCTATAAGAATCATTTGCTAACTCAAATGGTATACAAAATTTGTAAAATCACCTTTTTTACCCCAGGCAGACTCACCTAAAAATATAACATCTACTTTTACCTAGTAGTGGTTTGCATATAAATATTTTTTCAGTATTTTACTTTATATTATAAAATAAAGATTCAACTGAACGTCTAAAGTCTAAACATCTTAAGTTATGTCAAATATTTAAAACTTTATGCATTACCGAAATAAAGTATCTATACCTGCCACATGTCAAAAGTTTTTACTGCGTTTATAACAGTTATTTTGTAGACTAGAGAACTCAAACATGCAAACTGCAAAGAATATATCACAATGCTACCTAGTCATATAATGATTCCCAGAAAAACAAAGTTTTGTTAGATTTGTCAGGATGAAGATTGCAAATATAAGGTAGGTAATCGTAAGGTCATTATCTTGTTTTTATCCTTTAGTAGAACGAAACAGAAGCACATAAAGAAAAATATAATTTAAAATATAAGAACACAGATAATCTATTAAAATACGTACCATTAAACTTTACAATTAGTTGTTCTGAGTTAACTTACTACTAAAAAAAACACATTCTGGGACAAATATTAAAGACATAAAGAACACGTCTTTGATATTCTAGGTTAAATTTTTCTAAGTAGTTAACTGCCTAGAAAAGTCATAATATAACTATTATACCACTTACCTTTACCCCTTTACAGTTTGAGCCAAAACAGGTATTCCCAAATCGATACACAACACAATTTAATGTTTTGAAGTTTAATATTAAGGAAAATGCACACCAACACTTGCAAAACGAAACGCTACCGAATCACAATCACAAACTACGCAAAAACAAGGCGGGCGGTGGAAACAAAAGACGATCGGCCATAGGTAGATCATTGTTGGGAAATTAGATGATGCCTATGTTTACCAAATGCCAATAAGACAGCGTTGCAATTCTGTTCTAGTAGATTTTAAACAAAATACCCAACTATCGGTACAATTCTCGTGCGTTTCTGCGTAGATAGGTAGTTTATTCCAAAATTACAATAAAAGTCCAAGAAAGTGACTTTGATTAAAGAGAAACATTTCAGATAGATAGATTACGGTGTAATATAATAAATATTTGCAACAAAAAGATATTCAAATTAAAGCACGATATTATTATTACAAATTAAAAAAGTGAATAGAAATGATGTAGACGCGTAAAATTGATTACTAATATTTATATTAATTTGATACTTGATTTGATACTTTTGATTTTGAAAAGTGATTTACCTACCATTTTTAAAATAATAGGAAACGAGCACCTAAACCTAAACTAAATTATTAGTAACTTTTATTGTGTTTCTGCCTTATGTTGTTATAACAGAACATAACACACCACATATACCGGGTGCTCACGAGGCCCGGTACACCCCTTCCTATTTCCTTCTTTTTCAAGATAAAAATTTTAAATTAGTACACAGAACATTTGACACAGAAATTCATTTTTTCTACACATATTTAATTATATGACAATTATTAGAATTTTTTTGGTGAAAAATCGTACCTATCATTCACTGTAGTGAATTATCAATTCATAATTCACTACATCCAGCTAATCACAATTACAAATTTCATATATAATTCACTATTCACTGATCCAATGATATTTTAAATCGATCGCCACCAACTCTTGCTGCTGCGGCTGACAATCAGTTGACGTGACAGCCAAGTGTACTGCCATATTGTTTGTTTACGTTTTTCACTTCTTACGATAAGTAGGTGCCGATTAATTTTATCAAATTTGAGTCTAATTTATTTGCTTGATCGCTCAGAATATTTGCGCTACTCGCCTATGGCTCGTGGGTTCAAACATCATCTTCATTAATAATACGATCGTAATCGCTCATATAATAATATACTAATTTTAACACAAACAAATCCAAACATACTTCCATTGTAACTGGAAGCATTACCAATCCTTTTATTTTAAGGATCATCTTGTGTACATTTTATCTTTTCTGACAGAGGTATGAATTGTTACTTCCACATCAACGTAGTGTAGTGAGAATATAATAACCGCAAAAAAAATATTTTTTTATAGATATCGAATGTCATGAAACGACGAGACTTTAAATTTAAACGAAAATAAATTTCTGTCTGTCGGTCTGTTCATCGGTCGGTCTGTACCTTTTTTGAGCGCACGATTACTGTGGGTTTCAGTTAATGACTTGTTTGGTACACATACGTATTATGGCGAGTTCTAGAAATAGATCATATTTTGAACTTACTTGTTGAAGGGTTGAGGAATAAATGGGAAAAAATAAGTAAAGTAAGCCAGTAGTAGTTCAAATACTTGGAATTTAGTGTATATACTAGAAGCCAAGGTTTCAATTTTTTTTTCTGACATATGCCATCCCTACCACCACCCTCCACTCCATTGGTAAAGGGGTTAAAAAAATAAAACTAAAATATTCACTTAAAAAATCTTACACGTATGCGTTATAACAATATCTGAAGCTGGACTATATTTTGAGCCGATTTCATTAAAGTATTGGGGGTCAATAAGGGCAAGTAGGGGAAAATAAGTAAACCATCTACTAAGAGTCCAGAGACTTGGGAGTGGTGTGTAGACTAGAGGCCAAGGCTTTAATTTCTCACTTTATTATAAGTTGTTTGTGTTTGGGTACAAGTGTGTATTTTGACAAGATCTGGACTATATTATATTTTGAGCTTATTTCGTTGAAAGGTTGGGAGCTAAATAGGTAAGCAAGCTAGTAACAGTCTAGCAACTTAGGATTTAGTGAATGTACTAGAAGCCAAGGTTTATATTACTTTCACATATACGTAGTGAATTGGAAGTATAGTAATCGTAAAAAAAATTTCAATTTTTTTTTTCTTGAAATAAGTTTAGAATGCCATGAAACGTCGAGATTTTAAATTTGAGCGAAAAAAAAAGTTTTGTCTCTTTGTCTGTCTGTAACTCTTTTTGTCCGCACGTTTTCTCCGGAACGGTTTAAAATATTGTCTTGAAATTTTGTACACGTATATATATTATAACGAGATCTGGAACTGGACTGTCTTTTAAAAATATCCGATGAAGGGTTGGTAAGTACCCCACGGTAAGTAGAGGTAAATAGGGAAACATAAGTAAAGCAAGCTGGTAAAAGTACAGAAACTTGAAACTCGGTATAGATCCTAGAAGCCAAGGCCTTAGATTTTTTAATTATATTTTTCAACCCCCCACCACCCTTACTCCATTATTAAAGAGTTTGATAAAACAAAATTGGGATATTCACTTAGACCTATATTTTATAACGACATCTGTAGCTAGATTATATTTTGAGATGATTCCGTTGAAGGGTTGGGGTTAAATAAGAGTAAATAGGGGAAAATATGTAAATCAATCTGGTAAGAGTACAAACATTTGGGATTTGGGAAGCTAAGGCTTCAGATTTCTTTCTAATATTTTTCAAACCCCACCACCTCCGCTTCTATATTAATAGGATTGATAACATAAAATTGAGATATTCACTTGAAAGTTAGTACACGTATGTATTGCAATGACATCTGTTTGAGATGATTCCATTGAAGGGGTGGGAGGTGGTAGGTTGTGAATAGGGGAAAATAAGTAGGGTAAAGAAACTTCATTTTTAACGTATATGGTAGAAACCAACGCCTCAAACTTTTCTATGACATCTGCTCTAAATATTATTAAAATTCTATGACCAATAATTTCCACATACTAGAGTGCAAATCTAGTCAAGATGTTTCCTTTAAAGTGATTTGGATGAAAAATCTGGATGTGGAAGTAGTGACTCCTTCGGCAGCGGTTTTTAACATGCTGCTGAATTTGTACATGTGAATATTTTTATTCCTAACTTTTTCTGCATCGAAATGCTACCTTGAACTAAAAGATAATGCATTTATAACTTGTATTATAGTCAGTTATTTTTTATGGGCCTGTGAATAGTTAGATGCACAAAAAATCAAGAGATAACTATATTATATTGTTATTTTTGTATACTAATAAATATCAATAGCCCTCAAAAACGGCAACACAAGAGAGTATTTTACATCCCTTTTTCCTCCTACCTTGTTTGGTTTTCAAGCAATTCAATTTTTGCTATAGGTCGCGCGCAAAAAATTTCACATAAACGAAAATTCACGCGCATTAAAAACACAAAATTTGCAGTTTTTGACAATATCGATTTTCTCGAAAATCATGGCATATACAAGAAAGTTAGGCAATTAGTCAAGCTTTCTTTTTTATAATGAGCAATTTTTTTATATCTTCAACGGTTAACGAGTTATCAGTAAAATAAGGCTTTTTTCACCGAAGGGGTGGTTTTTGTGGTTTTGTGGTGCAGTTAGGAAAATCTCAGATAACATTTTTTGCGTGCTTGTGGTGTATTTTTTACTTTACCGACCGGACTATTTGATTTTAATAGTAATAATATAATTATATTCAATCCGGTTACAAAATTAGGCGATCTTTGATGATAGGTAGCTTACTGAACTCAATTATCATATTGTGTAAAATCATCTCGCCTACATAAATATCAAGATCACGGTCTATTGAAAGAATTTCGAATTAATTAAACAATTCAGGTGTAGCAATTAATTTGGTTACCTGTGTCAGCAAACTATGTTTACAATTCGATAATGGGCAATGCGCAATTACTAATTACTGATACCGATTCAATTCCTATGAGATTATCGGCAGAATAACCCGCTGTAGAATGTTTAGCTTCCAATTTGACGAGATAATTAACCTAGATGGAAAACTGAAAAGCAATGACTTGTCAAATTGGATCGTAAAATGTTCATGAGGTCATACAATACCTTTGGTGTAATCTCAGTTAGGCCGGTAACCAATAAATAACAAGAGATTTTGGTATGTAGTAAACGACCAAACCAGTAGGAAAATAGAGGGTGGGGCAATAGTGCGTCGGACCTCGATATTTTGAGTTCTATGATAGTTTGAAATTAAAAAAAAAATTGCAAGTAAACTAAATAAAAAAGTCTATAACTGGAAATTGTTTTCAAATATACAGGGCGAGCCAAGACGAAATTACAGGACCAAGTGGATTTTTTAATGGGAATGCTATGTATTCTCGGTCCTCTATTATTCGTAATTTTTTTAAATGACATATCAAATATAGTACCGAATATAGATCAGCAACTTATTATAAACTATGCAGATGATACAAATCTACTGATTAAAGGCCAAGATTTTATGGAAATTTTGGAAACAGGAAATTCATTACTGAAATTGATCAAACAATGGTTTTCCGAAAGAAACTTAATTCTAAATGAAAGCAAAACAGATGCTATTTTATTTAAAACAAATAATTCACTCAGAACTCCCCAAGACATCTTTTTAGGCGGCAAAAAATATGTTTTTCTACATCTGTAAAATTTTTAGGTGTTCACATTAATGATACCCTAACGTGGACAACTCATATTGATCATTTAACTAGTAAATTGTCCTCTGTTTGTTATGCAATTAGAATTTTAAGAGATCAAGTAGACTATGGTGTAGTAAAAACGTTGTACTATGCTAATTTTTATTCTTTAATAAAATTTGATACTGTTACGTGGGGTAGTTCTTTAGAGCTTTGTAGAATTTTTTCATGTGTCAGAAGCGAGTTATTAGGCTTATGCTAAACATGAAAGCCAGAGATACACGTAGGGGCAAATTTAAAGCTAATAGAATTTTGACCGTTACTGCCATCTATATTTATGAATGCCTACAGTTTTTAGTTAAAAACCCCAGTAAGTTCGACTCTTGTTTAAGTACCCACACTTACAGCACCAGGTTTCGAGGAAACTTTACCTTTCCAATACATAAAAGTACATTATATGAAAAAGGGACGTTCTACCGTTGCTTAAGGTTCTATAATCATCTGCCATTAAATATAAAAAATATTCAATGTGACAAAATGCTCCTAGAACATGCTCGTAAATTTCTTTGTGATATTGAACCCTACTCCTTGGATGAATACTTCTTTTTTAATCTAAATACCTAACATAGTGTGATAATTTTTAATCTGTAATTTGGTATGTTATATTTTCTGTGTAATATATGTAATATTTTATTTATTTTGTGCACTGTTTAATTTTCTGTAGAAATTTGACGTATTTCTCAGACCAAACATCTTTGTACTGTATTACTCTGTAAAAATAAACGGTTTACTTACTTTTTACTTACTTACTTACTTACATCAGTACATTTTTCGAAGCATCCTTCTAGGATCTATTCATTCCATTATTAGCATTGAATATTTCCCAACCACTTGGATGTAATGAATTTTTTTGTTAAAATATTAAAAATGGATATTAAAAAAATCAGCACAGTCACAATTACGGGTTTTAAGAAAAACTTATGTGAATACCAGTTACGAGACATCTAGTTAATGTTTTTGAATCATTTTCATTTTCTAAAACTGTACATGGTGGCCAAACATTATTTTTCAATTAAGAACTTTTTAAATTCAATTTTCTCAATTTTTTCAATTTTTCAACTATGTGGTGTAGAAATAAAAAACGAACATTTTTGTAAGTACTTCCCTATGGCTAATTGCAACCAATTTCGTTTTGTTGAACAATAATGACAAAAAAAGATAAACTTAAAAAAGAGGTTTCTTCAAATAAGTCAGTAGAAAAAATTATAATAAATGTTCCACATGCTATCCATTTTAATTAACACACATCTCTATGAGCTTTTGAAATGAGGTTCCCACTGTTCCTAAAACTGCCGGTGTGATAGATCTAAATGCAGTTATTATTATTTCCTTCATATTTTGTACTGTTGTTGGTGTGTCTCTATAAACAATTTCCTTCACGTATCCCCATGAAAATAAATTCATTTTTGTAAGATCTGGGGATCTAGCAGGCCATTTAGTGGGTCCATTTCTTCCAATCCATTTATGAGGTTAGGTATTATTTAAGTGGTCTATAATTGCATTTAAATAATGTGGTGGAGCACCATCTTGCTGAAACCACGTCCAATTTCAAATTCTTTCAGGGAGATTTACCACCAATTGTGACAGACAGTTTTCCAAAAAATGAAGATAAATAGCTGCAGTCAATGTACCATCTAAGAAATGTGGCCCTATTACATGTTCTCCCTAAACGTTTATAGACCATCTGTGTTGGTTATCAACTTGCATTAAAAAATGAGGATGGTCCGAAGCATAATGATGAAAATTGTGCCTATTAACAATTCCATTTTTATGAAAAGTTGCCTCATCAGTGAATAAAACATTATTGAAGAAGTTGACATCATCTTGCATTTTAAAGTGAACTTCATATTTCTAAGTCAAATAAAAAGAGACACCCAAAAAAGCCGTAAAACTCGGCCATAAAAGTGCTTGCGCTTTTACAGCATTATGTATGTGTGTAAAAAATTAAGTAAATAGTAGTAACCGTTAGATCGTAAAATATTTTAGGAGTGAGTGGCGTAATTATTTAAAATTATAACTGATACTGGAGTTTCCCTTAATTTCTTATTTTAATCCATGCCCCGCTCTATCCTAGTGGTAATAGGCGGCAAAGCTTTGAAATTTTTTATCTGACTTAGAAATATGAAGTTTACTTTGCCTCTGGCCCAATTACAAAATTGTAAGCACTTTTGAAAATCGTCATCACATAATTCCTGGTGGTGCATTTGAATATGATATGCATGCAAGTTATTTGTTTTTAAGATTCGACCCACAGACCGTCTACTAATGAGCTCACTTCTTTTTGACTAACATGGGGTTCTCAACCGTTGCCAGCACCACAGAAAACTCATTTTCTTCGTTCACAACACGTTTCATTCTTTCACTTTCTTTATATTCGACATTTCCAGTTTGCAGAAATCTATCGAGAAGGTTTTGGAAGCTACTAACATCAGGAATCCTTCTTTCAGGATAAATGGTGATAAATTCTATTGGCAAGAAACAATTTCTGTCTGACTCGCCCCGCCCAAAACAAAAGGCATGTCTACAAGTTCCGCTTTATTAAAATTCATATCGTAAAATTTCAAATATTTTATATTCTATACAAATTGTAACTAACGACCGATAAATGTAATAAATGCTCCATTGTATATTGTAATTTATACGAAACTGAGGTTTTATTGCTTGTCGAATAACGAAAACGGCAAAAAAATGTACAAGAAAACATTACTGTAAATGACCTGTTAAATACTATTTACTCATTTCAATGGATTGGAAGAAATGGTCCCACTAAATGGCCTCATTTCAAAATTGCATATAGACGTGCGTCAATCAAAATGGGCAACAGGTCGAACACCTATTATAAATTTTTCTAATGAATTATCTGAGGGAACCTCTTTTTTTAAGTTTATTCTTGAATTTGACACTTATTTATTTATGAAACGAAAATGGCTGCAATTAGCCATAGGGGAGTACT
Organism: Stenurella melanura; assembly: GCA_963583905.1. NCBI lineage: Eukaryota > Metazoa > Arthropoda > Insecta > Coleoptera > Cerambycidae > Stenurella > Stenurella melanura. The sequence goes on from OY757309.1 coordinate 176,675,713, forward strand.
TACAAAAAATGTTCATTTTTTATTTCTACATCACAGCGATGAAAAATATACAGGGTGTTCCATTTGAAAAAATTGAGAAAATTCAATTTAAAAAGTTCTTAATTGAAAAATAATTCTTGGCCACCCTGCACAGTTTTAGGAAATGAGAAGATTCAAAAACATTAAATATATATCTCGTAACTGGTATTCACATAAGTTCTTCTTAAGATCCATAATTGTCACTGCGGTGATTTATATAACATCCATCTGCAGATTGCATTATTTCAACAAAGAAATTCATTATATCCAAGTGCTTGGGAAATATTCAATGTTAATATAGGAATGAATAGATCCTAGAAAGTGGCCTTAAAAAATGTACTGATGTACATAGCATTCCTTTAAAAAAAATGCACTTGGTCCTGTAATTTCATCTTGGCTCGCCCTGAATGTTCGAAAATAATTTCCAGTTATACGCTTTTTCATCTAGTTTACAAGCAATTTTTTAAAAAATTTCTAGCTATCGTAGAATTCGAGATATCGAGGTCCGACGCACTATTGCCCCACCCTGTACATACATGCAGCATCGTGTCGGTCTGATTGTCTAACCGAAAACAAAAAACTCGACAACTTTTTGTACAATTATAGAAATGTAAACATCTTCTATATGTTTTCCCAACTATATTAAACAACTCTTAATTTAAAATATTATTTTTATCTGTGCACATAAAATAAGGTACTAATTTTATAAAAATATAAGGAGAATTTTCGACACCACAAGGATACCGCCACTCGTGTCGCACTTTTTCTACTTTTTGTACGACAGCAAATAGGATAGGAACGGTAAACAATAATAATAGTAAAAGAAACAGCAAATTGCGTTTCATGTTTTGCAGAAGACTTTAAATATACAGAAAGCACTTGAAATTAAAAAGGTCCAACAATTATTATTATTTTATTACACAACGACCAATGGCATGTGAGCCTGTTTCATATGCACATACACATTATGAAGTCAACACAACAGACTTGTCAGTACATTTTCAGCTATTGTTAGAAATAAATGTTTAGTGAATTATTATGGCGTCGAGTGACTTTCCATTAAATGAAACAGTACTTTTGTGGATTCAAGATTTTTTGGAACTGCGGTTTAAGGGTGCAGAATTTTTCTGTACCAGCTGTGAAAAAACACTTTCGTGGACACGAAAGTCGAACATTTTAAAACATGTTTCATCTGAACGTCATAAAAACTAAAATTTAACATATGCGTGGATATTTCTCACGAATCCCTCTAGCCATACGCAACCTTCAACGTAACCCAAGTGGATAATTAGTGACAGGCACCGGATTTTAATTTCGGACCATTTTTAGAACAAATGCAAAAAATATATATTTTTATTATTCTAATAAGGAATAGTTACTAAGTGTTTGTGTTTGTGCACGAAAGATGCATCAAAGTGTGGCTTATAACGATTTTGGAGCCATTTATCTTTAAATATATCAGAGTTCACTAGATACAATTTTTTTTTTTTTTTTAACAATTTTTGGCCTTGGATGAATTCCATCAGCCAACTACACAAATGAGGGAAAAAGAAGGAAGTATTAAGGATAATAAGGATACACACATTTCACGTCCAGGGGTTCATCAGGACGACTTAAAATTACACATAGACTGAACCGCGGATAGTAGGTTAAACCACAGAGGATATAAAAACAAAGGCATATTAGGAAATATCACAAGCAAAAACTGACGACCGACAACTACTGTTAAATCACTATACCACATCGAGATAAAAAATTATAAATTGCCCGGTAAGCATTTACATTTTTGCTTGAAAGAACGTAGTTAAGGTTCATTGGTAGCTGAAAACCCATATCTCTTAGTTCACTTATCAGGCTCATTGATTCAGGGATGTGTAAAGAGCAATTGAATAAAATATGATTAATATCCCCTTTCTGTCCACAAGCACATAGATCATTATTTAGAATACCAATTTTAAATAAGTGATTTGGAAATCTACCGTGATTAAGTTGCAGACGTGTGATAGTAGAATAAAATGGTCTCGAAACTGGAAGACTGTCCTGCCATCTAGATTCAGCGATCAGAGGGTTTAAGAGATAATAATTTGTACCACGCTCCGTGTACTTCTGATCATATTGATATTGCCATCTTTTAAGGAGCCTTTTCTTGTATATGGTAAATAAATCAGTAGCAGGTATTTTAACAGGAAGGGGAATACCACTTATCGAGGCTTCCTTAGCCATTTTGTCGACCATTTCATTTTCATACAGGTCACAATGTGCTTTGATCCAAACAAAGTTGACAGAAACCCCCCGTTGTGACAAGGAAGCCAGTTTAGCAACAATATTCACAATCACCGGTGACGATTGTTCTTTACAGTTGTCAATACTACTTAAGACACTCTTAGAATCAGTATAAATAGTTATATTCGGAAAGTTAAGGAAATCTGCAAAGTTCAAAAATTCCTGAATAGCTACGGCTTCGGCTGTAAAAATGGAAGCCTGTGTAGGAAGCTTAAATTTGTGTCCTATATCAAGGTCAGGGATATAAAACGCACATCCTGTGCCTATATTGCTTTTAGAGCCATCAGTGAAGACTGGGAGGTTTTGTTTATAGACATCAAGCATATAATGAAAAATGTTTTTATTCAGTATAGGTAAAGTTGTGTAATGGGGGAATTCTATTTTAGGAGAATATTGACTGACATCAAGGTTGCAGTTGAAGAGTTCTGTGGAGCATTGGTTGAATATTAAATCGTCGAAGGTAGCTGTATCAGAAAAGGCCACAGCGAGTGGAGGGCTCGCTTTCTTTCGCCAAAAGAGATTAGTGAGGTCTTGTTTACAAAGATCTGATATAATATTGCTTAAGTTAGCCATGCTTTTAAAACACCGGACTTTTAAGACAAATTTAGCGCTAAGATATTCTCTTCTGAGGTTAAGAGGGGGTTCTCTCGCCTCAACTTCCATAGCTTCAATAGGTGAAGAATTCATAGCTCCGAGACAGATTCTAATGGCTTTATTTTTTACCATATCTAATCGGGATAGTAAAGTTTTACAGGCTGAGCCGTAAAATATGGAACCATAATCTATCACCGATCTTATCAACGATCTGTACATAATAAGAGAGACATTGATATCAGCACCCCAGGAGACTTTAGTGCAGCAACGAAGAGCGTTTGTGCCTTTTTCACATTTTCCGACAATATAGTTAATATGGCTTTTCCATGATAATTTCTGGTCTAAAATCATGCCGAGATATCTTACTTCTCTTTGGAAACGGATATCACGATTTCCCAGATGTAAGGATTCATAGTTAGGGAGACGATGTCTGGTAAAGATAGTCGAGCATGTTTTTTCAAAGGATATATTTAGACAGTTTTGATCACACCAGGATGAAATTATCTCCATTGCATCACTTAACTTTTGTATGCAAACATTTAATATTCTCTCTTCACAGTACACGACGAAATCATCTGCATACTGCACTACGTTGTACATAATACTGGGACCAAAATCCTGTGTATAGATATTAAACAGTAGAGGGCTCAACACGGATCCCTGGGGAATGCCATGAGATACCAGTCTAGGTCCAATTTTAATATTATTTTGCATTCTCACAAAAATATGTCTGTCTTTATACATTTTAACAATATTATGACATAAAAATCTAGGGAGATGAAAATTTCCCAGCTTATGTTCTAATATATTTAAGTCAACAGAGTTGTAAGCCCCTTCAATGTCTAAAAAGATAGCCCCTATATAGTTGTTTCTGGAAAAATTGGTTTGTATTTCGCAAATAAGTTTACATAGACCATGGTGTGTTCCGTAACTTTTACGAAAACCATATTGAAATTTTTTTTGTGTATTACTAAATTCTAGCCACCACTCCATTCGAAACTTAATCATCCTTTCTAGCGTTTTAAATAAACAAGACATCAGCGAGATAGGCCTAAAGGACTTGGCATCATTATAATCTTTATTGGGTTTGGGGATTGGTACTATGACACAGCTGTTGAAATTGTCAACTTGTTCACCATATAAATAAATCCTATTAAAAATTTCCAACAGATATACTTTGGCTGACAAGGGCATATTTGATATCATAGGATAAATAATACCGTCGTCACCAGGAGCCGTGCTAACTTTACGTTTCAAGGCCATATCGAGTTCGTGTAAAGTAAAGGGGGTATTTAGTGGGTGGTTGTCATTATCATTAGGTATAAGTGGAGTGTCTAAATGTACCATGTCAGGTACTAACAAGTCAAAGAAGTCCTGAGCGGTCTCCTCACGCATAAATCTCCTGCCGTGATTTTTATTGTGTACACCATTCATTAATTTTATTTGTTGCCATACATTGTTTATGTTATTACCCTTGTTTAAGTTATTACAGAACGTTTTCCAACTGTTTCTAGCCTTATTTTTCAGTAACCGTTTAACCTTAGCAAACTCCGCTTTACATTTAAGATAGTTTTCTTAGGATGGTTCCGTTTTAAATTTGTTTAAAGCTAGTCCTCTGCTAGTAATTGCCTGCGAACATTCATTATCCCACCATACAGGGTTTTTTTTATTTTTTGGTAAAAACGGCCGATTTATACCAAACGCTTTGTCGGCGGCATCGGTGACACCTTTAATAAAGAAATTATACATATCCTGACCAGAAATGTTTATAGGAGGGGAGTATCGAAAATATTCATTTAACTGCAAATAATACAGGTCCCAATCAGCATTTTTGAAATTCCATTTAGCGCTAGGAAAAATTAAGTCAGTTGGATTTTTAAAGTTGACAAGTTCCATTATAATAGGAAAATGATCTGACCCCAAGGTGTCCTCATATACCTCCCAATTCGCTAATCCAGCTAAGTTTGGCGAAACCATTGTTATGTCTACCACTGATTTTACGGTTGAAGTTGGGTTTGCTAAATACGTAGCGTCACCATTATTAAGTACAACCAAATTACATTCATCAATAGCTCTTAAAAGCGCATTACCATGGTTGTCATTTTTTGAAGATCCCCACATATTGTTGTGGGCATTGAAATCTCCACCAACGAGGAGGGGCGCGGAAAGTTGAGAAAACAGATTTTTCCAGTCGTTATGTGAAGCGATAATATGTGGCGCACGGTAAATTGACAAAATATCGAGATTATATTGACCCTTAAGGGTAACAGCGCAAGCCAAAATATCATCGTTGTAATTATCCATCAATTGCTTAACAAAAAAGTCAATTTTATTTGACACTAAGATAGCCACGCCGCCTTTACCATCCAAACGATCATTTCTAATTGTACTAAAACCAGAGATGTTAAAATTTGCAGCAGGCTTCAACCATGTTTCTGACAATATTGCTATGTCAATATTATTTTGACGTATGAAATTATGAAAGCTAGCTCTATTGGAGTTGATAGATCTGCAATTCCACTGGACTATATTTAAAGTTTTATTGATCATACTATGACTACTATACATGATGAAAAAAGAAGAGTAAAAAAAGGCTAAAGTAAACTTATATTATGAAAAGAAAAAATGTCATATAGCCATAGAGCCATGTCTATGCATATATGTTCATCTATGTTTGTCCACTATGGGCCAAACTATTTATCATATCGCTAACAGTTTTTCTAACATTAACTTCATCTTCACTAGTAAAATTGTTTTTAAATTTAATAAATATATCACTAATATATGTGGTAAGATTTTCAATTATAACTTCAGGGATATCCTTACTTACACCAGGTCTATAGGGGTTAAAAGGTATTGGTGTTAAGGGTAGTGACTGTGTATTATATTCTCTTTGTGGGTTAACAAAGCGTTTCTCTTGTTGAGATAATGCCTTGCGTTTCTTGGGAATGGGTGATGTAAGCTCCTTTCGTTGAGAGCTTGTTGAAGGAGCATTGCTATTTGGTGGGAGGCTTGGAAATGCCGTCTCATCATTTAAGTTTTCTAGAACCGCGAATTTATTTTTTGTTGATAATACTTGTGCAAAAGATGGAGCATCAGACATATTTTTTGCGTCTTTAAAGGATAGGTTATTAGATGCCATAATTTTTTTAATTTCCTGTTGTTTAATATAATTCGGACATTTCTTGTATAGGGAATTATGAGAAGTTGATTTACAATGTATACATTGAAGAGATTGCATGTCACAGTCTCCTTCATGACTACTTCCGCAGTTTTTACATATTTTTTCTGTTGATCTACACTGATTTAAAACGTGTCCAAAGCGCAAACAATTGTAACATTGTATTACATTACCTACATATGGCTCTACCTTACAGCGTACGCCACTGATATCTACATATAGAGGTAATTTATTACCTAGAAATGTCAAAATTACGGTTTCAGTAGGTTTGTATTCAACCTGCCCATCACTATTAATTACTTTTTTATTTATTCTCCTACAATATTTAATTTTAGACTTACATTCCATATTTTCTAAAAGATACTCATCGGTAAAAGCCGTGTATACTCCTTTTATAACACCCCGACGCTCTGTTAGATGTTTTGGTACGTAAACAATATATCCTTTTTCCTTTAAAAACGGGTTTTCAATTAACTTATTTATATCTGAAATGGTCGCCATTGTGACTTTAATTCTGTTAGCTCCTAATTTTGAAATCTCTTTTATTATAGCTTTAGGATTTTTAACATGCTCGTATAGTAATTTACCAATTGCCATAGGGTGAAGACGCCCTATATTTCTGTCGCTATGTTGTATGTACACATAATGTGGAGCGTCGTATAAATGCAAATATTTAAAATCATATTTATTGGAAAAAAGTTCATTATTTGTATTATTTACCTGAGTGTTATCGCTTACACTTTTTGCATCGGGTTTTTCAAAATGGTAATCACCGACAATAGCATTTTTTGGCTTTGTACTTACATTCTCTTGGGTATTTACAATACCTCTGACCTCTGATACATCCATCTGACTTTCATTATAAACAATGGTTTCATGTCTAATATTATAATTATTACTACAACCTCCCGGGTCGGGAGGTCCTTTTTTATCCATAAATGCGGGATCTAGTTGGTATGTAGGCCGCTAATAAATTATTCGATATCAAATCAACCTAAAAAGAACCTGAAAAAGTCACAGAAACACCGTCGCACACGTCCTCACTCGATAGCTACCGACGAGGTAATCACTAGATACAATTATAAGGTAAGATATTGTATTATTATTTATTGCCTATGAAAATGTTTATATAGTTCATATTGCGCAAAGCCGATTCTGGCTTTTCTGTAATAACTACCTCTGAGCCGGGGTCTGGTTATAAAGTAACTCAAATTTTTAATAATTGTTAGTAAATTAAACACTGCTTTTAGATGAATCAATCAATATATTGTAACTACTCTACATATGTTTCGGCTTATTAGGCCTTTATCAAGAGTATTACATAGTGAATACTAAAGTTTCTGACGTGCTTATTTAATTTATATCTAAAAGTATTTATGTCTTAATCTATTTATGACTTAAGCTATTTAAGATTTAATTTAACATCTTTAATTATTTGAATGTTTGGAGTGGACCTAAGCTGATTATATAAATCAAAGGATATTTCTTAACAATTGGTTTATTATAGGGGTGTTTAGGAAATTCTGCTGGTCATTTGTGGTACAAGGGTTGTACTTGAAAGATTTTTTGATTTCTAGTTGTTCTAGCAGATCTAAACGTTTACCTTTTCTTTCTGAATGAAGTAAATTTATGTTATCAGTATCTATGAAATGGTTGTTTTCAATACAGTGTGTTGACATTCCTGTATTTTTACTGTTATTTAAGATTGATTTTTTGTGTTCTTTTACCCGGTTGACAACGCTTCTACCACTCTGACCGATATATACAGCATCGCAATCCTTACAATTAATTTTATGTACACCTGATTTATCAATTTTATTTAGTTTTTCTTTGTTATTAACCAAAATGTTTCCTATATTTGTTTTGTTCACACTTATTGTAGAGATACCCAAGTTATTCAATTTTTTAGAAATGTTGTTACTATATTTCGGAACATAATTAATAAAACTATATTTTGTAGGTTTGTTAGGCACAGTGAAAAATTCTTTTTGAAGCATTTTGCGTTGTTTGTTTTTGACCATGTTATCTATTAGTGACTCGTTGTATCCGTTATTTCTTGCAATTTGTTTAATTATATTTAATTCTCTATCAAAATCACTTTGATCTAAAGGAACGTTCATCAGTCTATGTATTAGACTATGAAAGGGTGAAATCTTAATTTGCTATGATTGCTGCGAATTATAATGTATTACTGTATCTGTAGTAGTAGGTTTGCGGTAGATGCTAAATTTCAACTGATTGTTATGTTTTTTGATATTCATATCTAGAAAGTTTAATCGACTATTTTGCTCCGATTCCATTGTAAACTGAATTTTACTGTTAAAAGAATTTAAGAAATTAAGGTAATTACTTAGGTTTCTTTCTGTACCGGTCCATATACAAAAAATATCGTCTACATATCGAGTCCAATAAAACACATGTGTATTTATACTGTTATTGCTATTAAAATTAAATTTTCTAGGTTTGACATAAATATTTCAGCTAACAAAGGAGAAATTGGTGAACCCATTGGTAGCTCGTCTTTTTGTCTAAAGAATTCACCATTAAACTGAAAATAGTTTTGATCAATACAAACTCTCGAAAGATTTTTTAACTCTGTTTTTTCGGTTTCGCTGATTTGTGAATTATCTATTAAATTATTTAATATTAATTTTAGTTCTGTGAGCGGAACTGAGGTGAACAGACTTTTAACGTCAAAGGAGAATAATTTTGCGTTATTTGGTATTATTAAATTTTTTGTATTTTCAATAAATTCAAAAGAATTTTTTATGGAATATTTAGATTTAAAATTTATTAATTTTGGTAAAATATAATTTAGTTTTTTACATAATTTATAAGATGATGCATTGATGTAAGACACTATGGGGCGTATAGGGTTATCTACTATTTTTGGAAGACCATAGAGAATGGGGGCCGACGGGTTCATAACTTTCAATTTATACGCCTCATTACTTTGAATAACAGTATTACATTTCTTTAAGTTAGATACAATTTCGGACTGGAATTTATTGGTAGGGTTTTTATTGATTTTTTCAAAGTCTTCACTATTTAAGATTGTTTGTATTTTTTCGTTATATTCTGATTTTGTTAAAATTGTTATGGTGTTACCCTTACCCGCTTTACAGAGAATCAAATAATAATTTACCAGTTTTTGTTTAATGCTGTTCAACAGGTTTATTTCTCCCTTGTTAGTGTTACATTTTGTCGAGGTAAATATATTAGCTAGATTGTGTCTTTCCAATTCTGAGATTTCCTCCACTGAGAATGTAGCTACCTCTGTATTAACGGCAAGAAGTTCAAAATCTTTTTTACTTACATTATGTATAGAATGTTTTAAACCTTTTTGAAGGAGGTTTAATTCTTGGTCCGAAAAACTAACATTGGTTAAGTTACTTACTCTGGCAAAAAATGTCCTCAAACTGAGGATCATTTCACATTTTCACATAGAGTATTTACAATATATTGATTGATTCATCTAAAAGCAGTGTTTAATTTATTAACAATTATTTTCAAGATGTTTCACAAGGTACCTACCACAAGTTCAGTTCAGTGTATCAAATTTTTAATTGTCAGGTCATACATATATTGCAACTAAACAGCTAGTGTTACTAAACTACTTGAATATATCTGTTTTAGTTAAACCGAGCGGACTTACGTTATTTCTGAATTTATTTAAAATAGCTGACTTTTCCTCATTTGAAATATAAAGAATAATTAATTACGATGGTTGTGTTACGAGGCAATTTTCGATTAGTATAGCTTTTTTACATTAATTACGTCATGCAAATTTCATGATTTTTCTACCCCTCCCTCCTGCTATGTCACAGCTTGTCACATTCGAGTCAACCTCTCCTCCTCCGTTGTGACGTCACATATTTTACAGCATTAAATTTTGAGTTCGAATTTTCAGATTTTTGTATTTTTTTGAATTTCATTCAATTAAAACAACAGCTGTCACACTTTATCGACCCCCTCCTCCCCCTTCAAAGTGTGACGTAATTAATAGATGGCCCCTTATATAGCGAGCTAGCCTAACCTATGAACCTTCCTCCTTTATTCGGCCTCTAGGACCGGCAATAAAACCGTTGAGCTGCTCAATCCACCCAACGACCATGGAACATCGAAAACTAAACGGCTATTGAAAACAACGGAAATGAAGGTAGGTTCACAGAATTACTGGTAAAATACTTTTAGATAGGGAAAGAAATGAAACTATAAGAAATGCATGCAAGAAAGAAGATTTTAATGGTTGGGTATCAAATAGAGCAATGGAATGGAATGCACACATAATTTCAGCATTTTTATTGGGTTGGCAGGGATTTTCCACAGATAACCCCATAGATGGAAGCAAGGCGAACCCTGTAATTCTTAAACGATAACCCTATAAACCCAAATGGCCGAGTGAAAGTAATTCTTAAACTATAACCCGATAAACTCAAATGACCGAGAGAAAGCGAGTGCTACAAAAAGTTAAACCATAGACAGGAAACCCTAAATCCAAATGACCGAGGAAAAACAAGTTGACCACTTCACAATACTTCACACGCACATACACTTCACAATATTAAACTCAAAAGAGGGAAATTTAGTGGTGTGAAAGAAAAATTTGGTAAAAGCTCGTGCAAAAACCAGAAAACCTGGCTATCGTTAACCGAATGGTTGTGCGAACGTTCCCCATATGATTGTCGTTAGCATACGTGCGCTGATATGTTGGCGAGCGCTCGCTGATGTGTACAATTTGAATTTTTTCTTGTAAATAATACGATTTGCGATTCCAAAATACTTCTATCGTAAAAAAGTCATTTATGTTATGACGAAAATGTTTAAGTTTAAAAAGTTGAAACATTGAAAACATTTGTTTTTAGCCTTTTTACCTTTAATAACTTTGGAATGGAAAGAAATGTTTACATTTTGGAAGAATATGCTGAAAGTGTAAGGCTCTTGCTTCAAAACGTCTGCCTTCGTCGACGACCGATCTGAACTCCTCATGATTTGTTTATAAAATTGTTATTAAAATATGAATTCCCATGTAATAATTTCGCTAAAAGTTTAAATTTAAACCAGGTTTTAGAAACTGGTATAAAAATAGTGAAATACCCTAAGCAAACCGTTCGCCTAGAAAAGACACTCTAAATCCATTAGACCTTAAAGTATACTGTATGATCATAGACGTGCCACGCAAAAGTAATGTATAATTATAATTAGTAGCCTATGATTTTACCAGTATTGAACTCGCTATAACCCGGGCATCTGGGGTTTAACTCGCCTGTCTGTGGTTTAGCCAGAGACCCCACAAGTCTTAATTCGCCCCTGCCTAATGATATTGAAAACCTTTGACTTGATTGGCATATTTGTGATACTTATTTTTTCCGGAAGAATTTCGAAATTCGCCAGATTTGTCTTCAACAGTTCAATGCTCTCTCATAATATTGGGTGAGCAGTTGCGTACCCTTGATCCCCCCAAATTACGCCTATAATAAGATGGACGACAGTAGAATATTATAAATTGCCCGCGATAGATCACCACTATCTAGGACGCAGAAGCGTAGGGCGTCCCAGAAAAAGATGGAGCGACAACCTAAATGCAGAGAAACTGACGAAGAATAAACAGGCGATTCACCTAGAGTCAAGAAGAAAGAAGAAGTTACGATGGTCAACTAGAGTTCTTTGGAAACTCTGACTGCATTCTGATACTGATTTGGACACTTGCATGTATCTAATAGGAAAGTATATCAACACGTTGGAAAGGGCCATAGTCTGAGGCATCATAATTTTGAATTATTTATTAGTCATAAACTGTTTTTCTTTAGGTCGTGCTTCTCAGTAGGTGTTGTATTTTATATTATTGTACGTGTATTTTTATTGCCCGATATATAAAAAAATTTTGTGAATTTCTCTTTATAAAAACTAAGAAGTACCATTTGCAAGTTAGTTTTAAGTATTTTTTCATTATATTTGAACTGCTTTAGTATCTCCCGTTGAGGTAGATACACGTAGACATTAAAATGTCGAGAGTATTCACATTGTGTTCTGGGTGCTGTACATACTACGATATTCGATCTAGAGATATGATCTAGACACTTTTGTGTCTCCGTATATCCTTAGCCTTGTATTTATCGCAGTAAGACATTCTAGTATGTGAATTAAGGATGATCAATGTCGATGAGAAGAATAATGATATTGGTATAAAAACATATACAATGAAAATTTCTAACATTATTCATAAATATAGAATTAATAGTGATGTTATAAGTATTTTATGTAAAACTCATTTTTATATAGATTTTCACCTAATATCTAAAATTATTCTTCAATAAACTTAAAAAGTATTTAATCATATTTGTTTATACCATATACATATACCAGTTTAAATGTATAGGTACCATAAATTAATAGAAATATTGCAAACTTATTGATTTTCTGTGGAAATAGTCAGCTTCTTCATAACTTTTCCAAATGGTGTTACAATAATACAGAGTTCCATATGCTGCTTAAAATATATAATTTAATAACTACTGATGATTATAAAAAAAAAATTTTAAAATATTTTAATCATATATCGCTTATATTATTTTCATCATTGGAAACCAAAATGCAATTTGGATTTATTATGAAACATGCCGATATGTGTGTTTAGCTGTTTTATTAATATTAATAGCCTAACAATGTACATTAGTAAAATATGATTAATTATCCCAACATGGTATTTCAAATGAATCAGAGTATTATATATTTGAGGCCATCATTACGCATTAGAGCGAAATAGATACGTATTATTAAAATGTGCGATGTTCGATATTACGTGGTATAATTTTAAAATAATAGTTACCTACCAAGAAGCTAATCAATTTGAAGGAATATGTCCAATAAAATCGAAATGATCAAAGAAAATCAATATAGTAATACTTATTAAGCGAATAAATATATACCTACTATATTTCCTGTTAAAATGCACTAATACAATAATATAGTAGCAGCAATGTATTGTTATATACAGAAGAATGAAAGACTTCCTGCCGCATGTATGTTTTCTTTTTAAGCGGTGCTAGGGGAGTGTACAAAATATATCACAATTAACCAGTATGTTACTGGTAAAAAAACTTCTACGCCTGTGACGTTTACGTCAAAGGATCAGTTAAAGGTTGGTTTTTATAATTAAACAACACAAATAACTATAAAAACTTGAAATTAAATATTTCGCCGAAGTTTCGGAAATCTAATCTGTTTCCTTTTTCAAGGCTTTTTTTGAAAAATCTTTTTTGCTGTGTATGACAAATACACAGCTATAAGAATGTTTGTTATATTCAATATCCATAGATACTATTTACATAGAACTGTTGATATAGTTAACAGTTTTTAGTTTTTATACAATGTTAAGTTTGTGAAGTTCTTCTTTTAACTTTGGCAGCCAAGTTGTACAGACATCTACGGAACAATTCGACACGCAATTATCCTCATTCAATAATATTATAGCGGATTCTTTAATTTTTCTTTTTTTGCTATCTGCCTCTTTTGTTAAAATTTTTGCCGAGTCCCAGTTTATTCTATGTCCGTTCTCCCACGCGTGTTCGCAGATCTTGGACCTCTGAATTTCATTTTTTCTGATACATTAACATTAGTGAAGATGTTGTCTATGCAAGTGTTAGATATGTTTGTTATTCGAGATGGTTCTGTTGTTGTGTTATAAAGATTAAAGGATGCTAATAAATTTTCCAGACTATTCTTTGCATTTGATTCTATCAAGTTAATATTGAAATCGCCTGCTAAGTATATATTGTCTCCTATATACTTGTTTGTAACAGAATCTAGAGCAGTGTTTAATCTCTCTAAAAATGTTGCTATGTCACCTGAAGGTGATCTATATACTGCTCATATTAAACCATATTTCATTTTTATATATGCAATTTCTATATGTTTTTCTATGGACAAAGCTTTTACCTCTGGACTCTGTGTATTTATTTCCCTCTTTTATAAGCGGAAATGTGTATATAATTATTTTGTAATTGTATTGAAACATTCTTTATAGGATTTTGCAAACAGCAGAAAAATTAACTATCTATAAAAGAAAAACTTTATGTAGAAATATTAATGAAATCTTTGCATTCTTTCGATAACCTGAATTCTGGTTATGCTAGCAAATTAAAATCCTAAAATGAATTTGTCTAATTTCTTATTTGACAATTCTCATTCTAACACTAGCATCCACACAGTCCCCTACGGCCATGCAGATTAAACTAGTATCCACATAACCCCCTACGATTATGAAGATTCAGTTAAAAATGAGAACAAAGACCTAAAATGAATTTATTTATCTACCTTGTCTTAAAGAAATTTTCATTCCAATGGATTGCATTTTCATGAAATCTATCATTCTGTTTCCTGGAAATGCTTAGCCTTTGAAACGTTTTTCGCCCTTATTCTGGAGCTCATCAGAAAGACATAAAGCCATTCATAAAGATGTTTCATGCAAAACCAAGACAATTTCTATGAATAAGTGTGAAATGATTATATTTGACATTGACTGATAAAAACAACCTCACCTATCTATTAGCTAACTAGTATTGGAGCCTATATACTCTATGCATGTTTAAAAATGAATTATTATTTGTTTGCTTATAATTGTATTGAAACATTCTTTATTTTTATTTTGTAATGGTTCCAATAGTTTCTACAAAATATCATCAGCGCCTAAAATATTTTATAAGATGGTATTGGTACGTTTGCATTTAGAGTTGTAAAAACGTTTTGAAAGCATTCTTTAAAGTAACGTTGTTTTACAAAATTTCTGCCAGGAACATTTCTACAGCTTTCATAAAATACCAAGTTGCTAGTTATGAAGTTATAATTAAACACAGTTTATATAAAACATGGCTCTGGGGATAAACCTGTTTGATGCTTATGACTTAATTTCAATAGGGTATTTTACTGTCCTATTTTACATATGTTCTAATTCGAAATAAAAATCAGGATTATCCCAGTTATTGTGTTTACAGGAAGTGATCTAGACATACACACATATACATATACATACCTACAGACATACAGATATATTTATTCGATATTTGAGTTTACAGAAACATTTCAAAAAATTTAAATATTAATAATAACTTAAATGACTGTGATATCATATCGAGCAATATTGTAAAATCCCTAGATCTTAAATATTTAATACCCTTTTCAAAAGTATTTTAATTCCTTCATATCTCCCTAATGTTCTTATCAGCACCCAATCTAAAACAGTTAGTTGACCGCATGATCGGCATGACCACATAAACTTTGCCGGGAGCTATCTTCCAATCCTCGACCCCATTCCTTTATACATTGATATCTGATGTATATAGCCTGAAGCACTTCGGATTCACTTGCCCAAATTCAAAATTGCTAGATCTATCCGTAAAGCAAAGCGGAATTTCCTTCTGGCAGTAACGTATTATGTCTGTCATGCGTTATTCCCTATTGACCAAAGTATATTAGGACAATGCCCCAACACATAATATACTTACAAAGCAGCAACATTTATGGAACAATATTTTTACAACGGAGTTGTGAATAAGATTGAATAAATGAATGAAATTCTATTGGCCTTTTTGCAAAAAGATATTTTCTAAGGCAAGTTAAATACGAATTAATAGGTTACAATATAAAAAATCCGCTGCCTAAGAAGTCACTACTTCCACATCCAGATTTTCCATCCAAGTCTCTTTAAACGGAAACATCCTGATACTATATTTGCACTCTAGTGAGTGGAAACAATTGCTCATAGAATTTTGATAATACAGTATTTGAAATCGTCGGCGCCGAGATGGTAATGAGGGTGGCTGATGTTCACAAATGTTTTGAGAACTTTTGTTCTTATGCACACCCTAAAACACAATTTCATTTTGATAACCCCTCTAATAAAGGAGTGGGGAAGTTGGAGGTGGTGGTGTGGGTGGCAGACGTCATAAATAAAACTGACATCTTGATTTGTAATAAATACACCAAATTCGAAGTTTCGGGACTCTTTACTAGCTTGCTTTACTTATTTACCCTTACTTACTCCCCAATATAATCTAGTCCAGATCTTGTTATAATCAGAAATCGGAAATTTTGTCTCGGTGACGTAAAAGTCAGGATTGGCTCTGCCGGCGAGGAAAGATTTTAATGCAAGTATGACACAATTTATGTTACCTTGTACTTACTTTCTTTAGGGAAATTCGTATGATCTAAAGTTAAGATGGCCAGTTTATTATAAACACTCACTCGAGGAGGAGGTATTGGGGGATGTAACATTGAACTAAATTAGACACATATATTTCTCACTACCTTAAAGAACCAACCACATATGTAATTTTTCATGGCCTATAACGAATGTAAAAGTATATTAATAATATTTGTTCTAAATGTTCTAAAGTTAGCCTTCGCCGTTAATTATAATGAGAAGAAGACCGCTCAACGTCAACCGATGTCATCGGGGCGTACTTAAAATATGTGAAAGTCGCCGTATTGACGCCTGGTGCAGAATAGTCTACTTCTTTATCGCTTAAAAGGTCTGTTACAGATGACATCGTTACAAATCCGGAAATGGTTATTAAAACTCTTTGGAATTTTGCTTGAAACCTCACAGCGCTTTCTCTAGGTAACTGAGAATTATATTGCCGGATATCGAACACTATTGCATCAACTGCAGTTAATTTTGATGTTGTTGGCATATGTTGAAGGTCCCGTATGGCTAGGGGAATTCGCGACAAACTTCCGTGTATAGTCTTCAGAACTTAGGCGATCAAGTGTCCACGCACTAAACAATTTTCCTCCAATACATCCACTAAAACATTCGCTACCTTCTCATCACAGCATTGGTGGTTTCGTCCACACTAACCCAGATGTATTTCCAATTAAGCTCAGAAGAATTTTTTTTTCTAAAATTATCACACTCCGTTGATATATTTTTTCTGAGTGTCGTTTCAAACGGCACCTCAACATTGTTATATTTGCCACTAATATCTTTTCTAAAAATTGTTTAAAAAATGGATTATCTAGCTTCGACCACGGTATGTTACATCCCACCATCACTTCCACTAAATCTAAATTAAGACTACGTTGACTGTCATTATCAGTGGAGGCACTAGCACTAATATGCTTTTGTGATGAAATATATCTATTAACATTTGTTTTAGATGTCCAAGAAATTGTCACAAATCTATTGCAGCCTGAGAAGCACTAGACATTTTTATATATTGCCGACTCTGAATAATTTCACACTAGGTTTATAGGTACATATGTACATGTATGGCTAGATTTATACTACGGTTTGCAAAACTGTCTCTGGGGATAGTCTACCCTTTCCCTTTATTAAGTGCTGACGCAAATGCCAATAATTGCCACAGTCTAGTTAAAGCGATTTTGAAATGTTTCACAATTTTGCGGCGTCGTATAATTAAATGAAATATAACCGCATAAGTAAAAAACCTAAAGGTACCTCCGTATAATGGAATTTAATGTTGGCATTCGGTCGGGGTCGAGTGCCTTTAACACTGCAAAAATAAAAATTCAACTATGTTTTTAGGCAATTGTCAGTACGTTTCACAAATATAGTAGATTTCCGATAGAAGTAGGTTATACATATTGAATGGGCCTACCCCTTTCAGCGGGTGCGACTAATTAAAAAGTGAACTGTATTTAGGATGAAAAGAAAAAATGTGTCGGAAACTTACCCAGTAGGTTCGATGGGTTCTCCTTCTTCGATGTCGGTCCAGGCAATAGGAGGGACAGAGGAGGACCAAAGGGAAATACGCAAATCCCCGACACACACAATTAATGTATGGCAAATTATTAAATTAATTAAAGAAAAGAAATTATTATAAATATTATAATTCACTTGTTACTGAAACAAAACTATAACTATTCAGCGGCGTGAGTGACTATATATCTATCTAAGCTTACTATCTTACTGTACGAGTCGCGCTCGACCCACACGCTGCTAAAAAACTCGTACTAAAAACTTCTTAGTATTATACTATAAAAAAAAAAAACAAAACATATATTTATTTCCAGGAAGGGCGCGTAACCATCCACCCGGCCTTGAAAAATTATTTTCAAACATACCCTAAAGAGAGAAAAGACATCTATTTATAAAAAAAAACTAAAACATTCTAAGATAAAAATAAAACAAATTATTTTATTGAGTAGGCAAAGGGCACAACTTGATAATAGGTCGCTTGTACGTTGTGTTTTTTGCTCTGACAAGCGCTACACGAACGACGCCGTCTGTGCCAGGATATACCTCTTCAATAACACCTAGCGGCCATTGAAGAGGGGGTATGTTTTCTTGCTGTATGAGAACTAGTGTTCCTTTGGTAACAGGACAAGTTGAACTGTTCCATTTTTGACGACTTTGTAAACTGCTCAAATATTCAACCCGCCACCGTTTCCAAAATGACTGTACCATTTGATCCAGTAATTGTTTGCGTGAAAGTAAATTTTTATTATTTTCCGAAAAATCTATTGCGGGAAGTGATTTCAATGGGGTCAGTGTAAGAAAATGTGCAGGCGTTAAAGCCTCTGGTTCAGACGGATCACTGCTCAACCAACATAATGGCCTAGAATTTAAGAGGGCTTCAATCTGTGTTAAAATAGTGGTAAATTCCTCAAAAGTAAAAATTTGATTTCCTACAACTTTATACAAATGTGTTTTCACTGATTTGATATTTGCCTCCCAAATACCTCCAAAGTGAGGTGCAGAAGGAGGATTAAATTTCCACTCTATCTTGTGCGTATTTAACTCTGCGCCTATAGTGCGAACATATTCACTAGATTGAATTAAACTGTAAATTTGATCAAGTTCAGCTTTTGCCCCAATAAAATTTGTGCCGCAGTCAGAGTGAATAGTACATACTGGTCCGCGGCGCGCTATAAAACGTTTAAAACAACCAAGGAATGTCAGTTGACAGGTCCGAGGCTAATTCTAGATGCACCGCTTTCGTCGCCAGACAGACAAACAGACATATGTACGCCTTTTGGCTTTTAATGCCTCTGCGGCGTCCTAAAGTAATGTACACCGGGCCGGCGTAGTCTACGCCACAATTTAAAAAACATTTTACCTCCGTTACTCTAGCAGCGGGTAGATCAGCCATTTGCGGATAAATGGCTTTAGGTTTAAATTTAAAACAATAATTACATAATTTAACGCGATTGCGAACAACGTTCCTTGCAGCTAATATCCAGAATCGTTGTCGCGGAGGAGTGATAACAATAAATGTGGCCCAGTATGTAAGTATAAGCGGTGAAAATGGTCAATTAAAATATTAACTAAGTGATCCTTTTTTGGAAGTAATAATGGATGTTTTGTGTGGTAACTAATTTGTGCGTTTGCTAACCTACCTCCTACTCGAATACACCCATTATCTAAAAAGGGATTTAAATGTCGCAAAGATTTGTCACATGATTTTTCGTTCTGTAACAATTTAAATTCTTTGGTAAAATGTATTTTTTGAACAATTTGTATTAACACTAATTCGGCCTTCTCTAAATCTGACACAGAAATAATTTTCCTAATAGGTAATAATTTCGAAAATCTAAGAACGTAGATTGTGATTCTGCAAAGTTTCGACCAAGAAGACGTCCTCAACATAAGATTACGTAACGGATTATTTTCACCAACCATAGTGGGCAGGACTACAGTTGTTTTTTCTTCAAGTATAGGTAAATTATTTTCAACAATAGGTTGAATAGGCCATGTATCCACTTCTAATTTAAGCCAATGTGGACCGGAGAGCCAAGTGGAGTGTTGAATTAGGAGCGCCGGCGTTAATCCACGTGAAAGACAGTCAGCTATATTGTTTTCACTTTCTACATGAAACCATTTTGCGGAAGGAACATACTCCTGAATTTTAGCGACTCTATTAGAAACAAAAGTTTTCCACCTATGTGGGGGACTATTAATCCAGTGTAATACTACTGTGGAGTCGGAAAATGCGAAAATCTTATCTATTTTAATGCGAGATGAACATGTATCTATAATAGATTTGATTAATTTTGCCAAAAGAACCGCAGCACAAAGTTCAAGTCTCGCTATAGTACAAACTTTCACAGGTGCAACTTTTGCTTTTGCGCACATTAAATTGATTCTTATATCATTATTAGGTGCAATTAATTTTATATAAACCATAGCCCCGTATCCTTTTAATGAACTATCTGCGAATCCTACCAGTGTTGCACAAGAATTATTGTCGAGTGCCCCGATATAACGCGGTACTCGAAATTGCGATAAGAGAGGAAGCCCCTCATAAAATTCTAACCATTGTTTTTTAACATTTATTGGCGGTTCCTCATCCCAATCAACTTTAGAAAACCACAACTCTTTTATGAGAAATTTTGCGACGACAGTAATAGCCGATAAAAACCCTAATGGATCCCAAATGCGTGCTAAAGTTGACAAAATGCTCCTTTTTGTACAAATTTTACTCGGAATATTTACCGAAAATGAAAAATAATCAGTTGAAGGATCCCATTGCAACCCCAAAACCTTTAGTGCACAATTTATTTCAGGAGTTTCATTAAATTCTATTGTGGATGCTAAACGAATGTTTTCAGGAATTTTTTTTAATAAGTTTCGCGAGTTAGTACTCCATTTAACTAATTCGAAACCTCCGGTAGAGAACAACCCTACTATTTGACGATAAAGCTCGATTGCTTGCTGTGCCGTCGGAACACTAACTACTAGGTCGTCTATATACAGGTCGGTTTCGACGACTTTAGACGCGAGCGGAAATGTCTCTGCCTCATCGCTGGCGAGTCGTTTAATCGTTCTTAAAGCCGCAAAAGGGGACGATTTTAAACCAAATACAACTGTAGTTAATTCATAAATCATTAAAGGTTCCTCAGGAGAGAATCTCCACAAAATTCTCTGAAATTTGCGATGCTCTGTACAGACCCTAATATTTCGATACATTTGACGTATGTCCGAAATCATAGCAACCTCAAAAAGTCTAAAGTTAAGTAAAATTTTAAAAATATCAGTTTGTAATTTTGGACCGGAATATAAAACATCATTTAGTGAACGCGAATTAGATGTTTTTGCGGATGCATCAAACACGATACGAACGGGCGTGCTAACACTTTCTTTCAACACAGCAAAATGCGGAATATAATAAGCGCTATTATCAACTTGATCATTCGAAACTGGGGATACTAGAGCCATGTGACCCTGAGTTATATAATCCTTAATAACCTCACTATAATGATTTTTAAGAGACGGGTCATTTTTAAACTTATTTTCGAGATAATGAAATCTTTTACAAGCTATAGTAAACGAATTTCCTAACACAGGCGGATACTCCTTAAATGGGAGTGCTACGGTAAATCGACCGGTCTCTTCGCGAGTGGTAGTGGTTCTAAAAATGTTCTCACATTCAGCGTCCTCCTGATTAAGCACAGGAGGTGCAGGTATCTCCTCTACTTCCCAAAATTTATGTAAAATTTTTTCTAACGAAGGTTCTATGACCGAACAAAATGTTTGCGAATTTTTGACTCCATCCGTTGTAGTAGTGGGTACGTTCCCCATTACTATATAACCCAAATTAGTTTGTACTGCCATGGGAAAATTAGGTGGCCCAACTACTTTACTACTGCCTAAAATATGTAAAAATAAACTGGCTCCTATAATACCATCAATTTTTGAGGGTTCGTAAAAATGATCATCCGCTAGTTGAACATGATTTAAATAACTAAGTGATTTAACTGGTATATTAGTTGTTGGAAGTCGATCCGTTATTTTCTCTACCACTAAAGCGTAGATCTGATACTGAATATTTGAATCAAAACGTGAACTTAATGCAAAATTTAAGTGTCCTAAAACTGTTTGAGAACCACCGATTCCATTAACAGAGGAGTGATATTTTTGAAACGGTAATTTGAGCCGTTGACAACATTTTCTAGTGATAAAATGTGCTTGGCTCCCGTTATCTATCAAAAAACGCGCGGGCTTATATTCACCTGAAACCGATAATATGTTGACAACTGCTGTAGAGAGTAAAGTTGTATAATTATCTTGTGAAACTTCACTACTGGAAGTTGAGCAATAGTTGTGGGTGGATAAGCTATTTTTCTCATTTTCATTTGACGCGGTTTGACTACTAGATGCTATATTTTCGTGGTCATTATTGTTATTATTTTTAGAGGAATTTAATTTATCAAAATGTAATAACGAATGATGGCGAGATCGACAAATATTGCAAACGTTTATCGACTTACAATCGGCAATTTTATGAACTGAACTTAAACAATTTAGGCATAATTTTTTCTCTTTAGCTAAACTATATCTAGAATGCGGTGTAAGTCTCAAGAATTCAGAGCATTGAAAAACAGGATGCAATTGTTTGCAAATTGGGCAGTTGCTTGTTAAACTTTTATAAAGTTTTTTATTTTCCCCACCACTACTATTTGTAACAAATCATTGCGAGACTTGTTTAGACCTAGGAACACTACTAATAATATTGAATTTTGCGGAACTAGTTTGACTATTTTTTGAAAGACTATTAAGAGCTTTTCTTTGATTTTTAACAAAATCTACGATTTCCTTGTAAGTCGGGATTTCCGAGTGTTTAGACATTTCAAATAATTTACGCGTCTGGGTGTCTAACTTCGACAGCGCTAAAGAAGCTATGAAAAAATCTGTCAAATCTGGGATATTTAATTGTTTAATAGCGTTGACAGAAGTGTCAAATTTTTCTAGAAAATTGTTAAGACAAGCTGCGGACTCCTGCTGAGCTGTTTTAAATTCCAACATTTGACTAAAATAGGTATCAGCTAGTAAACGCCTATCCTGATATTTATCTACTAAAGTGTCCCAAAAAATACTATAATTTGCGGGTGTCTGTAAAACACTAGCACAAACATCTAAAGCTTTACCCTTTAAAGCACCTAACAAGTAATGTAGTTTACTCGTATTATCTAAATTTGCCTTGTCATGAACAAGACTTTTAAATGTTTCAAAAAATATTGGCCATTTTTTAAGATCACCAAAAAATTCTGGTATTTCAATTTTTTGTAATTTAGCGACAGCTGGCTGATCAGCTGTTTGCCTATTTTGTGCGAGATGCTGATTTTCTAAAATTGTGGCTGCCTCTTTTATATGACAATATAGCGAATCTACAATTTCTAATGGTTGGTAATTTAACACATAATCGGAATTTATTTCTAAATTTACGTCATTAATCGTATCTATCATTTGTTTAAATAACTCGAATGTTTCGTCTAAAGTGTGCAGTTGAATTTTGAATTTTGCTATATTTTCAGGATTTTTTAAATCTCTAGATAAATCGTACAGTTTTTGTATTTTGTTAAAATAAGTTTCTTTTTTGGCAATAAGTTTATTAAGTTTTAACTCTAAGTTCTGATCAGTTTTTGGTGGCATTGTGAACTACTTGAACAGTCTAATGTTACCAAAACTATACACTAAATATCCAAATTATGTAAAAATTAAAACGATAAACGTAAGTAATAACTATTGACCAATAATACTAAGTAACTAATAACCAATTTATATGCAAGAACAAATAAATCGTACTGGAAAATTATGAAAATAATTCAAGGCAAATACCAAATAAAATTTACTATAATGTGCGAACATAAACTATTCAAATATGCGTGTTTCAGTAAAGAAGCGAATTATAATAAGGTGATAAGACTGACAGAAAAACTACTATAAAAATTCTGCCGGCTATAATCCGGACGAAGTGGCCATATGAATGGGCCTACCCCTTTCAGCGGGTGCGACTAATTAAAAAGTGAACTGTATTTAGGATGAAAAGAAAAAATGTGTCGGAAACTTACCCAGTAGGTTCGATGGGTTCTCCTTCTTCGATGTCGGTCCAGGCAATAGGAGGGACAGAGGAGGACCAAAGGGAAATACGCAAATCCCCGACACACACAATTAATGTATGGCAAATTATTAAATTAATTAAAGAAAAGAAATTATTATAAATATTATAATTCACTTGTTACTGAAACAAAACTATAACTATTCAGCGGCGTGAGTGACTATATATCTATCTAAGCTTACTATCTTACTGTACGAGTCGCGCTCGACCCACACGCTGCTAAAAAACTCGTACTAAAAACTTCTTAGTATTATACTATAAAAAAAAAACCAAAACATATATTTATTTCCAGGAAGGGCGCGTAACCACATATGTATTAACAATAATATTTTAAAATGAAATAAAATTCACTTTGCTGTCACGTGATGTACACGATACATGGAAGTTTCATGCCATTAATCCTTAACTTTGCTTGTTATGTACAAGGAGTTATGTATGATTTAATATTATATGAAAATGGTTTATTTTATTGGGAGAAATGTTTTATGTTGCCAGCTGTTAATTGAATTTTCATATTTTTTGTGTAAAAAGTGTGTTTTGATTCGAAATTGTCTTTTTATTTGCTAGATATGTTTTACATGTTTTTGTAAGAACTATTACCGTTTTTAAGTTAAATTTATTACCAAAAATACAATGTAGCTAACATTAATGAATATTTCACCACTTCCCCGTTCCAGTAAATGTTTGTAATATGATAATATACGTCTATATGAGAGTCCGTCTCTGGCACCGAGATAAAATTCCCGATATCTGTTTATAATAAGTACGCGTACCAAACTTTAAGTTGCTATCTCAATTTTATTTTGTTAACTTCTTTAATAATGGAGTGGAAGTGGTGGTGGGCGTGACACCTTGGCCTCGAGTATGTACACTAAATCCGATGTTTCTGAACTCTTACTAGCTTACTTTATTTATTTTCACCTATTTATCTCACAACCCTATAAGTGTCATAGTGCATGCGTCTACTAAATTTCAAGTGAATATCTTAATTTTGTTTTGTAAACCCCTAATAATGAAGTTGTGGTGGGGGTGGCGGAGGCCAGAGGTTAAGAAAACTAGATTCCCTTGCCACAGAGTAGATTAAATATAGAGTTTTCACTGATGACTTTTCATGGCTTAATTTTCTGTCTTTCTCTCCTCCACTCTAGGCAGGTACCGATTTAGAAACGATCTGCGCATCATATAAATCAGTATTTGCTTGAACGTTGAACGTCGTGATTAGGATCTCTGACATTTCATAATTACAATATTTTTCATCATATTTTTCTATATAGGATTGTTTTTGTACGTTTATAATAGTGTTTTTTAGGTGGGTGATCATATTATTCAGGTTCCATAAGGATCATGAGAGATAAAAAGAAATTAATAACAAAATAAATAAAAGTGTAATTATAATTATATTTATTTTTTATATTAGATGTTTAGCCTGCGCAAGGAATTATGGACGTGGAAATATAATAAATTTATCCCACACTCGAATATATGTGCAGTAGTTACAGGGTGTGCAGCTTGCATTTCGATGAAGACATGTTTTCAAATCTTTTGAAAAACGAGTTAAATGAACACTATATGACCATTAATTTTCTAATCTATCATAGATTCAAGTAAGACTTTAACATAAATTGATTATAAGTATGTAATCAATTATTAAATACTTACACAGTAAGACAATTAGTAATTTAAGAAAAGTTGCGGAATTCATTAGGTACATACTTCATTTTCATTATTTATTATTTAATGCTTAGTAGGGACATAAATGGCTAAAATTTTGTTTAAGTGCATAGATGTAGTTCAATTTAACTTTATTAAAACAACGAAGTTGTTAGAAATGTATAAACAAACAAATATTTTCGTAAGGTTAAGATCGGTTGACTAAATTAAATGTGGTTGCTATTACTTCCCTCGCATACCGAAGGGAAGTATTGTATTCGAGAAAAAATCACCCTCCGAGATTTTTTCGGATTCTGACGTTTCAGAACACGTAGATTACGAAAATATAGGTTTTTCAATTCCGTCAGTCTGTCTGTCTGTCTGTCTGTCTGTCTGTCTGTCTGTTTGTCTGTCTGTCTGTCTGTCTGTTGGTGCATTTACTAAAAAACTACTTGAAGGAGAGCAGTCAAATTTGGTAGATAGTTGACGCTACTGTCAGCGAAGACATGGTAGAAATTTCACTGGAAAATATACAGGGTGGACCGTCTAAACGGAATAAATAGTGAAAAAAATTTTTTTTTGCTCAAATTTAAAATTTCCACGTTTCATTACGCGCTAAACCTATTTCAGAAAAAAAAAATTGAAAATCTTTTAACCAACATTTTTGAAAAAATTTTTACCACTAAAATATGAGAATTTTTTTCTTTCTTCAAATTTAAAATTTTCACGTTTCATGGCATTCTCAACGTATTTCAAAAAAAAAAAATTTAAAATTTTTTTTACCAACATTTTTGAAAAATTTTTTACCTACCACCAAAATAGGTGGAATTTTTTTTTTGTTCAAATTTAAAATTTCCACGTTTCCATGGCATTCTAAACGTATTAAAACAAATTTAAAAAATTTCCGAAAAATTTTCTTGAAAAAATGTATGTATTCATCACTAAGTAGGTACTTACTATAGAATAGAAGAAAATATTTTATTGAAACATATTCTTTATAGGATTTTGCAAACAGCAGAAAAATAACTATCTATAACTAAAATCAAAACAGTGTGTAAAAATATTAATG
This sequence comes from Stenurella melanura, assembly GCA_963583905.1. Classification (NCBI taxonomy): domain Eukaryota; kingdom Metazoa; phylum Arthropoda; class Insecta; order Coleoptera; family Cerambycidae; genus Stenurella; species Stenurella melanura. Next base: position 176,702,366 of record OY757309.1, read on the forward strand.
AAATCTTTGCATTCTTTCGATAACCTGAATTCTGGTTGTGCTAGCAAATTAAAATCCTAAAATGAATTTGTCTAATTTCTTATTTGACAATTCTCATTCTAACACTAGCATCCACACAGTCCCCTACGGCCATGCAGATTAAACTAGTATCTACATAACCCCCTACGATCATGAAGATTCAGTTAAAAATGAGAACAAAAACCTAAAATTAATTTATTTATCTACCTTGTCTTTAAAAAATGTTTTATTCTAATGGATTACATTTTCATGAAATCTATCATTCTGTTTCTTGGAAATGCTTAGCCTTTGAAACGTTTTTCGCCCTTATTCTGGAGCTCATCAGAAAGACATAAAGCCGCTCATAAAGATGTTTCATGCAAAACCAAGACAATTTCTATGAATAAGTGTAAAATAATGATATTGACTGATAAAAACAACCTCACCTATCTATTAGCTAACTAGTATTGGAGCCTATATACTCTATGCATGTTTAAAAATGAATTATTATTTGTTTGCTTATAACTGTATTGAAACATATTCTTTATAGGATTTTGCAAACAGCAGAAAAATAACTATCTATAACTAAAATCAAAACAGTGTGTAAAAATATTAATGAAATCTTTGCATTCTTTCGATAACCTGAATTCTGGTTATGCTAGCAAATTAAAATCCTAAAATGAATTTGTCTAATTTCTTATTTGACAATTCTCATTCTAACACTAGCATCCACACAATCCCCTACAGCCATGCAGATTAAACTAGTATCTACATAACCCCCTACGATCATGAAGATTCAGTTAAAAATGAGAACAAAGACCTAAAATGAATGTATTTATCTACCTTGTCTTTAAAAAATTTTTTATTCTAATGGATTACATTTTCATGAAATCTATCATTCTGTTTCTTGGAAATGCTTAGCCTTTGAAACGTTTTTCGCCCTTATTCTGGAGCTCATCAGAAAGACATAAAGCCACTCATAAAGATGTTTCATGCAAACCCAAGACAATTTCTATGAATAAGTGTAAAATAATGATATTGAAAAAATTTTTTTAATGACAAGGTAGATAAATAAATTCATTTTAGGTCTCTGTTCTCATTTTTAACTGAATCTTCATGATCGTAGGGGGTTATGTAGATACTAGTTTAATCTGCATGGCCGTAGGGGACTGTGTGGATGCTAGTGTTAGAATGAGAATTGTCAAATAAGAAATTAGACAAATTCATTTTAGGATTTTAATTTGCTAGCATAACCAGAATTCAGGTTATCGAAAGAATGCAAAGATTTCATTAATATTTTTACACACTGTTTTGATTTTAGTTATAGATAGTTATTTTTCTGCTGTTTGCAAAATCCCAAACCTATTTCGGAAGAAAAAATTCGGTAAAGGTATTTACACAGAACTTCCCTCGTTTTTTGTGCATGGCGGTCACTCTAAAAAATTAATAATTACGAAATGACATTGAGAATAGTAATCGAAATATAGTTATTGCTAGTATTACAAAGAAAACTTGATAAGTTTTGGTCAAAAAAATATACAGATTGCTCATCCAACAGCAAAAGTTCAACACTAAATAGCAGTTGCCACATATGGCAGGCATTTTAAACTTTTTTTACCACCGCTATAGAATAGAAGGAAACTTTCCTTCTTGCTCAAATTTAAAATTTCTACGTTTGACATTTTAAACCTATTTCAGACGAAAAAACTTTGAAAATGTTTTTACCAACATTTTTGAAAAATTTCAAATAAAATAAAAAATTTTAACCACCTCTATATTTCCACTCCATTACGTGAATATTGGATTGAAAATGTGACAGATGGCAATAATATCTGGCATATGCACCTATTATACTTTTATTGAAAAATGTACGTGTGGTCATCCCAAGAAATAATTCAGTCGTGGTGGACATTTATGTATCACTACTATAGAACAGACGAAAATTTTTTTTTGCTCAAATTTAGAATTTCCACGTTTCATGATATTCCAAACCGAGTTCCAAACCAATTTCGGAAAAAAAAAATTTGCAACATTTTGTTACCAGTTTGGAAAAAAATTTAACACTAGAATGCTCTAATTTAAAAGTTCCACGTTTCATGACATTCTAAACCTAGGTATTACAGAAAAAAAAAAAATTTTTCACCAACATTTTTCAAAAAGTTTTTACCTCTAAAATAGATCGATTTTTTTTTTATTTGCTCAAATTTAAAATTTTCACGTTTCATAGCATTCTAAACCTATTTTAAAAAATACATAATTTTTAATTTTTAAACTTTTTTTAGCACTGCTATAGAATAGAAGGAAACTTTCCTTTTTGCTCAAATTTAAAATTTCTACGTTTGACATTTTAAACCTATTTCAGAAGAAAAAATTTTGAAAATTATTTTACCAACATCTTTTGAAGAATTTAAAAAAAATGAAATTTTTTAACCACCACTATACTTGCACTCCACGTGAACGAGGAATTGAAAATGTAACAGATGGCAATAATATTTGGCATATGCACCTATTACACTTTTATTGAAAAATGTACGGGGTGGTCATCCCAAGAAATAATTCAGTTATGGTGGACATTTGTAAAGGCATTTTGCGCAAGCCTGCCATATGTGGCACCTGCTATTTAGTATTGAACTTTTGCTGTTGGATGAGCAATCTGTATATTTTTTTGACCAAAACTTATTAAGTTTTCTTTGTAATAATAGCAATAACTATATTCCGATTATTATTCTCAATGTCATTTCGTAATTATTAATTTTTTGGAGTGACTGCCATGCACAAATAACGAGGGAAGTTCTGTGTAAATACCTTTACCGATTTTTTTTTTTTCTTAATTTATATTACTTTTCATATTGCATGTAAGTCACAGCACTGTGCTCTAGCAGTATATTTAAAATACCAATATTTCATTAATTTCCTCCTTTTGGTATGTTATATTTTCGTTTCTAAAGAGTTAAGAACGTATACTGAAAGTTATTTGCTATTTTATGATTTTGTTTTGATTTGAAATTCATCTTAAATATGTAAAGCAATGAATAATGAATATCTTAAAAAGTCCTTTTTAATTTTCTTCATTTTTTATTTATTATCAGATACATCTGCTCAGACCCAGATTGAACGTCTTTTTTACTTCCTATTCCCCACGGAAAACTAAATTTAGGAAAGTCAGAAAACTGAAACGAAAATTATTTCATCAGGAATGTCAGTCGAAAAGGAGAAATATCGAAAAAGATGAATTTATCCAATTTTGTAAAGATCAGTTTTCGAAATAACATGTGATACCGTAAGAAATGGCACCTGCTCTCTCACACACACACACACACACACACACACACACACACAAATTTGTTTTTCCGAGGCATCCGAGACTGTCTTTTGTAACTTAGTCTATTCTGCAGTAACACTGGCAAGAATTATAAAAATACATATGTACTTTATTGATGAAAACTATTGTAATAACTTTTGTTTTGAATATTTAGTTATCAAGATATCTAAAGTATATTTTTGTTGATCTCTGTTTTTTTTAATTTTATTCACAATAAATGTACAGTGTATACCCACGTTCAGTGTGTTATATTGTTAACAATTGTATACTCTTTATGTATTTTTATAAATATATATTTTTTTGACTTCTGAGTATTCATTTTAAAAATTAAGCGTAGATGGTTTATTCCTAGTTAATATTAGAAAGCATTAATATGAAAATGTTGGAAAGTGTTGCTAGGAAAATTTCCAGAAACTTTACACTCAAAACTTTATTCTATGCATCATTTGAACACTTTAGAAGCACTTATGTACACATTTTCAACAATCAATTTTGTGTTAACTTGCAATTTTTTACGATAAACTGGAGTAACAAGAAACCTATTTTTTAATATTGAGTTATAATTTAGTATGATCACTTATCCATGTAAAAAAATGTTATTTGAATTTTCTGTTGGATAAAACTTTTTCAATTTCATATAATAATATTGTCTTGTGGATTTTCCATGAAATATTTTTTAAATTAAAAATAATTCAGGATATTTCGGTTTATTTTGGTTAGGTATGCATGTACATGCAATAAGAAAGAAAAGTAATTTGTTAACATAAATTTTACAAAATTATGAATGATTAGAATTTATTTAGGAACATTTATTTATCATATTCATAATATATCATGGGAATAAATACTTAATTCCACCCCTGCTTGAAATAACTCTTGAGCTGAAGCCAACCCTGTTTATCGCAAGGAATATTTCTGCACATAATCTGGGCAGGTATATGTCACACGACAAAAAATGAAACTGTGAACATAGGGAATAGCATTGAGTGAAAACTTTGTATTACTCTGGGCCTTGGCTTCTAGTATATACATCAAATCCCAAGTTTGTGGACTCTTATTGGTCTGCTTTATTTATTTCCCCCTATTTACCTCCCAACCCGTGGATGTGGAAGTAATTAAATAGTCTCTATCGCATCAGAAGTAGGTATATAATTAGTGGAAACATCTATGACGGTTGTGCATCAATTTATTTATATTTTCTAGAGTTCAATTTGGAACTACTTGTGTTAAATATTTAATAAGCGGCTTATAATTCTGATTATAATTAAAATTTTAATTTGATTGTTTTACACAATAAAAGATACTGCATAATAAACGAGGGTTAATGGATTAATTATTGCATCATTTAGCAGAGTAATTACCACATGTCCGGTGGCATATCTAATTCATAAACTGAACCTCATCAACAATAACATTTTATTCAACCTTCCAGAATATGCCAGTACCGCCTTTCTGTGGTCTATATTATTGCTTCATCCGCAAATAAATTTTTTATTGCCTGGCCTTAAACTAACCATAACTAATCTAAGTTGTAAGCTGTTGTAAATATTTTATCGCTTCTTTAGAGACGTCGACCGAAGGGAGTATTATCTATCTTTAAATAATTATTTCATCTTCACAATAGGTTTTCGCGGAATAGATTATGTGGGTCGTCGTAAATTTTGTATGCAGCTAATTATGAAGAAAATGGAGACTGCTCAGTAGCGCCTCTCTTGATAAGTTATTATAATTATTGTTACCACCAAATTATAAAAAAAACGTGTTCTTTAAACAATACATTTTCAGTTTGGGTTAAACCCAGTAATTAACTATTAATAATTTAAATATGTAATTAGAAAATCTGGCATTTACAAGTAAAGACATCGAACGAATTAAAATGGCATAAAAATTGCAACACAAATGATTTTGTGAGAAATGTTCAATTCACTTTCTTCCACCTTGGACAGATCTTACAAAAGGGCGACCAAATTCATTTTTTTAAATTAATCATTGCTCCCATATTAAAAATACTGCAGTACAAAATTAAAGTGCATGCTATTCTATATAAAGAAGGCTGTTTTTATTTTTTTGTACAGTCGCTCATTAAGCATCTATGACCAACTTACCAATAGCCAACTAAATCTTCAATTATGCTCAATTTTTTGTTCTTAGTTTCGCTACTTGCTTTGATGTACATTTTTGTCTTCGTGGAATATTTTAGAAGTTATCTAGTTTGTATTTAACAACACTAAAATATTCTACTAGATGACTTAGATCAGAGATAATGCTGGTCGGTGACAAAATAGCGGTGCTATAGTATCAAACCATACCTGTATAATATCATATATCAGCATACCTCGGATGTAGCGGCCAGAGTCCAGGGTTGTCTATTACAAATAGTACGTATAATATTTTTATATTGTAAACACCTATTAAAACATTCCCAAACTACAAACACAAAAAGGATGCAACGTATTAATTGAATTTGGTTCATTTTACCATGGTAATACGTTTAGTCGGTGACGCACTATACCTATGAAATACAAACTTAAGGCGTAATAGGTTCTTTTAACTTAATAGTGCACGTGCCCTTTACGCTACCCGAGAGAAAATTACCTGAAACAGTAGCAGAGATATCGTCGCGTGTGTTGGTCGGTGACAAATAATATGCAGAAAATACGGACAAGTTCTTATTATTCCTTACCGATGGAGTGAATTATGTGAAAGCTGCTGGAAGAATTTAGAATATACTGCATGTAACATGTTTAGCACATTGGCTGTGTAGGACTGCTGAAACTATTAGGAGGTGCTACACTAATGTTGATAAATTAATATCTAGTGTAAAGAAAGTTTCTCTTAAAGCACCAGGTCGTGTACAGTTATTTGACGATATTCTACCAAATATTCCATTACCTCTAGCGTCCATTATCACACAATGGGCATCATTTTAAAAATGTGAAATACGTAATACAACAGTTAAATCCAAATGACGCAGTTGCCATTTCACAGGCGCACCAGGCATTTCTGGATACAACTGTTTAAGAAAATCAGGAGACCATACACGGATGTTTCTCACGAATTCCTCTAGCCATACGGGACCTTCAACATTAGCTAACATCAGCCATTACTATAGTTGATGCAAGAAACGTTGTGTTCGATCTTCGACAATATATTTTTCAACTACAGAGAGACATTGCTGCGATAGTACAAAAAAAATTCACAACTGCGTTAACAAAAAATCTCGGATTTGTTACGGTGACAGGTGTAACAGACCTTTTACAAGGCAAAGAAGTAGACTTTGCTACACCCGGCATGAATGTGGTGACTGCGAAAGTTTCGATATTTTGAGTATGGCCCAGTTACATCTGTCGACGTCGAGAGGTCCTTCTCGCAATATAAATGGATTTTTACCGAAAGGCGCCGAAGTTTAACTCCAAAAAATTTAGAGCAGATATTAGTGATATACTTTTATTCTTGTAGTGAGTGTTGTAAAGTGGCGTTATTAAATACCTTTGGATACTATATAATTCGCTACAAAATATTGCAAGGTAGGATATCGTTTCATACATGCATGTAACTCTTCATGCGCTGACACATCATCATCCAAAGCCAACCCTGGTTTTACGTCATATCTGGCCGCTAAATCCGAGGTCTGTATATCAGTGTATCTATGTCATAGTACTATAAAAGGAAGTAACTATTTGAAGTAAATTCATAAATAAAGTGGTAAATATACAAATGGATATTTGCGTTAAGAGAAGTGTCTTACTGTCGCTCGAGATAGTTAGTTGACCCGCAACGCGACGAGGCGCGCGTTAAAGGCTCGCGAGCGACAATGACATTCTGTGCTGGAATTTCACACATGATTTTATCTACGATCATTTTAAAATATCAAAATAAAGGAGTAACCAAGTTGGATTTGAGATTGAATACCGCGATTCATCTACATTTCATGAGTGTGGATGTAAACGAAATAACAAAACGATTAAGACATAAACGATGCCAATTTTGTTTCTGATTGAATTTATATTGAGTTTTTATTTAGGACATACAACGGAAATTATGGAGAAAGTAGTGAGGATGTCTTTTCATCAAGTTGCATAATATTAACCAGGAAAGTTATTAGTTCATTACATAGCCACACAAAAAAAATTGTTCCTGGCCTGGCGATCTGACCATGTTTACTAAGTTTTTGGAGACGCTGAATCCGAATCCGAGGTCTATTTAACTCCATCACATCAGGATTTTGCCATAACCTCAAGAAACTCATAATTTAAGCGATTTCGACATCTCTTCACGTAAATCGCTGTAACTTTATCTAGACAAAATAACTTTCTTGTACTATGTCGATTGCAAATTAAATTTCCAATCCGATGATGTAGGGCACGATATTTTGCTGGAGCTTTTTAAGTGAGATATCGGCCGCCAAAGTGAGAAGTCCTAGGACTTCGCTTCTCGGGCGACACGGCCTAGCTTCGAGGGCCATTTCTGCCAAACTAAACCTGACAAAAATCTGGACAAATTCAGAGGTACGTAGAAAGACGTAAGAAATCGTTTGGCGCATCGAAGGTTGGTACGCGCCTTGGTTTTCGAGATATGTCCACTCGATGTACCAGCTCGGTGGCGCAATGCTAAAGGTGTTTGGCTAGCGACCACGGAGTTCTTCATGGAACGCAAACGGTATAGGTAACAAAATTCCATTCTTAATCAACTATCTAACGAGGCACAAAATCGACATTATGCTTCTGAACGAAACGATACTGAATCGACGGGACAAGCTACGCGTCCGAGGGTACACGACAATTCGGAAAGATAGGGCCGACATTAACAGGGGAGGCGGCGTGGCCGTGCTCATAAAGTCAGATGTTGCCCACACGCACCGTGCTCTGCGGAACACTACCATAGAACACGTGTGTGTGACGCTAGATGGCGGCATGAGCATAGTGGCCGCGTACAACAGGCCCGCGAACGTCTTCACGGCGGGTTGTCTTGAGAATATGTTAAACGCAAGCCCGCGCTGCTTGATCATAGGCGACCTTAACGCGCGGCATAACGCATGGAACTGCCATCGCAACAATGCAAACGGTAACACTCTATACGATTACGCAAATAATCGTAATGTTAATGTGCAGTATCCGGACGATCCCACGCATTTTTCGGATAACGGTACAACGCCTACTACCATCGACATAGTGGTCAATAAGGGTGTGAGAGACTCCACGCAGCCGGTGGCTCTGGAGGAACTCGCATCTGACCACAACCCGATTCTTCTAGAATTGGGTAATATGTCGAGGGAAGACATGACACGAAGGATCACCTCTTATAGAGACGCCGACTGGCGCCTCTATAAGACACATATAAACACAAACCTGATACTGGTAAACGAAATCGCTACAACCGCCGAACTGGAAAATGTAGTGGATGAGTTTACAGGGATACAGCAGCACGCCAAAAGGAGTGTTGCCAGAATCATAACAATAAATCCATACAAAGACCGACTTGACAATGCGGTCAAACAAGACATCAGGGAAAAAAATAGACAAAGACGGCTTTGGCAGCGAAATCGCGATGCCGTCGCTAAGGCCGAAATGATCAGGCTGCAACGACGGATCAGGACCGCCATCAACGACGCAAAAAACCGGAAATGGCGAGATAGGCTGGAGGCGTTAAATCCTCAAGACAACTCGCTGTGGAAGCTGGCGCGAGCAATGAAAAGTACGCGGGAGCACATGCCCGCCTTGACCAATGCGAACGGACAGACGGCTTTGACAGACTCGCAGAAAGCGAATGACTTAGCTATATACTTCCAAACAATACACAACACAAACATACCCAACAACATCGAGCAGGACCGCATAGAAAACGACGTAAACGAACGAATTGGTCATGATATCCAATTGACAAGACGCGAATTTCTAAAAGTCATGACCAAACCCTCGGAAGTGGCCGGCATTGTCCGGACATTACCAAACGACAAAGCTCCGGGGAAGGATGCTATCGAATACAAGCTACTCAAATATCTCCCGAGGAAGGGCATTATACAGTTGACGTACATTGTAAATGCGATCCTGCGACTACAACACTGGCCTAGCCAGTGGAAGTGCGCCGTGGTCGTGCCGATCCCAAAGCCGAATGAAAACTCGAAGCTCGTCGGCAGTTATCGACCAATCTCTTTGCTGTCGGCGATCTCCAAGTTGGTGGAGAAGGTCATCCTGGTCAGATTAAACGCTGCCCAGGGTGAACTTCACATCGACGACGAGTGCCAGTTCGGCTTCAGAAAAGGCAGGAGCACGACTCATCAGATCGTCAGGATCGTGAATGATGTCAAGGTACAATGCAACCTCAGGAAGAGTACCGCCATGGTGCTCTTAGATGTTGAAAAAGCGTTCGATACCGTCTGGATCCCGGGCCTTATACACAAACTATACGCACTGAACTTCCCCACACACATAATCAAACTTGATTCACTCTTTTCTGACAGACAGATCGCTGCAGGTCAGAGTGAACAATAAACTCTCAACACGGCGGGACATTCGCGCGGGCGTTCCCCAGGGGTCGTGCCTGTCACCAAAGTTGTACAATCTGTATGTGTCGGACTTCCCGGAGTTCCCGAATACTAAGCTTGCCAAGTACGCCGATGACACGGCCATGTACGTGCATTCGCACAACGCTCAGGCGGCTAATATGCTGCTGAAGGCACACATGGCTCGTGCCACGACGTATTACGATAAGTGGAAGATTCGGATCAACGTCGGGAAGTCGGAGGCCATACTCTTCACGCGCCGGTTCACAGAAAACCGCATTTTAACACCAATCTCGATCCGGGGTCACGAAATTCCGATCAAAAGGTGCGTGAAGTATCTGGGAGTACATTTGGACAAGCGACTGACGTTCAACACGCACATTAACGAGACTGTACGCAAGGTCTACTCCATGTCCAGGAGTCTGTATCCGCTCCTGGAAAGGGGTAGCGGACTAAACAGGACCAATAAAAAACTATGGTGATCAGGCCGGCCATTACATACGCGGCGCCGGTTTGGTGCAGCATCCCGGCCACGACAATGCGAAAGCTCCAGGTGCTGGAACATAAATTTATGCGCCTCATTTCTGATTCGGGCAGGTACACCTCCCTCAGAGTATTGTATGATCGTTGCAATGACATAACGCCACTAGCGGACTTCGTCCGGGAAACATCGCAAAAATTTTACGCTTTTCGACTGGGCGACAGTCCGCTTACGCGCAACATAACCCAAATCAGAATGCATAATGCCCCATTCCGAATTAAACACTCCTTACCATACCAGGCGTTGCCTATCTTTCGGTAACCTCTCTAGCCAACCTTTCCTTTACCAAAACTTCCTTCTATCACACACTTTTCACCATCATATCTCTTATTCTATACCTTCCCCCCTTTCACTCTATGTGTTTGTCATATGTTTGTCTTTTTGTCCCTTTTGTTATTTTGTCATTTTTTGTTCTAAATTCACTTTAGACCAAGAAACTTTGTAAAATTCAAATCATTTAAAACTCAAATCTTCCTTTCCCAATCATAACTTCCTAACGGCGGGCAGACTGTTAGGGTAAATTTACCTCGAACGGGTTTTTTCGTTGAGTTTTTCCCGTGCCAATAATCGAAATTTATTCATTTTTTTTTCCATATCTTCTTGTTGTGTTTAATTTTTCAGTGTTTTTAAATCTATTCTTTAGGTATAAGAAAAAATTTTAATGTTAATTTTAAGCCGCCACAGGTGGTAGGAGTTTTAACTTTTATTTAATTTTATTGAGCAGAACCGGTCGAGATCCACCCAACCGTACTAACACCACAGCGCTGCGCGACGTGGTTGTGCGGTTGATTCCGGATCTCGATCCGGGGAGGCAATGCTTTGTATTTTTAATTCCATATTAAATTTGTTTATATATATATATATATTGCTGTATATCCACACTGTGGAACACTACCCAAGTATCGTGTTTGAAATCATAAATAAAATTCACAAATTTGTATGTATTTTAGAAAATAACCATAACAGTTTTACTTTAACGGATCATACAGAAGCAGGAGTATCTGTGGTTTATTTAATTGATTCAAGTTCACTTATTCTCATCGAGTAGGATGCAGAGAATGAAACTTGATATTGAATACGAACAAAATATTTAAATAAACATAAAATGAAGTTATTTTAGTTTAACAAGGTTATTCTAAATAGTATATAATAAAACATGAACTGATAGAGAATCACAATCTCATTTAAAATGATTTAGAATGAAATTGGAAAACAAAAAAGTAAATTTTATAAAATCTGACATGCATGTCAAAACTTAGGGCTGAAAATCATATTTTGTGTAGAAACACTGTAAATCTACACAAAATGAATATTGAATGAAAGACTATCAACAGTAGTTGCAGTGCAGCGTAATTATTTTAGAAATAGTAAGTCCATATATTACAAAACACTGAATGACATTTTAAGTTTTCAGATATTTTCAAATATCATTGCAGAAAGGTGTTTTGTAAATGATATTTCACATCATGCAGAAAGAAAGGACTAATAGTATGATGTTAAATGTTTGTTGGCGTATCAATTTCTTGTTTTAGTTTATAATATAAGTATTCTGTCAGTATGGAAACTGCAGTACGTTTTTAACTACTAGCATTTTGTGTTTATCATTGCTATTCATCTAAATGTATGAATTAGTATTTATTTGAGATTGGAATTGTTAATTGTAGTTATAAGTAGATTTTAAGAAAGTATATGTAATATGTCAATATATTTCGAGTAATTACAATTATTCACTTAATCCTGAAAAGTAGAATAAAAAACTTATAAGGAAAATTAAAGACTTAAAAACAGTATTCAATTAAGGTAAAGAACAAACAAAACTGAATAGTTTAAATTTTAAATTAAAATTAAATTTTGAAATATTAGATCAAAATAGAAAAAAACAATTGAAATATTGGAAATTAACCCATTGAAACGACTAAAAATAACAAATCAGTTGATCACACACCGCTGAACAGCGAGCTGCGAAATATATTCATCCAAGAATAAATATTAAATTGAAAAGAGAAGAAAAGTGGTGTATAAGTTGAAGGTTACAATCCAGATATATTGATATCAAGAAAAATTTGTAAAGTATATTAAATATAAAAGTGAGTAAACTTTAAAAGTATTAAGAAGTAGATTATCCGGAAAGCAGATTTAGAAGTATTTGTTAATCCAGTTAACAAATTTATATGGTGAAGAAATTTCAAACGTCAATCAAGTGATAGAAATATTTCAAGGGAATCAGTTGAAAATAAATTGGAGGTTAGAAACAAACGTCAATCCAGTAAAGAAGAAGAAGAAGAAGCCTTGAGAGGTTAAAAAGTCAGTCAAGTGACATAATATTTCAAGGATCATAATAACCAGTTAGAGGTTATAATATAACATTACTCGAGTCGAAAGAAAGACAAGGTAAAGCTTTACAGTATTCCAAATCCATGGTACATATTTATTTTAAATAAAGGCCATATTTATCATTTTAGTTAAGTTAGATTTTGTTATTTAAATTTGTTAATTACATTCCAAGTTCAAATTTGTTAATAAATTAATACTTTGTTCGTTCAATACTGAGTTTGATTTATTTAGATTGTTATCTTGATCGATGAGCATTTATTGAACCGACTTCGTTGGACCCTGAGTAAGAGTCATTCTATAGATTGTAGATGGTCATGCTAATGGTGTTCTATACTCTATAATATTAACAGCTTTTAAGAAACTGTTTGGCGCTCAATAAAATCATTTCAATTTACTTTCAAAAAGTAATTTCAAACGTATAAAAAATAAAATACAATATCAGAATATAGAACATTTATGGCTTGTTAACGTGGAGCGATCAGGAAAGCGATTAAATAAATACAACTTGAGAATAGTTTATCATTTCAAGCATACATTTGAAAGATAATAGATCAAATAATTTATTTTGATAGTTTTGATAACAAGGCATTGTCAAATTAAAAACAAATATAATTTATATGAGGTTAAAGTCAGGTAAGACAACAATGAATCAAGAAGAAACTACACCAGGTACATCCACAGTTCCACAAACACAAGTTGGTGACACAAACACACAACCAGACACAAACATGTTCCAGAAACTCATGGAAATGATGGGTGGAATGAAGGTACAAATGGTACAGAATAACCAAACTTTTGAAGAAAACATTAGCAACATAAATACAAAAATGGATAAGAATAACCAAACTTTGGAAGCAAACATAAATACACAAATGGACAAAAATAACCAACGACTAGAAGAAAAAATTGGTAACATAAATACACAGATGGTACATAATAATCAAACTTTAGAAGAAAACATTAACAAAAAAATAGAAGAAAGCAATAAAGAAGTAAGAAATAAGATTGAAAATTTGGAGAGTAAATGGGAGAGAATGGGAGAGTCAGTCAACGAAGAAATTGGTATTAAGGTAAATGAGGCAGTAAAAGAAATAAGAGAGGAAGTAGTAACTATGTTTGAAGATGGAATGACTGCAGTAGATAACAGAATGCAGAAACAAGAAGATAAATACGATAAGAAAATAAAAGAACAGGATAGCAAGATAGAACAGAACACGAAGTTGTTGAAGGATACCACACGTACACAATTAACACAATTACCGACACATTCATACACATGCAACAAAACACCATTTTATTTTTACGGAGATAACCGTATACACCCTAAAATTTTCATTTCACGTTTGAAACAACACATGGAAACACAACACGTAAATGCAAACCTAAAAGCAAACATACAAGACATGTTAAAGGGAGAAGCGGAAATTTGGTACTCAGTTATAATGGACAGATTTGAGACTATAGAGGAATTTGAAGCTCTAGTCTTAAAACAATATTGGAGTGATTACACTCAGTTGAAAATAAGACAAGACCTATTTAATGGTAACTATGTAGAAAATAAAGGTATTTCTAGGGAAAATTATGTACTTAGAAAGGTATACAATATTAGACATCTAGAACCAAAATTCACAGAAAGTGAAATGGTCAGATATTTAGCTAGGCATTTTTCAGGGGATATCCAGAATGTTATTATTACGCAAAGAATTGCAAAGTTAGATGATTTGATTGATTATTTAAGAGAATTAGATGATTATCATCAGAGTTTTGATAGGAAGTCTAGTCAAAATAGGGAAAATAATAGTAGATATTATAACAAATGGGGTTATGATCAGGATAGGAATGAGAATGATAGAAGAGAAAGACAAGGTTATGGTCAATATGATAGGAAGGAAAAGCAAGGTTATGGTCGTCAATATGACAATGATAGAAAGGAACGAGGGGTTATGAGAAACGTCAATATGACAATGATAGGTATGAAAAGCAGGGTTATGAGAAACGTCAATATGACAATGATAGGAATGAAAAGCAGGGTTATGAGAAACGTCAATATGACAATGATAGAAAGGAACGAGGAGGTTATGGTCAAAATAAATATGACAATTATAGGAATGAAAAGCATGGTTTTGAGAAACGTCATTATGATAATGATTGCAGAGAGAGAGGGGGTTATGTTAAAAATAATGAGTCATATGCACAAGTGGCTAATATCAATATTCAAAGGGGAAATAGAGTAGATGAAAACACGCACTCTAATATGAATAAAATAGAAACAGCACAAGTAAATGATAAAAATAGAAATCAGGATTTTTAGATAAATTTGTTTTAAATGTAGGTAATAATTGTAAAAAAATAGGCGAATATATAGAAAATGATGTTATATTGGGAGACGACATCTTATCAGAAAACAAGGCAAATATTGTATTAGGAGAAAGAATCCTAAAAATAGAAGGTGAAAGAATACCTTTCTGTAGTGTTAATGATTTAAATGGCAAATGTGCCGAAATAGTTAATGAATTGAATGGCAAAGGTGCCGAAATAATTAATGAATTGAATGGCAATGATGCCGAAATAATTAATGTATCAAATGGCATAGAGTCCAATAATGATAATGAATTTTGCGGTGAGCATATAGTGGGAACCACATGTGTTCAAATAAATAATGATAAGAAGCCTGAAACCTTTCTGATAAGTCGTTACTCCAAATATGATAGAATTTTTAAAAATTTGTCTCAAAAATACAAAAATTCAATTGATTATGAACCTACAATAGCAAAGGGCTATGCGCAACAACTTGAAGTAGGTAATAGTTTAAATGAAAACGAAAATGTTTTAAATTATAATAAGGAAGAATCATTACCGGGAAGTTGTCACATGGGGATAAATTATCCATATGATCCAGGATAGATTACTCTTAAGTTATCCAAATGATCCTGAATAGATCACTTTTAAATTGTAAATAAACTTTGACAGTGTGAATGTCACATCATGTTGTTAAAACTAACAAAATTTTCACATGTCAAAATTCTATTAGTTTAGGGGGTTTTATGCTGTATATCCACACTGTGGAACACTACCCAAGTATCGTGTTTGAAATCATAAATAAAATTCACAAATTTGTATGTATTTTAGAAAATAACCATAACAGTTTTACTTTAACGGATCATACAGAAGCAGGAGTATCTGTGGTTTATTTAATTGATTCAAGTTCACTTATTCTCATCGAGTAGGATGCAGAGAATGAAACTTGATATTGAATACGAACAAAATATTTAAATAAACATAAAATGAAGTTATTTTAGTTTAACAAGGTTATTCTAAATAGTATATAATAAAACATGAACTGATAGAGAATCACAATCTCATTTAAAATGATTTAGAATGAAATTGGAAAACAAAAAAGTAAATTTTATAAAATCTGACATGCATGTCAAAACTTAGGGCTGAAAATCATATTTTGTGTAGAAACACTGTAAATCTACACAAAATGAATATTGAATGAAAGACTATCAACAGTAGTTGCAGTGCAGCGTAATTATTTTAGAAATAGTAAGTCCATATATTACAAAACACTGAATGACATTTTAAGTTTTCAGATATTTTCAAATATCATTGCAGAAAGGTGTTTTGTAAATGATATTTCACATCATGCAGAAAGAAAGGACTAATAGTATGATGTTAAATGTTTGTTGGCGTATCAATTTCTTGTTTTAGTTTATAATATAAGTATTCTGTCAGTATGGAAACTGCAGTACGTTTTTAACTACTAGCATTTTGTGTTTATCATTGCTATTCATCTAAATGTATGAATTAGTATTTATTTGAGATTGGAATTGTTAATTGTAGTTATAAGTAGATTTTAAGAAAGTATATGTAATATGTCAATATATTTCGAGTAATTACAATTATTCACTTAATCCTGAAAAGTAGAATAAAAAACTTATAAGGAAAATTAAAGACTTAAAAACAGTATTCAATTAAGGTAAAGAACAAACAAAACTGAATAGTTTAAATTTTAAATTAAAATTAAATTTTGAAATATTAGATCAAAATAGAAAAAAACAATTGAAATATTGGAAATTAACCCATTGAAACGACTAAAAATAACAAATCAGTTGATCACACACCGCTGAACAGCGAGCTGCGAAATATATTCATCCAAGAATAAATATTAAATTGAAAAGAGAAGAAAAGTGGTGTATAAGTTGAAGGTTACAATCCAGATATATTGATATCAAGAAAAATTTGTAAAGTATATTAAATATAAAAGTGAGTAAACTTTAAAAGTATTAAGAAGTAGATTATCCGGAAAGCAGATTTAGAAGTATTTGTTAATCCAGTTAACAAATTTATATGGTGAAGAAATTTCAAACGTCAATCAAGTGATAGAAATATTTCAAGGGAATCAGTTGAAAATAAATTGGAGGTTAGAAACAAACGTCAATCCAGTAAAGAAGAAGAAGAAGAAGCCTTGAGAGGTTAAAAAGTCAGTCAAGTGACATAATATTTCAAGGATCATAATAACCAGTTAGAGGTTATAATATAACATTACTCGAGTCGAAAGAAAGACAAGGTAAAGCTTTACAGTATTCCAAATCCATGGTACATATTTATTTTAAATAAAGGCCATATTTATCATTTTAGTTAAGTTAGATTTTGTTATTTAAATTTGTTAATTACATTCCAAGTTCAAATTTGTTAATAAATTAATACTTTGTTCGTTCAATACTGAGTTTGATTTATTTAGATTGTTATCTTGATCGATGAGCATTTATTGAACCGACTTCGTTGGACCCTGAGTAAGAGTCATTCTATAGATTGTAGATGGTCATGCTAATGGTGTTCTATAGTCTATAATATTAACAGCTTTTAAGAAACTGTTTGGCGCTCAATAAAATCATTTCAATTTACTTTCAAAAAGTAATTTCAAACGTATAAAAAATAAAATACAATATCAGAATATAGAACAATATATATATATATATATATATATATATATATATATATATATATATATATATATATATATATATATGCATACTGCGGTGGATAGGTCCTCCGCTAATAGACAATTTGCATTTAATAGGTCATCCGGGTGCGATAGGTCGCCCGTATACGGAGGACCTATCGCTTCCTGTGTAAACAGACTCAGTTCATCATCGTACATTGGCTGGTAAATTTTCAGCTGGGTGAGTTATAGCGTGTTTTTTGATATTTTGAATACTTTAGTTGCGGGCTTTACCGTATGAGCGGGTGGTGCCACCATAGCGCGTATATAGCCCAGCGTATATTCTGCACCTACTTCGCGGTGGATTAGTCATCCCCCGTATGTTTAATATCAGATTTGCGGTGAATAAGTCCTCCATAATATCGACAACACTGTCTTCAGTTCTTTGTTTGAGGTTCCACTGCACAACTATTGTGAGTAACTTCAGGTAGAGAAAAACGAATTCCATTTTCTGTTTTATATTTTTAAACAGAATAAATGTACTGAAATTTATTTTTATTAAAGATTATTTTTAAAATATTTCAACAACAATGAGTACTTATTACAATACAGAACAGCCAACACAAATAAGCATACGTAAGTTAAATGAACATTTCTGAAATCTGAACAAAGAAAAGATATAATATGGAGAGTTAGTGAAAATAATCCGAGGCGTGATTTTTCTATTTATTTCAAAGAAATAGAAACTCTAAAATGCTATCTTTTTGCATAATAAATCAAAAGTGCACTAAAATTTATGAAATTAGAGTATATATTTTTTAAAGGTATACATAAATTTTAAATTAATAAAAATAGCAAAAGAAGATCATGACCCACAGAAGTACATAGTGTGACAAACTAAATATTTTTTATTCTCAAAAATAGACGTTAGTTCACTAGGGTAGCCAGCGCTTCGAGATATTTGAACAAGTTGTTGGAGATTATTCCTGTGAACCAGACATCAGGTGGATAGATGAAATTTTCTACTCTAGAGATTATCTTAATGTAATTTTCCACATTGTGATACATTGAAATTTTATTGGCCTCGATCTTCTGCACGTTACGCGTCAATGAGCATGCGATATCAATGATGGCAGTACGTTTGTAAATTGACAGGTTGCAGGTAACAACTTGTTCTTTGTGCCATTCGATTTATCAATCAATTTTGCAATAAATATTTTTTTCTTAATCGTGTTTCAAAAATTATCGCAAACAAAACGGGATCGTGTCACGGAAATATGGAAATTAAGGGTAGCCAATTTCAACTTCATATATCTCAAGATATAAAGCAGATATAAAACCGTTCAATGCATCGTTGGAAAGACTATCTTTTTAGAATGAATTGGAAGATATTTAAGCCTTGTCTTTTAAAGTTGCAATAAGATAAAGAAAGAGATGTCAAAGCCAAACTTTCTACTGTCGATATCTAAAAAAAAAGGATCCAGATATCGACCTGTGACCTATCCCATTCAATCTGTTTCAACATTTTACATATCCAGATTTGTTTTTAAATTCTTTTGATAATCGAATAAAAATTTTCATTTTCAGAAAAATAATATATTTTCTAATATGTAAATATTTGTAAAAGACGCAGAATGTAAATTTCCATTCTAGTATCTAAAAATCTGAAGAAATTCTTGGACACATAAGCTAAGGAGAACGGAACTGCATAGACCACAGTCCGATATTTCGAATAGTTCTCGGGATACTGACGTGAAAAATTGGATGAGGATGCGATAAGTATATCGAATTCGATGTTTCACGATCGATATTTCAGAAACGAATGGAAATATAAACTTTAGGTTTATAGGTTTATAGGTATAGGTTTACACCAGTTTTCGTTCAATTTTTTATAAAATATATTTCTCTTAAAGTCAAGCCTCCATTCGAGGAGAAATTACGTGATTTCGGCCATACTTCAGATTCGCGAGCTCAAATCAAGAACCGTTGAAGCTACCAACTTGTTCTTTACGCCATTTAACTTGTCTTTGAATTTTATATAAGTAAATTCTCTCCTAATGCTGTATCCTGCACGAAAGTAAATTATCACAGATGGAACACGACCGTGTCACGGCAAAGTAGGATATCCAGCTTAAGAAAACTTCAACTGGAAAAATCTTGAGAAATAATGTAGATAGAAAACCGACCCAATACATGCATGGAAAGAGCATCCTTTTTATAATTTACTGAATATGAAGAAAGTAGAGTTATTCTTTTATTAAGTTACAGCACGATAAAAGTATAGTTGTCAAAATCTAATCAAGTCACAACTTTCATTCGTCGATATGTAGAAAACGGATCCAGATATCGACTTACAGTCTATACCACTCAATTTGCTTCATCACTTTATATACCCATGACTTTTTGATTATTTTGTTAATCAATAAAATGTAATTTCCGGAAAAATAATATATTTTCTAATATCGCATTTCAAAAACACGAAACATGTTATCTCCATCCGGTTATCTAAAAATTTGAAAAACTTCACGAATACGTGGGATAAGGAGAAGAATCTAACTGCCTGAGTCAGAGTTGGGTATCTCGAATTGTCTTCGAGATATCGACGCGAGAGTGGCTGAAAGTATCAAATTCGAAGTTTCGCAATATATATCTCCAAAATCCGAGAAGATACGAACTTACGAACATGCTTATCAATTTTCCGTTCAATTTTATACATAAGTATTTTTTTTAAGTTCGAACCTCAATCAGAAGTTATCAACTTCCCAGTTCATATCTCAAGGACGGTTGGAGATATGAACTTACGATTTACAGAAAGCGATTTCACGCCTAATTTTACATCAAGAAAGTTTTTCTCAATATCTCACGATGAACAAAAATTATCGAATAGAAATCGCGACCGTGTCACGGAAAAATAGGAAATGGCGCGTAGGTCAAATTCAACTGAACATATCTCATAAAATCATGTAGACAGAAAAGCGCTCGATGCATCGTTGGATAAAGTAAATAACTGAATACTAACAAAGAGAGTTAAATATTATCTTTAGAAAGTTACAGCACGATAATCCAAGTGTCAAAATCCTACGAAGTCCCAACTTTCTATATCTCGAAAACAGATCCAGATATTGCCGATTTGTTTCGTGATCTTACATATCCGTGATTTTTACAGATTCTTCCTAAACTGTTAAAAAAGACCTCTGGACATGTGAAATCGGAAGAACCCAAAAAATTCTGAAAAGAATTGTGGATAAGGAGAAGAATCGAACTACGCAGACAAGAGACCGATATCTTTTCTGTTCTCGAGATATAGATGTGAGAATGGGAAAGGAGGCTGGAATGAAAATATCGAACCCGACGTCTTACTATCAGTGTATCGGAAACGGCTGAATATATGAAATTCCGGTTTGCGCCAATAGATTTTTTTTGTTTAATTTTGTACTGATATGACTTCTCTTTGTGTCGAACCTCTATCAGAACCAAAGTTATAGAATATAGAATTCGACCATGTTACCGCACCGGTAGAATAGGATTTCGTCCTTATTTCAACTTCGCCAGTTTATATCTCAAGAACGGTTGGAGATATGAATTTCCGAGTTTGCAATAGTTTGCTAATCTGAGAGTTTAATCTGTATATAATCTATATATAGTCAGTATTTCCTTCTATATATATGCCGCTTATAAGTTCTTTTTGTTTATTGTCCCTCTATTTACTGGTATGTGATAGTAGTTGCTCCTTAGATCCCTGGTTCTTTTGTCCGCATCTCTTCCGCCTCCTGGCATTATCATTATTTTCATTGTTATTTTTTTCGGTTTATCCATTGCAGGATAGGTTTTCCGTGCTTTCCAACAGATTCCACGCGATAGCCGCGCCGGCGATAATTGCAGCCGCTCCCTGTGTGTTATTATTATTATTATTATTATTTCTTATTTCACAGTCTTGCTGGTTGGTATTCTACATCAGTAGGGAAGAAATTCATCTTATCCTACTGTGTTTAAAAATTTTCTTGTTATATGGCATGTTTGGAGAATCACACTTTTCTGAATTATGTGGCTTAGGTTAATTGATAAGCCCAGTCGTTTGATGTTATTGAGAAGTTGTTTGGTCATTACTCCTTCGACAGAGATGATTATTGGGATAGTTTCCACAGTGCCGAGGTTCCATATATGCTTAATTTCAATGGCTAGGTCTTCATACTTCCTAATTTTCTCATTTTCCGTCTTCGACAAATTGTGTGTCAGTGGACATCCTATATCGATTATAACAGCCTTTTTGTTTTGTTTTCCAACTTTATCTGGCCTGTTGTAAGCCACAGTTCTGTCAGTTATAATCGGTCTATCCCTATACAGCAGGTACTCTGCGGACTCCAGTACTGGCTCAGGTGAATATCGGTAGTACGGTAGAAAGTCATTCATTAAGTTATACTTTCGGGCCAATTCTATATGTACAACTTTCGCGGCTTGGTTATGTCTACCCAGATAGGCAGTGTCGGCTAAAGCCGTGCACCCTGCGGTGATGTGTTCTATTGTTTCTCCGGGCAATCTGCATTTTCGGCACACATCTACGATATTCTTTTTCAGAGTGACCTATTATTATTATTATTATTATTATTATTATTATCAACTGAATGTACAAATATTTGCTGTTTTATGAAATATTATTTTATTGTAGGTACTTCTGAGTATCATAATATTCTCTTTACTGTAGTACAATATATGTATAGCATTAATTCTTTGTCAAGTTTGACTTTAAATTTGCGCCTAAAATAGCATTACCTATAAGCTCCTGTTATAAAAGTACAATTTTTGGCCTTGAAGATTAAAAAAAACGATATAAACAGAAAACATAATAAAACGTATCAATAATGCAGCTATTAGTCATTATTTTCCATTATTTTTATATTTGTTCTGGACAATGATTTTGATTTTCGCCAATCTTTGTTTTTGAATAAGTCAGGGTCCTTTAAAATGAGACAATTACGTTTAGCTTTTTATATAGATTCTTTTTCTTTTATATAAATTCTTCTTTTGGTAATTTGTTCTGTCTCATTTGATTATATCAAAACTTGTCTTTGCTTTAACCCAGCATTTGTTTTATCAAATCTATCTCTAAATTAAAATTAATTTCATCTAAATTCTGACAAACGGCGCCCTTGTCCATATGCATAAGAAATTTGAATATTCCGACCATCTGGTAAACATCGTCAGCAAATCTATAAGCTTTTCGATGGATCCCTGAACAGCACCAGCTTTTTCCTTATCATTTCTTACCAGATTAAATATACCTACTTAAATATAATAAATAATAATAATATCATTTGTTTTCCTTAAAACAATACATTGTATAGGAATAGTCAGCGTTTCTCACTTACTAGGCATGTCAATTTTTTTATAAAAATGTACCTAAAGTGTAAGTAATAACATAGTGAACTATTACATTTTCTCTGTCTAGAAAAAATAAGAAAGCTCACAAAAAGATATAAAACTAACGCGTACACAAGAAATCCGATATAGAATAAAAACATTTATTTAGTAAAAATTCCTTTAGTTTGATCTGCGAAATATGCGAAAGCGGAGAGCTGGGAGAGAAATTATTTTTGTTACATTGTTTGATCAAGAAACGCTGGCAACGTTGCCGGGCCACCGATCCACTGTGGTTTGTATATTATGTATATAATGGGAGACTGAAAGCTGAGAAATGGTTAACAAAATATACATCCGGATGACGCAAACACTATGATTTAGTCGGAGGAGGTAAAGATCGCAACTTATATGGAAATTTAAAATATTAACTTCGATTTTTTTGGTGGAATTGTTATGAAGGTGACTTAACATACTATATACATGAATTAAATTATATATATATTCACTATTTCTGGTGGATGACCTATTGCTGCTTCCCATGAGGAGGACTTATCCACTGCAGGATGTAAATATATATATATATATATATATATATATATACGGAGTTCCGGGTTCGAATCCTGGTCAAGGTATGGATGTTTAGTGGCGTTTTTTCATGTGTTACCGAGACGGTAGCAGTGAGTTAGACCGCTGTTGAGTGGCACAACATGTCTAGTCGCTGTTATCTGTCCTGAGTTCGAGTCTCAGCTGCGGTAGATGGCAATATCGCAGGGAATGGTCGTTGTGTTGTTGTCTATGTGTACGTGTCCTGGTTGAATGGTAGAGCAGCAATAGCTGAACTCCGCCAGGACGTTAATATAAATAAGGCATTAAAATAAAAATAAATAAATAAAATAAAATGTCACTGGAAGGTGAAAATTGAATTTTTTTACCGCTTCCCGAGGCTACGTCTCGAAAATGAAACGAAATACAGAGCTGTGGTTCACACCATTTGATTTCTCTCGCTTTCTTACATACCTCTGATTTTTTTCAGAATTTTGCTGGCCCTTTCATTTTTTTGCAAAATTTCTAAGGTAAGCATCTAGAAAATTCAGAGGTATGTAGGGAGGTGAGAGAAATCGAATAAAGTAAACCGCATCTCTGTATCTCGTTTCGTTTTCGAGATATAGCCCCGGGAAGCGGTAAGAAAATTCGATTTTCACCTTCCGGTGATTTCGAGTGGAGATATTTCTAAAACCAAGGCACGCCTCTACTTCAGATTAGTGCCAAACGATTTCTTACACCTTTCTGCGTATCCCTGAATTATTCAAGATTTTTGTTAACTTTCGGTTGGCAGAAATGGTCCTCGAAGCGGGGCCGTATCGCTCGAGAAGCGAAATCCTCGGACCTCTCACTTTGGCGGCCGATATCTCACTCACAAGGCACCGGAAGAATATCGTACCCTAGATCGTCGGATTGTAAATTTAATTTTCAGTCGATTTAGTGTAAAAAAGAGGGGCTCATTTTTGTTTAGAAAAAGTTACAGCGATTTATGTGAAGAGATGTCGAAATCGCTTAAATTATGGGTTTCTTGAGGTTATGGCAAAATCCTGATGTGATGGAGTTAAGCAAATCTCAGGCTCGGATTCAGCGACCCCAAAAACATATAGTGAGCATGGTCAGATCCCCAGGCCAGAAACATTTTTTTTTCTGTGTGGCTGTGTATTATTTGAAGGAAATACATTGTTTAAGTACGGATGCACCCATAGAGCATTATAGTGTATTATCCAACACATGTGTAGAATATGGTGATTTTACGCATATAATGTGATGTATTACACACTAGTGAGAGAATATTCAAAAAGTCACTAATAAGAGAATGTAGAATATTGACTGCAACGCAAAGCATTCGTTCCAAGAGTAGCACTAAACATGCATGTTAGGAACATTGAAAAATAATAATAAAGTAGAAAATACATTTGATTAGGAACATTGGAAATATGGAAACTTCATTGCCATCTTTTCTAATTTCTTGCGAGACATAAATTTTCATCCCTTTTTCACAACTAATGATTTTTTTTACCTTTATTTGTTGTTTATGTTAGTTAACTTCGCCGCTTCGCACCTCATCAACTAACTCTCGACCACAATTAAACCCATTCCACCACGGTATGTAATATACTATTATCGCTCGTTGTCATAGGAGACGAACGGTAAAATGACATCACTCATAGGTTCTCAATAGCCGTCAGATTTGTGCTGTCAAGTGTCAGTGAAACGCCCACTTTATCTATCGATCGTTGCTAAAGTATATTACATAGTATTAATACAATAAATAATGAGTATAGATTAATAAACAAATGTACAAATTTACAATCGACTCGGTGGTGTTTCAGTAGCTTACGCGTTAGTATTGAGACCACGGAGTCCAGTGTCCGTATCCTGGCTAGGACATCGTTGCTTAGTGGTAATTTTAATGTGTTTCCGAGACAAAAGTAGTGGGCTGGACTGAGGTTAAGTGGTACAGCATGACCAGCCGCTGTTATCTCTCTTGTATTCGAGTCTCAGCTGCGGTAGACAGCAATATCGCAGGGAATAGTTGTTGTCTTGGTGTTCTCTGTGCATTTGTATCCTGGTTGAGTGGTGGACTAGCCATGGCTAAACTCCACTAGGACGATAATATTAATACGGTGTTAATGAAAATACCGTTACAAACTTGCATAATATCTACAAACAACTCCAACCTACTTGGCAATGTTAAAAGCAGAACATCACAAACTTACCATTGCATACAATTTAACTATAATTATATCATCATTTCTTTGCAGACAGTAAGTACCCATAGATACATTCTTAGAGCTGTATACTTAACACACAGCACAAAAGATTTACAACAAAATAGGCTGAGAGAGAAAAATAGAATAAGTTTCCGAAACCTCAGGGAAATATTTTTATGTATTTATACTTATTCGTGTTATGCGTATAGAAAACAACCTCTAACTGATCCTTTGACGTAAAATCACAGGCGCAAAGGTTATTTCCCGGTAATACAGTGGTTAAGTGTGCTATCTTGTAGATCCCTCAGAAGTTATTTAGAAAGTCCCTAAAAGAAAAGTAGAATAATTGAGAGCATTCCACAAGTAACATTTAGACAATACTCCTTACTTCTTTCAAATAGAATGGAGAGTGTTGTTTTTCTTAAAACACGACTATTGTGTAGGTAAATTTGCTGCAATTGTTTTACTGGTCAAAGTTATTATCGAATTTAACAGAAACTAAAAGATGGGTGTTGTAGTAATTGCATTTTAAGAATGTTAAAAAATGTTAAGGATAAGTGATGATAGGGACTGTCAAGTAGAGTTTTAATTTTGACAAAATATTGTATGTCATATCATTCTAATATACCACTCGAATATATTCAGGTTTCATTTCGAGAATGTCTATTTTAAACCATTTTAATTTCAGTAACATACGTTGAACATTTTTTAAATAGCGTGATATTAAAAATTTTCAAAGGACCGCTGTAACTCTTGGTTATGTTGGTTTATACCTTACAATTTTGAAGAACTTAAAACGGAAATCCGAGTTTCTCCTAATTTGGGGAGTAATTGTAGAAATGAGACTGTGAAGAAGTAATCAAATATTTGAAACATATTCTTTATAGGATTTTGCAAACCTCAGAAAAAATAACTATCTATGAGAACTAAAAGAAAAACTATTTGTAAAAATATTAATGAAATCTTTGCATTCTTTCTATAACCTGAATTCTCCTTATGTTAGCAAATTAAAATCATAAAACGAAATTGCATAATTTCTTATTTGAAAATTCTCATTCAACAACTGGCATCCACACAATATTTAATCATAACATTTACCCTGAGAAAAGATTGCTGGTGCTGGCGAAGTTAAGCGAAATGATCTATAATGTGTTGAAGAATCGTACACGAATAAGCGACAATAACGTTATCACTGAAGAAATCAACGATCTAGATCACACAACAAAATTAGAAACCAGCATTCAACAAAGCTATTCCAAAACACCCCTGAAGTTACTTCTAACCATCAGCTTAGGGAGAGAAACTAACTTTTTCTTCTAATACCAGATAAAAAGATATCGACTTATTGTTAATCACATGAAAATTACTCAAATATGGTACAGTGCACTATTTTCCACTATGTATATTTTCATTACTATTTATATACTCTTCGCAAATGCAAAAGGAATAGTATATTGCATTCGATAGGCACATTTCTAAAACCCGTAATATTGCTTGTAGAGAAAAAAAATTTATATTACTGTGTTGGTGATCGAGTTTTGAACAACTTTTTTTAGTGAAAAAAAAACATATTTTTCTGTTTTGTAATTAAACAAAAAATGTCTAAATTAGTATTATTTACAAAAAAACTGCGAAGAGTATCCTACAGAATGTGCAACAATTATATAAAAAGTGTAGTAAATCGGCACAGAGTATTTATAATGGTCTGCTCGTTTACAATTAAAACAAGAAATGAAAACATGCATTTGCTTCAAGATGAAAGCAATAGTTTTTACGAGAGAGAGAGAGAGAGAGAGAGAGAGAGAGAGAGAGAGAGGGAAGATATTTACATCATACGGATTCCACTTTAAGAAACACAATGTACAAATTTCATCCTAGATCGGGATAATAGAAGCCTTAATAAATCAAAACATAAGGAGACACATTTTAGTAGAGTCTCTTAACTCTCCTAATCAGTTACCAATACGTACTTGCTCTCCGGCACCAATTGAGACAAGAGTGTCACCTCAGGGCGACCATTCATATATTGTCATATGCTCTAAAATTTTTATATCAAGAACTATCTGATCCGATCATCATCATTACATATTTTTTTAAATTAAGAAAATTCAAGCATTGTTTCGTCAGATCGCGATCGAGAGCCAACCAGACAACCACGTCGTGCAGCGTCTTGGTGTAGGTAGGGTTGGGCGGACCACGACCGGTTCGTCTCAATAAAATTGCTGCCACCGGTGGAGGCGTAAAATTGGCATTAGTAATATCTGCATTAGAGATTTAAAACATTTAAAATTAACCCCATAAAAACTATTGAGTTACAAAACACTAACCACGATTTAAATTTTGGTTGCTGGCACGGGGGAAACTCTCAACGAAAAAACCGGTTCGAAGCAATTGGACCCAACGATCCACAGATTTTTATTAGTTACAATTTTTAAAAGGTTTTCCGGTCTAAAATTAATTTAGAACAAAAAAGGACAAAATGACTAAAAAAAAAAACAAAGACACAAACAGTTAACAAACAGAAAAACGGGGAAAACGATCGATAAATGTATAAAGGTGTGATGGGAAAAATGTGTGATGAGAAAAGTTATGGTTAAAGGAAAGTGCGGCTAGAGAGTTTGCCGGAAGATAGGCAACTCCTGGTATGGTAAGGGAGTTTGATTTGGATGGGGCATTATGCATTCTAATTCTGGTTATGTTGAGTGTTAGCGGACTGCCGCCCAGTTCAAAGGCATAGAATTTCTGTGATGATCTGATCCGATGGGGAATATCAATAAAGAGTGTTTTTCATAGAGAATTTTTCAAATTTGAACATTCACCATTTTCAGATTTTGTGATTATCGACTTGTTATTATTATTAGTTATTCAAAGTTATATAATATTTAGAAGTTTGTGAAAATTTTCAACGTGACGGTTATTTGTAATGAAACATATTCTTTATAGGATTTTGTAAACAGCAGAAAGAAAAAACTATCTATGAGAACTAAAATAAAAACTATTTGTAAAATTATTGATTTACAATCTTGGCAATCTTTCGATAACCAGAATTCTGGTTATGCTAGCAATTAAAATCCTAAAATCAATTTATCTTTCTCATTTTACAATTCTCATTCTAACACTAGTCTCTACACAGTCCCCTACAGCTATGCAGAATAAACCAGTATCCACATAACCCCCTACGGCTATGAAAATTCAGTTATAATGAGGACAAATTGCTAGCGTAACCAGAATTCAGGTTATCGAAAGAATGTTAAGATTGTAATCCAATAATTTTACAAACAATTTTTATTTTAGTTCTTATAGATAGTTTTTTTTTTGCTGTTTGCAAAATTAGAATATATTTCATTACAAGTATAAGCAAACAAAAAAATAATTCACTTTTAAACATGCATAGAGTATATAGGCTCCACTACTAGCTAGGTAACACAAAGGTGAAACTCTGTTTTTTTCATTCAGTCGATGTCAAAAAAGTTGGTAATTGTCTTTGGCTTTTGCATGAAACATCGTATGAATGGCTTTGTGCCTTTCTGAAGAGTTCAGAATAATGGCGAAAAACGTTTCAAAGGCTAAGCATTTCCAAAAAACAGAATGATGGATGTCATGAAAATGTAATCCATTTGAATGAAACATTTTCCAAAAGACGAGGTATGTAAATAAATTCATTTTGGGCCTTTGTTCTCATTTTAACTGAATCTTCACAACCATAGGGGGTTATGTGGATACTGGTTTATTCTGCATAGCCGTCGGGGACTGTGTAGAGGCTAGTGCTAGAATGAGAATTGTCCAATAAGAAAGACAAATTCATTTTAGCATTTTAATTGCTAGCATGACCAGAATTCAGGTTATCGAAAAGTGCCAAGATTGTAAATCAATAATTTTACAAATAATTTTTATTTTAGTTCTCATATATAGTTTTTTTTTTGCTCTTTGCAAAATCCTATAAAGAATATGTTTCATTACATGTATAAGCAACCAAAAAAATAATTTACTTTTAAACGTGACGGCTATTTTTCGAAATGGTGACCAGTTCCCTATTATTAACTTGAACGGATTCTAGTCCGGCAAGTCAAAGGCACCAGATAAGTCCCAAAACAGAATCGCTTTTTATGAAAGTTTTTGTTCTTTATAGTGTAATATTCCTGTACTATAAATAAAAAGATTTTGAACAAATTGAATTACGTCAAAAAAATAGCCTCTAAAAGTCATGAAATAAAATTAAAAATTGCATGCGATTTTGCTATTTGTTCGTTTTACACCTCAATACCGATGTTACTAATAAGGTCCAATTGCCCGGGCAATAGTGAAACTATATTATATTATTTTCAGTGTTCGTTTTCTTTAAAAAACTTTACGGTTTTAGAAAAAAATATTTCTCCCTCTTTAAATGGCCTCTGATGTAGTTTCTACAAAGTAAAAGAAAATATCCATGTAGCAAATTTCGTGTAAACTTTTGTAATTATCGCAGCACTGTTGGAATCGTCATATTGAATTTTTAAGTTTTGGCATCAGATTCGGTATCAGTTACCACAAAAATTTCTAACTACCAATTTTAATGCAATTTTGACAGAATTATCGTTATCACTGGCGCTTTCGTCAAATTCTTGATTAAGAAAACTTCTTCTGATTATAGAACAACCGCAGAGCCCTATTCTATATTTTGCTGAAGGTTTCATGAAAATCTCTTACGACATTCCAAACTAGTGATTGGACAAACATAAAGGTAGAAAGACATACATAGAAGTCAAATTGAGAACATACTCCTTTTTAAAAATTTTGGAATAAAAATGCATTGTTTTGTTTTCCCACTATTTCAGTATTACCTTCATTCATTTTAAGCCCTCATTGAGTATTCCTGGTTGATAGAGTACATGTTAAACCGCTCTGAAAAATCTAAGAAACTCTTAGAATTTCCGAATAGATTTAGGTAAATATGTCAGTGATATGATTTGAAAACTAGAATTTAAATAAAATATACCTTCGATGAATGTAACAAGATTGTACAAAACGTTTGAACGAAATATGAAATATGCAACGTGAACGAAATAGAGAAAATAGAGCATGTCTCACTTGCATGCTTCTAACATAACGCTGACAGATTCGGCTCAAATTGAATGGTTGCCTATGTATTTGCTTTATTTGAGATTTTTATCTATTATTTGTTCAATGTGAAACCTGATATTTATCTTTTCAATGTAGAAATGTTCAAATTGCAATTCTAATCAAATTGCAGTTTGCCTGCGATTTTGCGTTTCCGATGCAATTTGCACTCCACACAAATCCATATTATTTCAAGCTTTTATTCACGCAAGTTTCTATTGTTAAAGTAATCTAATTTTATTGGCTCTACTGTACTACAACTACTATATAACTGAGGTATGATTTGCACGGGGTATTACTATTTCAGGCAAATGGAAATAAAATTTTAATTAAACTAAATTCTACTTAACATGTTCCACAAACTAAGGTTTATGAATGGATACTACACAAGCGCAATATTCTGCGTATATTTTTTGAATTATTTCCTATAAAGAACACCGTTGTCCTTGGACCTGCACGCACAAATACTTTACCATTTATCTATACATATACTAATTCCATATACCCACAATAATAATATTTTTCTTCAAACGTCAGAAAAATAATTCTTAACTTATTTCATGATGAAACATATTCTTTACAGGATTTTGCAAACAGCGGGAAAAAAATGATGTTAAAGTTTAACACTTTAGACACAACGCGTTGTGTGTTTTTGTGGTCAAATTCTAGATTTTTTATAGCTAGTCGTCGTCTGAAAAAAAGAGAGCATGGTTCGGAGTAAAAGCCACTTGTTGTGACTCGTCTGTAATTGCCGGAATCACTTCGTCAAACTCCGACAAATCTACAGACTCGTCAAAAAAGTACCACTTTTACTCCTAATAAAACAATATACTATGTATACATATTGTTTTTTATCATGATAAATAATAACATTTACTTTCTTAAATTTCATAAATGAAATCCAAGCACAGGCGATAAGTGAATGTGGAGCTAATTAGTATGTACATTAATTACCTCTTCTTTTTGGAGCCAATATTTTAGATGCTGCTTGAAGTTTATATCCAACGGAAATTTCTGTATAACCCTTTGACACATTCGATGCTCTTCATCCGCTCCTGCATCAGTCAGTATCGCATCGTAGTAAATGTTCTTCTCAAACAGTGTCCCATGGAGGTGGAAGGATTAGACAACTTCAAAAAAACCGCTGTCTAAGGAATCACTACTTCCACGTCCAGATTTTCCTCCAAGTCTCTTTAAAGGTAAACTTCTTGGCTATATTTGCACTTTAGTGTGCGGAGATAATTGGTCATGGAATTTTAATAATAATTGGGGCAGGTGTTATAAAATTTTTTAGAGAAGTCGCAATTTAGTAAGCTTCGTTAAGACATTGAAAATGAACTTGGCTAACTTTCAAACCCGGCTAGATATTTACAACATCTGCAAAATGTACAGGGGATAGAAATAAAAAAAAGTTTAAGAAATTTTCAAACATTTATTAAGCTGCGGATATAAAAAAAACGCTGCCTAAGGAATCACTACTTCCACATCCAGATTTCTTGTCCAGGTCACCTTAAAAGAAACATCTTGACTATATTTCCACTCTAGTATGTAGAAATTATTGGTCATAGAATTTTAATAATATTTGCGGCAGGTGTCATAGAAAGATTGGAGGCGTTGGTTTCTACCATATACGTTAAAAATGAAGTATCTGGTTTGGTCTACTTGTATTGCCCCATGCACAACCTACCACCTCCCACCCCTTCAACGGAATCATCCCAATCAGGTGTCATTACTATACATACGTGTACTACCTCAATTTTATGTTATCAATCCCTTTAATAATGGATTGGAAGTGAGGGGGTGGGGGGGGGGACTGAGGCCTTGGTTTCTAGTATATACACCAAATCCCAAGTTTCTGTACTCTTACCAGCTTGCTTTACTTATTTTTCCCTATTTACCTCTACTTCCCCCCACTCCTTCAACATAATCATGTCAAAATATAATTTAGTTTCAGATGTCGTTATAACATATATGTGTACAAAGTTTCAAGTGAAAATCTCAACTCTTTTAGGCCTTCGCTTCTAGTATATACGCCAAGTCCCAAATTACTGTACTCTTACCAGCTTGCTTTACTTATGTTCCCCTATTTACCCCTATTTAACCAACAACCCTTCAACGGAATCGTCTCAAAATATAATCTAGTGTCAGATGTCGTTATAATACATACGTGTACCAAATTTTAAGACAATATCTCAATTTTGTTCTATCAGCCCCTTTAATAATGGAGTAGGGGTGGTGGAGGGTTGAAAAATATTATAAAAAAATCTGGAGCTTCTAGTACATACACAGAATTTCAAGGTCCTGAACTCTTACCAGCTTGCTTTACTTATTTTCCCCTATTTAACCCCCATCCCTTCAACGGAATAATCCCAAAATACAATCTGGTTCCAGATGTCATTCTAATATATACGTATACCAAATTTCAAGTAAATACCTCAACTTTATCTTATCAACCCCTTTAATAATGGAGTGGGGGGTGGTGGGAGAGTAGAAAATATCATAAAAAAATTTGAGGCCTCGGCTTCTTGTACATATACAAAATTTCAAGTTCATGTACTCTTACCAGCTTGCGTTACTTATTTCTCCCTATTTACCCCCCAACCCTTCCCCGAATATGTTCAAAAGACGATCCAGTTCCAGATCCCGTTATAACATATACGTGTACAATATTTCAAGTCAATACCTTAAATCGTTCCGGAGAAAACGTGCGGACAAAAAAAAGTTACAGTCCAACAGACAAAAAAATTTTTTCGCTGAAATTTAAAATCTCGACGTTTCATGGCATTACAAGCCTATTTCAAGAAAAAAAAAATTGAATTTTTTTTCACGATTACTACCTATGCTTCCTATCCACTACGTGGATATGGAAGTCAAAAAGTTTCTAGCTTTCTCTACTTATTTTGCGCTATTCACAACCTACCACCTCCCAACTCTTCAATGGAATCAGCTCAATCAGATGTCATTGCAATACATACGTGTACTAACTTTCAAGTGAATATCTCAATTGTATGTAATCAATCCCTTTAATAATGGAGTGGAGGTGGTGTGGGACGGTGTTGAAAAATATTAGAAAAAAATCTGATGTCTTGGTTTCTAGTATATACACCAAATCCCAAGTTTCTGTACTCTTACCAGCTTGCTTTACTTATTTTTCCCTATTTACTTCTGCTTACCCACACTCCTTCAATGAAA
This sequence comes from Stenurella melanura, assembly GCA_963583905.1. Classification (NCBI taxonomy): domain Eukaryota; kingdom Metazoa; phylum Arthropoda; class Insecta; order Coleoptera; family Cerambycidae; genus Stenurella; species Stenurella melanura. Next base: position 176,736,410 of record OY757309.1, read on the forward strand.
TCATGCCAAAATATAATCTAATTTCAGATGTCGTTATAATACATACAAAATTTCAAGTGAAAATATCAATTCAATTTTATCATATCTTTTAATTAGGGAGTGGGGGTGGTGGGGGATGGAAAATATTATTTAAAAAAATGTGAAGCGTTCGCTTCTACTATATACACCAAATCCCAAATTTCTGTACTCTTACCAGCCTACGTTGCTTATTTTCCCCCGTTGACCCATATTTAACCTCTAATCCTTCAACGGAATCGTTTCAAAATATAATAGAGTTCCAGATGTCGTTTTAATGCATACGTGTATCAAATTTCAAGTGAATATCTCAATTTTATTTTATCAACCCCTTTAGTAATGGAGTAGAGGTGGTAGGGGGTTGAAAAATATTACAAAAATATCTAATGCCTTGGCTTCTAGTACATATACCGAATTTCAACTTTCTGTACTCTTACAAGCTTACTTTATTTTTTTTCCGCTATTTACCCCTAATTTAACCCCCAACCCTTCTACGGGATAATTCCAAAATATAATCTAGTTCCTGATGTCAATATAATATATATGTATACCAAATTTCAAGTAAATATCTTAATATTATAAAAGAATTTGAGGCCTTTGTTTCTAGTACATATACCGAATTACAAGTTTCTGTACTCTTACCAGCTTGCTCTACTTATTTACCCCGATTTACCCCCAACTCTTCACCGGATCTGTTAAAAAAACAATCCAGTTCCAGATTTCGTTATAATATATATGTGTACAAAATTTCAAGTCAATATCTTAAACTGTTCCGAAGAAAACGTGTGGACAAAAAAGTTACAGACAGACAGACAGGCCGACAGGCAGACAGAAATTTTTTTCGCTCAAATTTAAAATCCCGACATTCCATGACATTCTAAACCTATTTAAAAAAAAAAAAAAATTGAATTTTTTTTTATTACTATACTTCTAATCCACTACGTGGATGTGTAATTAAAAAGGTTATACAACTCGTAGTAATTGTAATAGGCTTTTTTTAGATATTAAAATTGGTCAAATACACACATTTTACAGAAACGACGCAATGCGTGGGTCGGCGTCCAGACCCAAAAATGCAAGAACATAAATTGAGGTATCAAAATAGATCAAGTACACAAGTTTTACAAAATCGAGGTTAGGCGTCGGCCGGCGTCGAGACGAAAAAGTGGAAGAATATAAATCTAGGTATCAAAATTTATCAAATTCAGAAGTTTTACAAAAACTACGCCAGGCGTCGGTCGGCGTCGAGACGTAAAAATACAAGAACCTAAGTTTAGATATCAAAATGTATCAAAGATGCAAGTTTTATAAAAACGACGCTAGGCGTCGGTTGGCGTCGAGACGTAAAAATGCAAGAACATAAATTTAGATATGAAAATTAATCAAACACAAGTTTTACAGAAACGACGCAAGGCGTCGGTCGGCGTCGAGGCGTAAAGATACCACAATATGAATCCAGGTATCAAAATTTATCAAATACACAAGTTTTACAAAAACGAGGCTAGGAGTCGCTCGGCGCCGAGACGTAAAAATGCAAGAATGTGAATCTAGGAATTAAAATTTATTGAACACACGAGTTTTCCAAAAACGACGCGAGGCGTCGGTCGGCGTAGAGACGTAAAAATCCAAGAATATGATTCCAGGTATCAAAATAATTCAAAATAAAATTTTTTTCTTTCAAAAAGTATGCGATGTACCAGCACCGAACGCTTTCTTGTCCAAAAAAAACAGCCGAATTTCCCAGCGTTACACAAATCGCTACTGGACCCACGTATTACCGTTACATCTCCGCTCTTCTGATTTTTCCCAATTACACATCCCCATCCACCTCTTGGACAAAAAATACATACCTGTACCAAATTTCAAGTGAATATCTCAAGTTTGTTTCATCAATACCTTTTATTAATGGAGTGGTGGTCAGGCCCGGTTTTCTGACTAGGCCTGATAGGCCCGGGCCTAGGGGCGCCAACCTTCCGGGGACCGCCTTTACCTTTCATCTTAGTGGTTAGTCCCCATAAATTAATAGCAAGCCCCCGGGTGTGGGGTGCAAAATTGACCTGGGCCTAGGGGTACTTTATATCTAAAACAGGCACTGGTGGTGGTGGCGGGGGGTTAAAAAAATATAAAGAAATCTGTGGGCTTGGTTTCTAGTATACGCACCAAACCTCAAGCGTTTGTACTCTACACAGTTGGCTTTACTCATTTTCCCCTATTTACCTATACTTACATCCCCACCCCTTCAACGAAATCATCACAAAATATAATCTAGTACCAGATGGCGTTATAATACATACGTGTATCAAATTTCAAGCTTCTGTACTCTTACCAATTTATTTTACTAATTTCCCTCTATTTACCCATATTTACCCTCAATCCTTCACCGGATATGTTCAAAAAACAATTCAATTCCAGATCTCGTTACAATATATACGTGTACACAATTTAAAAGTTACAGATCGACAGACAGACAGGAATGTTTTTTTCGCTCAAATTTAAAATCTCGACGTTTCATGACATTGTAAACCTATTTCAAGAAAAAAAAAATATTTGAAAATTGTTTTACGATTACTATAATACTTCCAATCCACTACGTGGATGTGGAAGTAATTCTGTATTTTTTCTAAGTACGCCGCCAACATATTGTTTCGTACTGTCCACTTCGATAGCCTAGGAGGAATTTTCAATGTTCTATTATTGGCGACGGATGAAGACAAGAATGTTTTGAAAAGATTTCAACAAGATTCACATCTTCGAAGTTCCCAAAATGGGAATTGTAAATTCTCATCGTTCGTCTTAGTCTTTGTGTTAGGAATTTCTGTTAACATAAATTATCTCATGTCTTTAATATTCTGAAGCTGAAGAAAAGTTAGTTCTCGTCGAAATGCTCTATTACTCCCAACGATGAACACTACCTAAAATAATGAAGAAAAATTGTAATATTTGGGTAATGTAAGAATTTATATATTTGTTAAAACACTGGATTTCTTAGATAACTGTCCAGTAGACTTTTGTTTAATAAAATCTATTAAACTTACAAATTCCTTTGCATCGATATTATTTTTTTTACAATGTTATGAAAAGTTCTACAATGTGGAGCTCTTGTAGACTATGGATTTTTGTTCAAGCGAAAAGCTTACAGGCATTAACATACCTTGTTTATGTTTACCCGTTTCTAAGCCAACATTCCCTAGTAACGAAATTAGACTTCTTGATCCAACTTTTTAATTTAAAATTATTGTCAAAAAAATATATAGTCAAATATAAAAATTTAAAGCACTGAAACATATAAATTGTAAAAATACTTTTTGTATGACATTATGGTAGAAAAACAAGTGAACTATTGAAGAGTCAACGAAAATATAGTATATAATACTTTTACATAAAATTTTGCAAACAGCAGAAAGAACTATCTATGAGAACTAAAAGAAAAACTCATAGATAGTTTTTTCTACTGTTTGCAAAATTCCATAAAGAATATGTTTCATTGCAATTATAAGTAAACAAAAAATTCACACATCTTGCATCTTTCACAAGTATCTTAAGCCTATTGAAAATACCAGATGCAATTATAATGCTCTTGGAGTCCAAGGATGGATGGCTAGGATGATAGGTATTTTCAGCATTTGCATTAGGTACCATTAGCGATTAGTGATAAAATAAAAAAAAAATAAACACTTTTATCAAATTTAATAATACCACTTGGGTTCATTGTAATTGAACCCTTTTCTATTGTACTTTTTTATATCATACTTAGATGTGTTTGATAATTTTATTTACATAATTTTAAATATGTTTGCCCATACGATCGAATTAAGCTAGTCCATGTTTTATTGGGTTATTTTGTTTTTTTAATGTTAATTTGAAAGTGGCGGTTCTGTAAAAAATAACGCAAGTTATGCAAACTAAGTGACATACCATACGGCAGTGTCGGCATGTATCACAAGAGACCATTAAGTTTAGGAGTGTTTATGTTTATATTTTAGTTTCGAGATAGTCTCGAATGACGTGAGAGTGACAGGGAAAAGTCTGATTGTTAGAACGTTATGATGAAATAGACTTGATTATTCATACAGATTTAGTTCGTGAAGTACGTTGTAAATAATTAAAATAGTACATTTGTTGATTTGTTGGTATTTCTTACAGTACTAATAAAAGAATATTCGAATTCCATATAATTACCTTTTGTGTCTGATATTGCAACTAGTTCAACATGTGGCAGAAACAAAAGTTGAACTAAATACGAAATACGAAACCAGTAAATATATCTATCGTTTAAAGTGATAAGAGAAAATGCAAGGTGATATTCGATAATTTTTATTGAAATTGTAAAAACTAGCAATACAAAATTTGGCGCTTTATATGTAACAAACACATCTAGGTACTTAGTATATTTAATTATATTTATTAAATAAATGATAACGGCAAAAAATCTTGGTAATAATTTTAAGTTTTTTACAAACGCGAGGATCTTTCGAGGATCAAATGGCATTTTCTCATAATTAAAGGGATTTTTAATTTGCGCCAGTGGCGTCCGTACGGGGTTTGGACTGAATAGTCTTGAAGAAATAAGTGGTACGCCACTGTTTTTGTACAAATAATATGCTTAATATCCCCATTTAATTTAGAGCAAATTCGATCTCTTGACTTTTCTTCCTACGACGCATCGTTTTGGCGTAAAAAATTATAAACCATTTTCACCCATTGCGAAATCGCTTAAATTGGATATGGTATTGTGTATGTAAAATTTCGAATTTTTTTTAATGAAGCCTATTTCTGGCTTTTTAACCTGTGCAATAATTAGCTTTTGACAAGCAAACTAAACTTCGAGCCTTCGGCTGTGTTAGTAGAAGTTATGAAAACGAATTTTACATACAAAATACCATATCAAATTTTAGCGACTTCGTAATGCGTGAAAATATTTGTTTTACGCCAAAACGGTGCGTCGTAGGAAGAAAGATAAGGGAATAGAATTTTCTCTAAATTAAATGAGGATATTAAGCATAATATTCATTTGTGCAAAAACAGTGGCATACCACTTATTCTTCAAAACCACACCCCGTATGGACGCCACTGGTGCAAATAAAAATTGTTCTTCTTATTTCGATAACGTTAACAATATAAAACGTTCTTGGATGATGGATGAGTAACACTACGTTCTGCGTTTAATTTAAGTTTCTTAACTCTTTTTTCACTTTCTGAAATATACGGGTTTATTCTCTTAAACGAGTTTCTTTCAGTAGTTGTAGTTGGTAATGAAACTTTTTTATCTAATTGTTTCAATGTGATAACAGTTACTTTTTCGTTTTCTGAAATATTGAAGTTTGTTTCCAGTATCGGAAAGTTCCTTTCTTTTTGATTTGCCATTATTTTGGAATTAGGACAATACCTAAAATAGAATTACAATCATTTATAATCTGTTCAAACCCCTATACGTACTTACCGACTCTATTTCATTCTGCACGGCATTTCGTTTACGGAACCGAAAATGTCTCTCAGGGGACTCACCCTGCACATAACGAAATACACAAAATACAAGTTTAAGTTACAAATGTTCTTTTATCATCCACAATCAAATAACAGAATTGATTTGTGACAAGCACAAGGCATATGGTTAAACTGACGCAATAATTTCCACTGCTTGGATTGTCATTGAAACGTGATATCCCTAATAGCATGACGTTGAGTGAACGGTACGGTTACAAGGCCGGCGCAGCGGCCTCCACAGAATCTGTCGTTCTCGATCCGTTTTTCGTAAGATGGGTCCTATATCATGTGCCCAGCAGTATTTTCAATACTAAAATAATTCGCTTTTAAACTGTTACATAAAGTTTCACATCTTGATCCACAAAAGAGCATAGACATCTAAACTGCCTGCGGAATACCAAATTATAACTATAAGTGAAAGTGTATGTTTCTGACTATAATAGCTTCGGAAACACCTCTGTGACAAAGATAGCTTCTCTAAGGGTTTCGTATTTCACTTTTGAGTACGGAACTCTAAGAAATAATTTTGGTGAAGATTGTACTGAATGTTGTTTAAAAAATCTGGTGTTGTTTACCCAAGATGAACTTCATTATCAATATTGGAGCTCCAAAAAGAAATTAATGCTAACCACTTGATTCTCTAAAACGTGATAGCCGTACCAAATTTCAGATAAAAAATATCTTGAGACTTTTGAGGATTTTTGGAAAGAAAGTAAATTTTTCGTAGTTCACCATCCTGTATATGTCGAAAATATACCAATAGGTAACTATTTTTATTTAAACCTTTGTTCGTTAAAATAAATTATTAAAAGTTTAGAATATGTCACATACTAAAGGACTCTTTGAAATAATACAAAATATTAAAAGCTGATCTGTATTAATAATATAATTAGGTATGTACAACAATGCTTTCTTTTTTTACGGTCTAGAAAATAACGTAATAACTTTTTTATATATCTCCGACACAATTCTAAATTGACCTACATAAATTCTGCTTTTCCTCGGGACTAAAGTTAAGCCATATTTTAATTTCCTCATGCAAATTCAAAGTGAAAGATGCATTGCGTTAACACAATGCTATGATGGGAACTCCGCACTTTATAAACTTCATTAATCTTCAAGTTATACTTGTGTACAATGCAGAGGTTATGTCTCATCTCTAACCATATTTTAAAATTTTATTTAGACTTGGGGAATAATTTGATAGAAATAAACTAATACTGGAGTCATAAGAGCAGAAATTGCTGGAGCATTTTTTTTTCATAGTTTCTAAATTTCAAACTTCATAGTAATGAACATATTCTTTATAAGATTTTGCAAACAGCTGAAAAAAAGTATCTATGAGAACTAAAAGAAACATTATATGTAAAAAATATTAATGAAATCTTTGCATTCTTTCGATAACCTGACTTCTGGTTATGCCAGCAAATCAAAATCCTAAAATAAATTTGCCCAATTTCTTATTTGACATTTTCATCACAACACTAGCATCCAACATGGTCCCCTACAATTAAGCAGATTAAACTAGTATCTGCATGACCCCCTACGGTATGAAGATTCAGTTAAAATTGAGAACAAAGGCCTAAAATGCATTTATTTACCTACCTTGTCTTAAAAAATGTTTCGTTCTAATGAATTACATTTTCATAAAATCTCTCAGTTTCTTGGAAATGCTTAGCCTTTGAAACGTTTTTCGCCCTTATTCTGAGCTCATCAGATAGGCACAAAACAAACAAATAATAAATAATTCACTATTAAACATGCATAGATATAGGGTCCAATACTAGTTAGCTAAGAGATAGGTGAAGATCTGTTATTTTTTATCAGTCAATATCAAATATAAATATTTCATACTTATTCATGGATATTGCCTTGGTTTTGCATGAAACATCGTTATGAGTGGATTTGTGCCTTTCCGATGAGCTCAGAATAAGGGCGAAAAATGTTTCCAGGGCTAAGCATTTCCAAGAAACTGAATGAGAGATTTTATGAAAATGTAATTCATTAGAATGAAAAAAATTTTAAGACAATGTAGGTAAATAAATGCATGTTAGGCTTTTGTTCTTATTTTTAACAAAATCTTCATACCGTAGGGGGTCAGATAGATACTGGTTTAATCTGCTTAACTGTAGGGGACCATGTTGAATGCTAGTTTATAATGAGAATGTCAAATAAGAAATTGGACACATTTATTTTAGGATTTTGATTTGTTAGCATAACCAGAAGTCAGGTTATCGAAAGAATGCAGATTTCAATATTTTTTACATATAGTTTTTCTTTTAGTTCTCATAGATAGTTTTTTTCAGCTGTTTGCAAAATCCTATAAAGAATATGTTTCATCAAACCTCACTTTCCCTGCTAACTTTTCAACGACATAGCTTGCCGGAAGGCACTCATATTGGCCATTTCATGACCATTTTTGAACATTTTTATGTTTTTTCTTTAAGTTTTTCTTCAATATCGGAGCTTCCTTACATTATCGATCGGAATTTAAAAAAACGAAATTGTTCACAATTCAATTCTCTTTAACCCTGTGTGGCTGGAAAACGTCTTAACAGCGAATAAAATTTATACCAATATTTCGAAATCCTCTCATTAAAATTGTTGGAGACTTTTGATCAGCATGTTTAAAAGTGAATTATTTATTATTTGTTTGCTTATAGTAATGAAACATTTTCTTTATAGGATTTTGCAAACAGTGGAAAGAAAAGCTATCTATGAGAACTAAAGGAAAAACTATATATATAAAAATATTAATGAAATCTTTGCATTATTTCGATAACCTGACTTCAGAAGTCAGGTTATCGAAAGAATGCAAAGATTTCATTAATGTTTTTATATATATATAGTTTTTCCTTTAGTTCTCATAGATAGCTTTTCTTTCCACTGTTTGCAAAATCCTATAAAGAAAATGTTTCTTTTGATCAGCATGTCATGAACTACCTCTGTGTAAAATAGCAGCTCCTAAATTGCATTTAAAACTGCGGGGTCCTTTGAGCATTTAAGGCCCGCTTTTTTACAAGTCCAAGCTTTGGTTTGACATCCAGTTTTGCATCCCATAAGCAATTTGTTGAAAACATTATTAATACTTTAAGCGCTTGGTGTGATAGTAACAAATTCATATTAAATAATAAAAGAACGGTAGTTCAACCATTTATTTTTAAAATTATGGGCATCGAACTGGATGATGAAACAAAACATTTTGGTACTATGCTGGATTCGAAGTTATCATGATATAATCATATTGATATGGTATGCAAAATATTAAATAAAGGATATTTTGGCTTCCTCCAAATGAAGAACACTTTAGGTGAGAATGATCTACTAAATATTTATTACGGTTTAGCGAACTCACACATTTCATTAAACATTATGAGTTGAGGATGTGGCAGAGAAAAGAATAGGGTATTTATTTTACGAAAAAGACTGGTTCGTTTAATATTTAATTTAAGATATAGCGAAAGCTGTAGAGCGATTTTCAAGGGAAAAACCTTTGACCTTACCGTGTGTGTACATATTTAAATTTTTAATGTAGACTAAACAAAAGTTAAAGTATTTTAGTAGAAAGCGACTTCTGCAGTATTAATGAGTTTGTGACCGGGCTTTTGTAGACGCCACATTATTTATTATATTAATTTATTTGACGTCTATATTACACATATTTATTGGACATACTTTTACATGAAAACTCTATTTATAGATAAATATGTACATGTATCTATTTCTCTTATATATAGGGTGTAATTAGTTTCATGTAGGTAGTAGGGAATAACAAGACAAACAAAAAAACCTTATATAACATAGGGTCTAAAGCTCATAGTTTTGGAGAAAAGAAATAAATAAAAATTTCTAAAATAATTAATAACATAGTTTGAGAACTACTGGCATACTCTGGCATTCGTGCATATAAGTATGATGCCCCTAAGAGATCATCGAAAAGCATGACGACAAAGCAGTCAAAAGCGACCGACAGAGGACATCGCCATGTTTTTTGCCTCTTCGCGGCCAAATTATCTTATTACGCGTGCTACACTCTCCCTTGTCATATTCTCAAGTAATAATTTCAGTTTGTGTACTTACTTGCTAAATAACGTACACACGGCGTGACCTAGCAGCTCCTTGGTTTTATCTGTTGCTTTTGTTCTTTATGAATTTTGTGCCACTTATATTAAGATTTATTTTATTGACTTATCGTTCAAGTCATTAGTACTTGGTTACGTAAGACACTACTCAAACGTGTTTTTTGTGTTACTTTTTGGATTTTGGACCAAGTTTTTCTTTTTGTTTTCTTTATTGATAACGTTAATTCACTGTTTAGTGTGGTGTTTTAAAACACAGATTTTGGACATTATGAGAGATTACACTTATCCAGAGCTCGCGGATATGCACTTGGTGTATAGAGAAAGTGGTGGAAATGCAGCTGGTGCGGAAGAGCTTTATCGTTTAAGGTTCTCGATAGACATGGAGGGGAACAAGGTCCACAACGCGAGGAAAGGGTAATTGACGCAGAGGTTCAAATTTTCGAACTTGTAGAAGAGGATTCAACTTTAAGCACCAGCGATATCGCGAACCGTGTGGGAGTATCCCATTTTGTGGTATGGAGGACATTGAGAGATATGAACTTACATCTTTATCACTATCAACGTGTCCAGGCACTAGAACCTCAAGATATTGCAGAGTGAATGCAATTTAGTAGGTGGATTTTAAGAAAACACGCGGCAAATGAGGATTTTTTAAACGTTCTGTGTTTTTCCGATAAGTCGTGTTTTAACAGAAATGGAGTGTTTAGTTTGGCCGTTCGAAATTTTTTGAACAGAAAGTTTCCTCGACGATGGATTGGACGTGGCGGACCAGTACTATGGCCTGCTAGATCGTCCGACTTAAATCCGAAAGACTTTTATATTTGGGGGTATTTTAAATCTCTGATTTACCGTGATCCAATTGACACTTTAGAACAATTGCAACAACGTATTTTAATGTACATAGAAACAATAAACAATAATCCTAATTTACCAAATGTGTTGAACGGAGTACGTACGTCCTTAGTTCGGCGTGCCGAAATATATATATGTGGAGATGGAGGTCATGTCGAGTAGGAATTATTTACATTTTCATAATTAGTGGTATAAAAAGTTCGGTGCAAGAAATCTCATCAAAGTGCCGCACTTCTACCGGCGGGAACACAAGTCGGGTATTACAGTTTTCTATTATTTCTAATATTCAGAACTATAACATCCATTGACCCTGAAAAGCAGTGGTTCTCAAATGTTTCTTACTTTAACATTAAAAATGTAAACCCAGGTCAGTTCTTTTTAAAGTGCCCCTAGAGACATAAGTTATATAAATTTTTTGTTTGTCTAATCGGTCCCTATTACCCGTTTTTTTTAATGACATGAAACTAATTACACCCTATATATATATATGTACTTTATTAATTTTTATATTTATAACGTCTCTATACTGACATGCCATGTGTACGTTGTGTATCTCTGTGTGGATAATAGATGTTATTATTATTGTTATTATCATTATTATTATTTTTAAAAATGTGCTAGAAAATTAGATTGTTTAAGCACTTTTTATTAGAGTATTTTTAAAGTCGGTATTGAGAATTTTCAAAATCGATATACTTATTAACAGTTTTAGGCAAATGCCAAAAAAGAAATTGAGCCCATTGCTGGGTACTGTACTCCTCACTGCGTATGGCTAATCACTCGCGAAATACCCTGCTTATATAGTACCAACATCTATACTTTTTCAGCCAACAACTTTGTTAATGAAACAGGCATACAGTAGATGTGTTATTCAGTCGGTAAAGACTGTAATCGCGAAGGCATAGCAATACAGACAGAAAATGTACGTATACTTTTTCTGTATGTATTGCTGTGCCTTCGCGATTACAGTATAAATAGTGAAACATATTCTTTACAGGATTTTGCAAACAGCGGAAAGAAAAACTATCTATGAGAACTAAAAGAAAAACTATAGTTAAAAATATTAATTAAATCTTTGCATTCAGAAAACAAATAATAAGTATAAATAGGTTACCAGAAAAACTACTCTTTAAAAATTACAAATATTTTATATATTTTTAATTTTTTTAATTTCTTATGTATTTAAGAATGTTTGCTCATTTTCCTTATTTTGTTTTACATGATGTACCTGCATTTTCTTTCACCGCGGAAAATTCCATTGTTTCACGTTTCATAATTTGTCGATTCAATAATATCGTATAAATCAACAGATTTTCTTCAAATACTTAGCCCATTTCCACGTCCCTGACTAACGTTCCCAATGTCATTTTTCCTTGGAAAGGGAAAACAAAATTTTCTTTCAACTCGATTAGCTGCTTATCCTGTAATGCATATTTTATCTTACAGCTTATATAGAGTCAAAACATATCGAAAAAATAAACAGAAAAGCAGCATTTCCAGCGATCAAATGGTATTAAATTTTGTATCAGTTTGAAAATTTTAAAACAAATGTTTATCTCGTCTGAATAAAACAAAGTAAAAGCATATTGATTTCGTTTTCCGCTGTTTTCTCCCCTTATTTCAGGTGAGGTAAAATGTTGACCCTTAGGCCCATCAGTCCATGCTTTTGTGGAAATAGTAGATGTTGAGAGACGTGGATATATATTATGTATGGTGAAAGACGTATAATTCCTGGACTTGACTGACCCTCCCTTCATTTTACATGAGCTCCACCAACTTATGACCCTTTTCTCCAGTGGCGGTGCAGTTCTATACATTTTAACTACAGCAGGCAATAGAAGCAACACCACGAATTTTTGTTCTTTTTTACTCATCCATAAGTGTAATGAAACATATGCAAGATACTCCAGGAATTCATGTCGATAATTCATGAGTGTTCAGAATTTCTTAAAAAGGAACGTTAAATAATAGCTGCAGTTTGTTATGCATAGCTTCATGCCATTTTGAAATCTATTTAAAAAACATAATACAAGAAATAGCGTTTTTGCAAAAAATTAATACTATAAATTGACTTTTCAAATATTAATGATCAAGTAAAAAGCCGCAGCCTAAGGAACCACTACTTTCTCATCCAGATTTTCCATCCAAGTCTCCTTAAATAAAAGCAGCTAGATATTATATTTGCACCCCAGGAATTGAGTCGGTAAATTGGTTCAGAAGTTATTTGTCCAGAAGAACTCAACAGGCTGATTATATTGCTCGGAAAAACCAAGGATGTCTGATGATAGATTTGTCATGTCAGGGGCGCCCCAAGGGTCAATCTTGGGTCCCACATTATTTGTGCTTTTTATATTTGATCTACATGAGAAAATAAAGTTCTGTAAATTTCATCAGTATGCAGATGACAGTCAAATGCATGCTTCATATAATCGTAGATCGGGCAATCGCTAACATAATTACTGATCTAGATTCTATATATAAATACTAAGTGATCACACTCAATTCTCAGAAATATGTTCCTATTAATTTCAAGTCCAAGCGCTTAGCTTTTATTGGCGGTTCTTGTAAGTTACATACAAATGGTACAGAATTATTATTCATAGAGTCCGCCAAGAGTCTGGAAATTATCTTTGATAAACATTTAACTTTTGAAAATACTGCACAAATGTTATGCGATGCTGAAATCGCAATATGCTTTTAAGTCCTTTATAATACCTCAACTTGAGTATGGAAACGTAATTTATGGACTGTCTATTACTGCTGCAGAACAATATAGATTGTAAAAGTTGCAATATTCGTTCTTACGTTTCTCTGTAGAGATACCTAGGCATGATCATATCACTCCTTTTTATAAAAAATTTAATTGGCTTAATTTTCAATCCAAATGGCAACTACATCTGGTACGTTTTATGCACAACATATTAATATATCAGGAGCCTAAATAATGGTAAGAAATTAATTTTCCGGGGTTCCCTGCATAGCTCTCGTTTGCGTCTCATAGATATTATTATATTAAATATCCCAACTTATAGCTCCAAGAAATATAAGTCTGTCATTTATTTAGCTGCCTTCTTATATAACGCAAATCCGGATCACATTATAAAAGTCTGTCTTCATAAGGATTTGAAAAAAATGCTAAACAAATATTCTTAAATAAGTAATTAAATTTTGCACTCTTTGTTACATGCATATTTAAATGGTTGACTACATATTTTTATGTTTGTTTTGTATTCCTACTTCTTTCTTATATTACTGATTTTGTCCTTATCTCTTACTTTCTGTACTTTATATAATTTTTTTCTGGTTTTCTGATGGGATTAATAAGCACTTGCTGATGTAGATGAACCTAGTATCGCGCGTCTAATGGACACGAAAAGGATTTTATATTAATTAGGTCGGAGCCGTATCGTCGCTACGATATCTATGAATTCTACTCATAAGGAGAATTCAAGTTATCCTTCAGACTCCCCAAGATGAAAATAGTCAAAATTAATAAAAAAAAAAGTAATTTGATTTCGGGCGGTGCACTTCTACTGAATATGTCTTATAATTAGCACCTTCTCAGAAACACTTCTTAATAATTTAGACCGTCGATGGATTCTATGAGTACTCGGATCATTACACCAACCTGACGGGATCAAAGGTGACCCGTAATAAGTAGTTATCCGACTCACGCCACAGAATCGTACGTCAGTCGCCAATCTTCTAATTAGTGGATCAATAAGAAATCGAATTCAAAATACATTTTCATTTATAAATAAATAATTCATAAAATATAAAAATTGTAAATACTCAATATCTAGTAACTAATGTATATAAGGCAAACATCAGAGAGCACTACCACTTGGCAAGCCGTTACATCCCGTAGGATCGTAACTCTTCCAGCGTCGAGAGAACTATAACAGTCGACTGTACAAAATGATTCAGACTCCCAGTTAATTATGATTGTAAGATGTGTCGAACTTTTTGAAAAATATTTTAATTTTGCACTGAAATTTTCGAATTGCCTGTAATCTTGGTCAGGATTCTTAAAGAAGTTATTTATATGAATTCAATGATTTTCCTGATTGCATAAATGAACTAACTGCATTGAACCCAAATATACCTTTTTTCTGTCGACTCGCATTCGAGCGACTACTACGGCGATTCCCGCCTGGGCCTGGATTGAGGATATTTTGGGTCCGTCGTAATAGAATCTCCGACTTTTTATGGATGTTCTTGTGGTTTGGACATGGAGTATTCTCCACCACTTTCAGTATAATCAAATGTGGATTTTGGATTTTATTGAAAAAACATCCCATTGATTTTTTCTTAAATTTTGACATTTAAAATAGCTACTCGCTACACCCTGACTGATAATTCCGCCCTGTACAATTCTCTTCGTGGCACATTCGAAAAACCAAATTCGTGGTACTTTCGAAAAAATAAATTCGTGGTACTTTCGAAATTTTTTGGTACTTTCGAAAAATATTTATTTTTCGAACGACGGAGCCCAAAGGCGATTGACCATCGTCCTCGAGATGAAAAACTCATTTTAGGACATTATTGGTGAAATTATTTTTTACGCAGGTTTCGAAGAAAGACGATGTCAAAGGTCATTATCGGTCTTTTGTAAAGTGAGAATGTTTCAAGGCTTATTTTTTTTTATGGGAATTTTGGTCTAAATTTAACTTCTTAATAATTTGGATATGTTCAAAACGGATCATTTTACTGGATTCAATAACACTGACACCCCACCAGGTTAAGTGAAGTCTATTTATTATTATTATTATTATTATATTACTATGTGAAAATAATTGCTCATAGAATTGTAATAATTTGATATTTGAAATCGTCTGATAAAAAAACCTATAAAACGACATGCCATTTTAATACCTTTTCGACTGACCGATGTTTAATGGGAGTCAGGGTGGCTGATGCCAAAAAATGTTTTGAGACCTTTTACTCTCGTACACACAGCATCGAGGCAAATTCTTCACTATTTCAATTAGAGCAGCTCTGGCTTCTTCTGTATTTTGGACAGTAGGAATTTTCAGCCTAATCCGCCTGCTTAGCAGTCTCATACATGTTCAATTATTGTATTCAAGTCCAGGGAACGTGCAAGTCAAAACATTGTAGATATTTCCTATTAGTTTAAAAAGTCAGTTATACAGCGAGCGGTGTGCTGGCGTGCATTATCTTGAATTAAGTGGAAATTTTCTCCGAGATGTGAGGCGAGTGATCCCACATGGTTTAGCAAACCATCTATTATGTACCTATCCGCAGTTAATGAGCCGCCATCAACGAACATAAACTCTGTATGTGCCCTTATACATATGCCCGAACGCACCCTAATTGAGTCTCCACCGAAAGAGATAGTAGAAGTAAAACTAAATTGTACATTTTGTTCTTCTGGACGTCGAGTTTTTCTGCTTTTTTTATCTACACCACTTCATGCCAACTTCATTGAGTCTTCTAAGCCGTAATTAAGAGTTCAGGCTCCTGAACTCGTCATCTCACGTTCTCTCCAGTTTGTCTCCAACGTGCAACATTACAAAGGCTCGCCGGCTTTGATTTGCCAAACACATCGACAACATCACTGTAAGATTTTCACCATTTTCAACCATTGCTGCATCCCTGGCTACATCAGTCGATGCTAAATCACCGAAGTTAAAAACTTAGCACTTACTTTATATAATTGGAATTTCAACAACATGTAAACTGCCTAGTTAAAGAACATTACTTACGATTAAAATTACTACATTCATGCATACTTTAAATTATAATATTTAGAACGAGTTTTGCGAAATAATTGTTTTAGCTATTGCACAACTCACTGGGTTGTATCTATTTTCGCCAGCTCTCAGTTTCGCCGAAAAAAGTAACTTTTAATTGTTTCAGTCTGCATGGAGTCGATTTAAATTGAAATTTTTGAAAAGGCAAAAATCATCTTTAAAAAATGGCACCA
This sequence comes from Stenurella melanura, assembly GCA_963583905.1. NCBI lineage: Eukaryota > Metazoa > Arthropoda > Insecta > Coleoptera > Cerambycidae > Stenurella > Stenurella melanura. Next base: position 176,752,790 of record OY757309.1, read on the forward strand.
TTTTTATATTCATATGAACTTCTATTATGTTCAATAATTGCGATATGTCTTCGTTAGTTGGTTAAACGTTTGCAAATACCTCAAAAGTTGCAACCCTAACGAATTCACTAAAATATTTATTAATCGCAGCAGCTACTATTAGAATAGAATAACACCAAAGGTAAAACAACCCTCTTTATCACAGAAGATATTGGCACAGGCTTGTGTGGAAGGGTCTACACAATGGACACACATTGAATATTCGAGTATACTGGGATTAATTTCTTCTTTTGAAAAAATTCCAGTGCTATGGCCTGGAATCGAATCCGGAACTCCAAGATGTGTCAAGTGTGCTCGCCGTATGAAGAATTTCATTATGATCCTTCAATGGAAGCCATATTTGTACCTAAAGTAATTGGACTAATGTATAAAAAGTTATATGTAAGTGGTAAGTATCTATGGATTTGAACCTAACAAATATATTCTTACAGCTGTGTATTAACCATACGCATGCAAAAAATGTTATATTGAGACCTATAAATATATTACCAATATTTTCAAGTCAAGTCAGTCTGGCTTTAGACAGGAACATAACACTAATTAATACAGTTTTATTAAGTGTTATAAATGACTTGGCCTATGCAAATGATAATTCTCTATCGTCTGTTCTTGTGTTGTTAAACCAAGGCAAAGCATTTTATCTTGTGAACTTTGATGTTCTTGAAGCTAACTTAAGGTATATGGGTTTTCAAGAATCTGTTTTAAAGTGGCTAGTAAACTATTTAACTATAGGCAGGGCTGAAAAGGTGATAATTAATGATGTATAATGCTCCTCGTTAAGGGTCATCTCTGCAGGAATTCGGCAGGGAAGTATGCTTGGGCCAATATATTTTTCAGTTTTTATCCCTGACCTTCCCAAGAAACTTTCGTATTGTTGGATTCACCTTTATATGGATGATGTTAAGATGTACCTTTCGTTCCAAATATATGATTTTAAAAATGCCGTAGAATATAGAAATGCTGATTTACAAAATAATGCAAAGTATTTTGAGCGCCATGGTCTAAGGTTAAACCAAAACAAAGCAGTGACATTAAGTGTAGGACCAGAGCAGAGATTTAATAGAATCTTATTCTCGAATGACCTTAAATGATAATTTTATTACTGGGTAAGATCTGCGAAAAATTTAAGGATCTGTATTTTGGTGAGCATGTTGATTATGTTTTTAAGATGTCATTTTTAAAGTTAAAGTTCGTTTATAAGTTTAAACATTAGTTAAGCCAGCCGATAAAACTTAAACTGGTCAAATCATTGATCTACCCTCGTATGGAATATTGCTATTCAATTACAATTTCCTTGCTCAATAACTGGAATATAATAACGGACACAAAATGCATGCATGCGATTTGTCTGCAATGTGCCGTATACAAAATATGCAAAAAAACTGCAAAGAGTATCCAATATAATGTGCAACAACTATATACAAAGTTCAAGAAATCAGCGTAGAGTACAATGTTTGACTTGTTACTACATATTTGTCAACAGAATGTGTTTCATTACCATAAGCAAACAAATAATAAATAGTTCACTTTTAAACATGCATAGAGTATATAGGCTCCAATACTAGTTAGCTAATAGATAGGTGGTATGCAGTTTTTTACCAGTCAATGTCAAATATAAATATTTCATACTTATTCATGAATATTGTCTTGGTTTTGCATGAAACATCGTTATGAGTGGCTTTGTCCCTTTCTGATGAGCTCAGAATAAGGGCAAAAACCGTTTCAGAGGATAAGCATTTCCAAGAAACTGAATAAAAGATTTCATGAAAATGTAACCCATTAAAATGAAAACATTTTTAAGACAAGGTAGATAAGTAAATCCATTTTAGGCCTTTGTTCTCATTTTACTTCCACATCCACGTAGTGGATTGGAAGTATAGTAATCGCAAAAAATTTTTCAAAAATTTTTATTCGTGAAATAGGTTTAGAATGTCATGAAACGTCGAGATTTTAAATTTGAGCGAAAAAAAAATTTCTGTCTGTCGGTCGGTCTGTCTGTCTGTCTGTCTGTAACTTTTTTTTGTCCGCACGTTTTCTCCGGAACGGTTTAAGATATTTACTTGAAATTTTGTACACGTATATATTATAACGAGATCTGGAACTGGATTGTTTTTTGAGGATATCCGGTGAAGGGTTGGGGGTTAAATAGGGGTAAATAGGGGAAAATAAGTAAAGCAAGCTTGTAAGAGTACAGAAACTTGAAATTCGGTGTATGTACTAGAAGTTAAGACCTCAGATTTTTTAATAATATTTTTCAACCCCCTCACCATCCCTACTCCATTAATGGGGTTGATAAAATAAAGTTGAGATATTCATTTGAAATTTCGTACACGTATGTATTATAACGACGTCTGGAATTAGATTATATTTTGAGATGATTCCGTTGAAGGGTTGGGGGTTAATTTGGGGTAAATAGGGGAATATAAGTAAAACAAGTTGGTGAGACTACAGAAACTTGGAATTCGATGTATGTACTAGAAACCAAAGCGTCAGATTTTTTTATAATATTGTTCAACCCTCACCACCCCTACTCCAATATGAAAAGGGTTGATTAAATAAAATTGAGAAATTAATTTCAAAGTTGGTACACGTATGAATTATAACGACATCTGGAACTAGATTATACTTTGAGATGATTCCGTTGAAGGGTTGGGGGTTATTTAGGGGTAAATAGGGGGAAATAAGTAAAGCAAGCTGGTATGACTACAGAAACTTGAAATTCGGTGTATGTACTACAGGCAAAGGCCTCAGATTTTTTAATAATTTATTTCAGCCCGCCACTTCATTATTAAAAGGGTTGATAAAATAAAATTGAGATATTCATTTGAAAGTTGGTACACGTATGAAATACAACGACATCTGGAACTAGATTATACTTTGAGATGATTCCGTTGAAGGGTTGGGGGTTAAATAGGGGTATATAGGGGAAAATAAGTAAAGCAAGCTGGTAAAAGTACAGAAATTTGGGATTTGGTGCATATACTAGAAGCGAAGGTCTCAGGTTTTTTTATTAGTATTTTCCATCTCCCCACCACCCCCACTCCCTTATTAAAAGAGTTGATAAAATTAAATTTAAATTTTCACTTGAAATTTGGTACATTTATGTATTATAACTATAGCTGAAACTAGATCATATTTTGACATGATTGCGTTGAAGGAGAGGGGGTATATAGGGAAAAATAAGTAAAGTAAGCTGGTAAGACTACAGAAACTTGAAATTCGGTGTATGTACTAGAAGCCAAGGTCTCAGATTAATTATAATATTTTTCAACCCCCACCACCCCTATTTCATTATTAAAAGGGTTGATAAAATGAAATTGAGATATTCATTTGAAATTTGGTACACGTATGAATTATAACGACATCTGGAACTAGATTATACTTTGAGATGATTCCGTTGAAGGATTGGGGGTTATTTAGGGGTAAATAGTGGGAAATAAGTAAAGCAAGTTGGTATGAGTACAGAAACTTGAAATTCGGTATATGTACTAGAAGCCAAGGCCTCAGATTTTTTAATAACATATTTCAGCCCCCCACCACCCCTACTCCATTATTCAGGGGGTTGATAAAATAAAATTGAGATATTCACATAAAATTTAGTACGCATATGTATTATAACGACATATGGAATTAGATTATATTTTGAGATGATTCCGTTGAAGGGTTGGGGGTTAAATAGAGGTATAAAAGGGAAAATAAGTAAAGCAAGCTGGTAGAAGTACAGAAATTTGTGATTTGCTGTATATACTAGAAGCGAAGGTCTCAGGTTTTTTTATTAGTATTTTCCATCCCCCCACCACCCCCACTCCCTTATTAAAAAAGTTGATAAAATTAAATTTAAATTTTCACTTGAAATTTGGTACATTTATGTATTATAACTACATCTGAAACTAGATTATATTTTGACATGATTGCGTTGAAGGAGTGGGGGTAAGTAGAGGTAAATAGGGAAAAATAAGTAAAGCAAGCTGGTAAGAGTACTGCAACTTGAAATTCGGTCTATGTCCTAGAAGCCAAGGCCTCAGATTTTTTGATAATATTTTTCAACCCTTCCACTACCCTTACTACATTATTAAAGGGGTTGAATATTGAGATATTCACTTGTAATTTGGTAGACGTATGTATTATAACGACATCTGGAATTAGATTATATTTTGGGATGATTCAGTAGAAGGGAATAAGTAAATCAAGCTGGTAAGTGTACAGAAATTTGGGATTCGGTGTATGTACTAGAAACCAAGGCCTCAGATTTCTTTCTAATATTTTTCAAATTCCACCACCTCCGCTTCATTATTAATGGGATTGATAACATCAAATTGAGATATTCACTTGAAAGTTAGTACACGTATGTATTGTAGTGACATCTGATTGTGTTGACTCCATTGAAGGAGTCGGAGATGGTAGGTTGTGAATAGTGGAAAATAAGTAGGATAAACCAGAAACTTCATTTTTAGCGTATATGGTAGAAACCAACTCCTCAAACTTTTCTATTACATCTGCCCCGAATATTATTAAAATTCTAAGACCAATAATTTCCACATACTAGAGTGCAAATATAGTCAAGATGTTTCCTTTAAAGCGACTTGGATGAAGAATCTGGATGTGGAAGGAGTGATTCCTTAGGCAGCGGTTTTTAACTGAATCTTCATAACGCAGGGGGTCATGTAGATACTAGTTTAATCTGCTTAGCCGTAGAGGAATATGTTGGATGCTAGTGTTACAATGACAATGTCAAATAAGAAATTGGACAAATTTATTTTAGGATTTTGATTTGCTAGCATAACCAGAATTCAGGTTATCCAAAGAATGCAAAGACTTCATTAATATTTTTTACATATAGTTTTTCTTTTAGTTCTCAGAGATAGTTTTTTCCGCTGTTTGCAGAATCTTGTAAAGAATATATTTCATTACTATAAGCAAACACATAATATATAATTCCCTTTAATATACATAGAGTATATAGGCTCCAATACTACTAGTTAGCGAATAGATAGGTGATGATCTGTTGTTTTTTATCAGTCAATGTCAAATATAAACATTTCATACTTATTCATGGATATTGCCTTGGTTTTGCATGAAACATCGTTATGAGTGGCTTTGTGCTTTTCTGATGAGCTCAGAATAAGGGCGAAAAACGTTTCAAAGGATAAGCATTTCCAAGAAATTGAATGAGAGATTTTATGAAAATGTAATCCATTAGAATGAAAAAAAATAAGACAAGGCAGGTAAATAAATCCATTTTAGGCCTTTGTTCTTATTTTTAACTGAATCCTCATACCGTAGGGGGTCATGTAGATACTAGTTTAATCTGCTTAGCCGTAGCGGACTATGTTGGATGCTAGTATTATAATGAGAATGTCAAGTAAGAAATTGGACAATTTTATTTTAGGATTTTGATTTGGTAGCATAACCATAAGTCAGGTTATCAGAAGAATCCAAAAATTTTATTCATATTTTTTACATACAGTTTTCCTTTTAGTCAGACAGATAGTTTTTTTCTGCTGTTTGCAAAATCCTATAAAGAATATGTTTCATCAATGTATTAATATGTAGGTCAAATTTTCATAACTGTAGAATTTTTTTTTCTGAAGCTGTGTCAATAAAATGTGAGTAATTGCAGGGGTAACTGCAACAAGTGGAAAATCATTTTATCTTTCGAAATAGATACCAAGCATATTGAGAAGAAATAATAAAGATGCCTTCAACTTTTCTTTCCATTTTTTTTTTTAGTATTAGCAGTTTCGAGAACATGATTTTTGGATGGTAATTTCATGCCGACTGATTTTTATTTCCAGTAATAGATTTGATATAGACAATAAGCGAGACAATCGTTAGACGTCGCACCCGCTGCGTGGTGAACTGGGGCAGAAAATCGATTTTAATTTCAAAATTTCATTGTAGATGCTAAAACCTCAAATTTCCAATAGTTCGTAACTAAATAAATACATCGACTGAAAGGTCGTACGATATCTGTATGGAAATAGGTTGGCGTTTTATTGGCATCGAAAATTGCACCGGCGAAATCGGAAGGAAATTCAGCCCGGCATGAGTGAACAAAGAATGGCATTTTTTGACATTTCGCTCAATCGATTTTGTTTATTTCTTGACATTTCCTAATAAAATAGTCGGGAACGTAACGTTGAACGTTTGGTAATGTTCCCTTAATGTTTGATTTTTGTTTCTAGTAATAAATTATTTTGTTTACTTATTCCTTGCTAAATTTCCAATTTCACCGGTGTAATTTATGATGCCAATAAAATGCTAATTTTCCTTTTTCCACAGAGACATCGTGCGACCTTCCAGTCGATGTATTTATTTAGTTATGAACGATTGAATATTTGAAGTTTTAACATCTCGGACGAAATTATTTGAAATTTAAAGCGATATTCCGCCCCAGTCCACTGCGGGTTCAACGTCTGACGCTTGTCTTGCTTATTGTCTATATCAAATCTATTACTGGAGATAAAAATCAATCGGTATGAAATCACTATCCAAAAAGCAACCCTGCCTTCCCGACTAATAGGCACAGTATTTATAAGATAATAAAACTTGCGGGGTGTGTATATTTGGATTACAAACGATTTTTTTAATCCTGTTTTTATTTATTATTAAGTATTTGCATCGGGTTTTAGCTGACATAAATGAACTGAATCCTTAATATTTATGCGATAATTGTGACGCACATCCTTAATTATTGCTTACAGAAATCTATGAAGCCTGCATTGGAGATTCAGGGACCTTTACTGTGTTGTCTGTCAATGTCCTAGGGATCTTTAAGTAAACTTTCAAATTTAGAACATACTTTTCTGAATTTTAGCGATGTCTCCTCTAGTATGTCTGGGCTAATAGAAAAAGAAGTACTTGTACTACAGGTCTTAAAATGCAAAACAATATCTGTTTCCATTTAAAGCATCAATTTTCTTTACAAAAACTAGTATACACAAACACTTATAAACAGCTTATGCCCACTGTTTCTCCCTTACTGTTCTAAAATCAACAAAACACGCATAGTATAGTATAAATTGCTTATAATATAAAATAATACTTGCCAGATAGAAAAAAGTACGTCGCATATAATGGATTCAGGTATATTGACTGCTTATCTTATTCCAGTGTACTCAGGGGCCTGTTCTTGGACCACCCTTGTTTAATATATGGATCAGTGATACTGCATATGAGCTAGACGCTTATTTTTTAATGTATGCAGATAACATCAAGCTACTATATAGAATCTCTAACATAACTGACTGTATTAAATTAGAAAATAATTTATCTAAACTCAGCGCTTGGTGTGTCAGGAACAGACTCACATTAAACGTGCAAAAATGTAACATAATGACATTTTTAGCGAAGGATATTAATTATACATTTAAGTGATCCCTAGAAAACAAACCAACCGTCCTCGTTTAAATACCTTGGAGTAATTTTTGACAGTAAAATCAGGTTTGTCAATCATACAGTTACGTTTATTTGGGACGTAAATAGAACTCTTGATTTTATTATACGCAATGGGCGTGATTTCTCAAATATTTCAACATTAAAACTATTATATTTTTCTTTTTTGCTATATAAACTAGAGTATGCGTCTATGGTTTGGTAGTCTGCTATAACATCCATAGTCTTAAATTAGAAAATGTGCAACGTCATTTTCTTAAATTTCTGTATCTAAAATCTCATGGTATATATCCACCAATTGATTTTTCACAAAGCGATTTACTTCAAATGTTTTCTATAAGTAACCTATCTGAAAGACGTAACGACTTTAAGATAATTTTTTTTAAAAATGCGATTCATTATGAAATTGACTGTTGTGAGATACTTCAGAGACTTAGTTTCCATATTCCATGTGCTCTAACTGTAACCACAGCCAGCATGATATCGACATCTTTAATAAATAGGAGATCTTGTCTAAAACCATGTATGTATGTATTTTTTTCTGTCTCTGTTGTAAGTAAATTAAACTCTGTTCTCTCTAATATTTTGCTTTATTGTTATATATGTGTAGCTTTATTGAAATTGAAATGTATGTTAGTAAATTTAAGTCATTTTTGTTATGGTGTATGTGTCGCAACCCAGCATGTAAATGGTCTTGTACTGTTAGATGGTGTATCAATAAAATAACAATAAAATAAAATAAAATAATTTATACCATTTTATAGTAACATGGATATTTATATATAGTTCAGCAACAGAAAAGTATTTCTTAACTTTTGATGTGTGCTACCACTGTTTCTTCTTAGTCGCACTCTCCAACTTAAGGTCATTATAGCCAACAATAACACAGCCCTAACAACCCAAGCATGCGGCCAAAGAACTATAAAGTGATTCTGGGAGAATAGTTCCGCAACTCAGTACATTATTTGGTGGCCGGCTAACAACATGGAGGGACCTCGGACCCCCCGGCACATCCTTTGTTGATTAATTGTGTGTACGCCATCGTGTTTCCTACTTCTTATGTCCACAATCGATCCCAGTTAACAACCTCTTGAGCTGTTTTAGGATCCTTAAGTTTCTTCTTGGCGAGTTTATTTTCCATTAACACTCCAAATCTAATAAGTTGATTGCATTAATGACGTGATGAATTTTGTTTTAAAGCTTGATGTAATTTTGCTCGGCTAACGGCCTTAATTAGGTTTTCTTTAAGGGAATTTGGAGAATTTCTGGCCGTTTTATTAATTTTTATATCTTACTGTCATGAAGAGAATTGTTAATAATGGAATTAAAAAACAACTGAATGTTATTTTTGACCACTCCATTATTTTCTGAATTAAGGGGATTTTTATAGTAACATAAGGTAACATTAGTGTTCAGCACTTTTTAGTTAAAAGGCTTGAACAGTTGGATTGGTATTAACTGCAATTTATATTATGCTTTTGCAAGATTTTGAATATTTACATGTAGGACTCTAAGACAATAATAAAGATAAAGATAAGAATTACATATAGCGCGATAGCGTGTGTAAATGGTATTGAAACATGACCGCGACTTTTAAAATATTAATTATATAAAACACCCTTGGGCAAGTCGATTATTTTTAGTTACGCAACTTTTGATGTAATAATAAGAGTAATTGATAATAACAATGATAATAATGTATTGGCAAGATAATATTGTGGCCCATTTAGGTCTCTATCTGTGGTCAATTGAATATTTTATTAACACATTAACATATCATAACATAAACAATTATAAAATTATAAACACAACTATAAAGAAGTGTATGAAACATATTATCTAACCTAATTCGGACTATTTAAATAAAAGACACGCATATAAACATATGCAACAACACACACACAGATGTAGGTACATATAATTCATTATTATCAGTGTAGGATAAAATTACAAACGTAAGTGTATATTGATATTACGGAAAAAGCATCGACAATTTGAAAGAATAAATTTTTTTAATCTTATTTTAAAAGACCTCTATTAGTCAAGCCTTGGAGAAACCCTGGCATAGGATTGTATAGTAGGGTGAGCCGAAAAAATTTAAACTTTTTTCAAGTCGTAATACCGCGGAAAGGTTGCTAATTGGGGAGACTAAACAGGGGTAAAGAAGAAATAAAATCAGTTCATATCTTCCGATCGCACTTGTGCTCTAAAATTTGCCGAAATTTGGAAAAATTCACATTTTTACGATGATTTTTAACAATTTTAAATTAGCTTCTTTCAGAATTTAATAGCTCAAATTCTTATGTATATAACCACAGAAAATAATGTTTAAATATTATTTAAATCCATTAATATCTTCCGGTCGCGCATTGCTTTCAAAGTTAGTGAAATTTTGGAAAAAAATGTACAAGTAAAAGTAGATCATAGTTCGAGGGTAAAAAACATGCTAATAACTTACATGTTTTTTTTAAATTTTCTTTATTGAATACAATGTTAAATGTTTAAAAATAAATTATTTTAGACCATTAGTAATATTTATAAACAGATTCTATTATTGAAAAAACCGCTGCCTAAGGAATCATTACTTCCACATTCAGATATTTCATCCAAGTCACTCTAAAGAAAATATCTGAGGCATTGGTTTCTAGTATGTACAACAAATCCCACATTTCTGTACTCTTACCAGCTTGATTTACTTATTTTCACCTATTTACTCATCCTCCTCAACCTCAACCCTTCAACGGATTCATCTTAAAATATAATTTAGTTCCAGATGTCGTTATAATACATTCAAGTGAATATCTCAATTTCATTTTATCAACCCCAGGCCAATAGCTTCTAGGACATACACCGAATTTCAAGTTTCTATACTCTTGCCAGCTGGCTTTACTTATTTTTCCCTATTTACCACCAATTACCCCCACTCCTTCAACGCAATCATGTCAAAATATAATCTAATTTAAGATATCATTACACGTGTAACAAATTTCAAGTGAAAAATCTAAATTTAATTTCTCTCTTTTAATAAGGGAGTGGGTGGTGGGGGGATGGAAAATATTGTAAAAAAACCTGAGGCCATCGCTTCTAATATACCAAATCCCAAATTTCTATACTCTTACCAGCTTGCTTTACTTATTTTCTCCTATCTACCACTATTTAACCCCCAACCCTTCAACGGAATCATCTCAAAATATAATCTAGTTCCAAATGTCGTTATAATACTACGTGTACCAAATTTCAACTGAATATCTCAACTTTATTTTATCAACCCCTTTAATAATGGAGTAGGGGTGGTGAGGGGTTGAAAGATATTATAAAAAAATTTGAATCCTTAGCTTCTAGTACATACACCGAATTTCAAATTTCTGTACTGTTACCAACTTGCTTTACTTATATTCTTCTATTTACCCCTATTTAACCCCAACCCTTCAACGGAATAATCTCAAAATATAATTCAGTTCCAGATGTCGTTATAGTACATACGTGTACCAAATTTCAAATGAATATCTCAATTTGATTTTATCAACCCCTGTAATAATGGAGTAGGGGTGGTGAGGGGTTGAAAACTATTATAAAAAAATCTGAGGCTTTGGCTTTTAGTACATACATTGGATTTCAAGTTTCTGTATTCGTACCAGCTTGCTTTGCTTATTTTCCCCTATTTACCACTATTTAACCCCCAACCCTTCAACGGAATCATCTCAAAATATAATTCAGTTCCAGATGCCGTTATAATATATTCGTGTACCAAATTTCAATCTTATTTAATCAACATCTTTAATAATGGACTAGGAGGGGTGGTGGGGGATAGAAAAATATTATAAAAAAAATCTGAGGCCTTGGCTTGTAGTACATACATCAAATTTCAAGTTACTGTACTCTTACCAGCTTGCTTTACATATTTTCCCACATTTACCCTTATTTACCCCCCAACCGTTCACCGGCTATCTTCAAAAGTCAATTCAGTTCCAGATCTCGTTACAGTATATACGTGTACAAAATTTCAAGTCAATATCTTAAACTGTTCCGCAGAATAATATGGAAATAATTAACTGGATGAACTGTGATTTATCTTCTCCCCCATTATTAAATGATATCAGTGACGATAAGATTAAATACCATATTCAAAGTTGACTCAGTCCCTAATTGGGATATAACATTCAAGACTCACATTCCCAGTTCACACACATAGTCTAATTCACAAGTTCAAAAAGGTGTTAATTCTTGAAATAGCTCCTAAAAATATGAGCGATAGCTCATTGGATTCGGAATGACGTCTAGAAAAATGTGTTAAAATGTTTTATAAGCACATAAAAAATTGCAAAAGTTATAAACAAATTAAGATGGAAAAAAAAATGGCATTTAGTTTTTCGCTTATAACTCAAAAACTATAAGCGACAACGGAAATCGGAAAATAGATTCTTAAAGAGGAAGAAATTTCCAATAAAAAGTCGCAACTCCAGGAACTCTATCTCCAATATTTATCATTTTAATTTCACGCTGAAAATAGGGTCTCGCGCGACCACTGCAGGATGCGAGCGCCGCCTCAAAAGAGAGTACATCACATAAAATAATTTTTTTATACTATTAAATATCAATTAAAAAATTTGAAAAAATTATGGTGTATTCGTAACACTTCAAAAAATAAGGTCCCGTTGGAAAAAAATGTTAAAGTTTATTTTTCAACAAGTGAGGCCATTGTTAACTAACGAAATTTTATGGGACCTCCATTATCATTGGAGACAATTTTTTTTTTTAAATAATTGGCCTATAAAATTTTCGCTTCTTGGAGCCCTTCTTATAGATATACTTAACAAGATCACATTATAAAAGTCTTTAAAAATTGTTTATTTTGTTTATTATATTTTTTTAAAGTAAACAGAAAATTAAAAACCAAAGTAAAGTTGTACATTTTTTTTTTTCAGGCTCGTCCCATCTCAAGAACGAATCAATGAAAATACCGAGATATTTAGTTGAGATGACAATGGTAATATCGTGACTTTCGACGTATATGTTGCTATAGTCGGATAGGTATTTTTCATAAGAGGTAAATGCAACTATTTTAGTGGTGCTTATATCGACAGTTAACAAATTATCGTTAAACCAATTTATTATTTTTTAAAAATCTCTCTGCTAACTGTCTTACTTTTGCCCAAATCGATGTAACAATAACAATTTCTAAGTTGACACTCCCCATCCCCAGCCACCCTAACCTTTTTCAAATAGCAGCCTAACCTTTATAATACCTCAAAACAAAGATATATTAATAGGCTCTTCAACAACGCAACGTAAAGAAAAGTGAAATCCGTCAATGCGATTTTCTTCCCGAACACATGCAATAAATTTGTATTAAAAAAAAGAAAAGGTTAATGAACCTCATTATTGAAAAATATAACAAATTATATAAAGTGTTGAAACTGAGCTCCTTTAACAACTATGCAATGTGCAAGCGCTGTTGAAAGTGTCCTTAACAGTTGTGGAGGATTATATGGGGTATTCGACGAATGCCCGCCCGTATTGTTTGTATCTCTCAGATCCTCCAAATTATTTGACGTATTGTTATAGACGCAACCCTTTAAATAACCTTATACAACAAATCGAGTGGTGTAAGGTCAGGGGATCTAGCTGGCCATCCGATGTAGTAGTTAAATGTGCTGCCTTAACAATAACTCAGAATTTAGTTATTTACGTCAATTAGGCTCTGTTTATTTACTTCCCTGGAGTATATGGATATGCACAACACGCGCGTGAGTTGGTCTAGCGTATTGCCTGTTTGCGAGAATACAAGACTTCGGAATTAAGATCTTTTAAGATAAACTTAGTTAGTGGCATTAATTGCATATTCTTATAGTTTAGGTATTACATAATAATTGTAAAATTCAGCCTTTTTATTATTTATTAAATCCTTTGGTGATGCATTATGATTGGTCAAAGAACATGTTCTAAGAGTGCGCCAGTTGGCAACGCTGAGAAAATGTTGGCAGATTTTCAGTGCTCTCGCTTGACAGAGACACGAGGCAGACGGCGGTCCCGATTATGTGTTGAAGAATTTGACTTTTACATCGCTAACACTGTTTGGGATTTGATTTGATGTACCCAACGATCTTCACCGCTTTGCTGTGAGCGTTTTGTCAATTCCAGGATGGAACTCGTTTGTAGTTTTAAGTTCTGAGACCTCGTGTTTTGTGAGGTTATGTAATACTCTCTATATGAGGTAAGCTTTTATTTTATTTATTTTGGAGTTTTATTTAGTTCTTATTTATTGTAATTATTACAGAGTCTTTGGGACTGTCCACTTGGAAATTAGTTATGTTTGGACAGGCTTAAGTTTGGACAGGTCTATGTATGGGTCAGGCAATTTATCAGTTGAAGTAAGAGCTCAGCTGTTTCGTCCTGTAATTTTGGTTATATAGGGCCTAGTATTTAGAGGGGTAGTAACAGAGGGAAGTCTATTACTCAGAAGTTTAGTTATGTATGGGTCTTGCTGACATTCGGAGAAGTTTTGGCTTGGAGAGTTGTTCGCAGCAGTCTCCAAGAGATTTAATGCACAAATATTTGTACAGCACGGAGTTGTAGTTGTAGCCGACGTCGTGTCTAGGAAGTAGTGACAGGTCACGCTATAGTAGTCACGGCGAATGCCAAGGCTCTAATCAGGTTATTTTGTTTCATTTTGGTTATATGTTTTTAAAGAAATTATCACAGTTTTGTTCAGTGATTTTCTTGTTCAAATATTAGAGTAAATTATACTACGATTTTGTAACCACAAGTTAAACTCTAAGTTCATACCTAGCGTGGTGAGATATCTTAAGATTTTTACTGTGAAGCAACGCATGGTACCGTGAGATGCTAATCTACCTTCTGCTATGTTGTACATGAGATATTTTAATAGAATATACTTATTCTAGAACATTCATGAACACCAAAGTGTAACAGTAAATATTGCAGTTGTCAGCTCATCAGATCTCGTTAATTACCTAATATTTAAGTGATGAGCTGCAAATTCAATTCATAGTAAATCTTTAATTCTCTGTAGTAAGTTAGAACTCATAGTTGCATTGCATAAGTCGTAGTAGCAAGAGAAACTCAGTCAGACAGTAAAGTTAGATTTTCAGTGGAGTTCTATTAAATCAAATACATAGAATTTCTTTAAAACCCATGAACCACGTTTAGGTAGCATCTGAAGTTTTTATTTACTTTTTGTTGTTGTACATCTCACTTGTGTCGTAATAAATGTTTAATGTCTACACGTTTCTGTTATTTGCACTAATATCCCCGATGTTTAATGGATATTTACCACGATCTTAAGTTTGATTATTAGTTGTAGAGTAGATTTTGGTATTATTAGTTAATTTTAATATTTCATCGCACGATTGTTAGTAACTTAATTTTGTTCCTGGCTGGCAAAATTATGTATACCACTACATTTAGTATCCAGCAGGTGGCGCCCTTTGAGAGTCTACACTCCTTACTCACGACTCTATGCTCTGGAACAAAAAACTAGCTGCCGTTCTCACAGGTGAAACATTTTTCAATATTAAGGCACTAAAACTGTTACACCGATTCACATTCTTCTGCCTATCCATCGGCCTGGAAACACCTCACTCAAGTACTGTCCTACATTAACTCCATAGTGTGGAGGAGCACCATCTTGCTGGAAGTATACGCCATCGAATACTGGTAAATCATCACCCAGAAAAATTGCTGCAATTGTTGGAATTATTTGGGTTGACGGGTGGAAAATACATGCGAGTCAGGTAGCAGAAAATAGTAACATGGTATTAGGAGAAACAGAAATTGGTCAAAATTCAATTTTCAGTCAATTCGGTCACCGCAACAAGGACATAATTGAGTAAAAATTGAGTTTTGACCAATTTTCAATCCCTCAAATATCATGTACCATTTTCTGTCACCCGCCTCGCATGTCTCTTTTTCAATTTCAAAATCTGACTGTTTTCTAGCAGCAGTATGTACCCTTCATTCATAAGAATAATTTTTAGTTGAGGTTTTACGTCTTACCAACCTCATTATATAATACATCCCTTACAATACTGTAAGTGGTTATTATTTTTTAAGAAAATAATGTTGCAAACTTCGAGGAATCATGTCTTTCAAATTTCTCCTCAAAGAATAAAACGACTGCAGGGCCCCATTTCACAGATAATTTGCGCATTAGAATATTGATGGTATCATTGTCACACTTAATTGATACAAACAGTTATAATGTATTTATTTCAGCGGTTGATAGGCCAAATCTTGTCATCTGAGGGAACACACATCAACAAAACCGCACAGCAATACAAACGAGACATCGTTAATTTAATTTAACGGCAACGCCGTAGAAAATCTACATCAAGCGGCGTATAACTAACTAAATTCACCATCTCAATCGGCTTCGATCGCAACCTTAGTGGTATATTAAAAAATGGCACACAAAGAATAATAATACTTTCAGTCTCATTTTATTATTTTATTTGAAGTACTGTATTTACTTAAGTTGACTTAACATTTGCATTATCAGTAGAAATCTTAAGGTGGCCATTCCCTAGAAAGAGACATCCAACAGGGAAACATTTATTGCTTTTGACCATAACTTTTTTTTCTTAGTACGTATATTTAAAAAAACTATAAGGCTACCTGAGTAAAACCATAATAAGACTATTACTATGAATTTTCACTCAATAATTTCAATGGTTTGCA
Source organism: Stenurella melanura (assembly GCA_963583905.1). Classification (NCBI taxonomy): domain Eukaryota; kingdom Metazoa; phylum Arthropoda; class Insecta; order Coleoptera; family Cerambycidae; genus Stenurella; species Stenurella melanura. Next base: position 176,768,921 of record OY757309.1, read on the forward strand.
AAACAGTTTACTTCAAAACTACGGATTAGGGAGATTAGCATAATTTTTAAATTTAAATCTAACTGTTTTGCAAACCACTGAAATTATTGAGTGAAAATTCATAGTAATATTCTTCTTAAGGTTTTACTTAGGTAGTTTTGTAGTTTTTTTAAATACACGTACTAAGAAAAAAGTTATGGCCAAAAATAGTAAATATTTCCCTATCGGATGTCTCTTTCTAGGGAATGGCCACGTTAACGAAGATCTTTTATGAAGACATTATTTGATCAAGTGCACTAATATCTACAAGTGCATGTGCCAGGGAGACTCGAGGCCCGAATCTCATATTCCGACTTTTGGACATTATTTTCAGAACATGCACTGAATAAGCAAGTTGATGAATTAGATATGGTCATCGGAAGCGTACTAATTGCATTCCAGCATAATTCTATAATTCATTGTGTTAATGTTTGTTCATAAATCTCGCCTGAATTAGCAGACATATTCACAGGAAAATTCCTACATTTACAACATACCTATGGCACTATATATTTATTCATAAACATATAATTGGATCTTGTTTTAATAAATGTAAAATGTACCTTCTAAAATATAATTATTCTGAACCTAAAATTAAACATGAAGAACCCAGAATTTATTTTATTTATTCCTTACGAAATACTACGCAAGAACACAGGATGGCGTTGCTATGGTGACTTGAGTTGAACTGATCAACTAACTAAAGAAGCCATAATTTCGAATATTTGTAATTTTGTTAAAAATTGATTACTAATGGGAAACTATCAAAATTTATAATCATTAACGATGGGTAAATACTTATATATCTGTATATTTCACAAAACCTTCAACTTACTATCATCTATCCAAAATGGATTTCGAGCTACTTATAGTTGTTGTTGAGGCCACTGATCAAGGTAAATGTACTACTTTGATGTTACTAGATTTTAGTAAGGCCTTTAGCACTATGCCATGAACTGATCTTGGTAATATTATAATCATGTGGTATTGATGACAGATGTTGTAAACTGTCATATCTTGAGGGGCGTTCACAAATTGTAAGAATATCCTATAACTTAATCAAGGGCGATAAATAAAAGTGCTCCACAGGGTTCTGTTTTAGTACAATTTATGTCACAATTTATACATGGCAATTCGTAAAATTTGTTAAATTTTGTTCGGTTCATATGTAAGCGGGATACCCGCAAATTTATTATTACTTTTATGCGGAGAATTATGAGGCAGCTGTGCAACAAATCAGTACTGGCCTAAAAAGTTTATCGCATATATTTTCACAACATTTTCTCATTTTAAGTTCATCAAAATCTTCTATGCTTTTATTTGGTTAAAAACCTGAATGAGGTGTAGATTGTTTAAAACGTCGCTCAGTTCTTTCAGCTGTTCTTCATCTCAACCTAAAAGGTCTATTGTGAATTACCTTAGAATGAGTTGTTGCTCAGGACTCCCAAGATTTGCACATGCCGCATTAATTTCACCTTTTCTAATGCGGATTAACATCTTACACTGGACGGAAATTGTAGCAATCGTACACAGCGTATCGAATATTCATGTATTCGATTCATCTATGGCATATATAAAGGGTAGCTCGGGTTAAGATAGGTGAAATGCCACTTGACACAGAAGTTGGAATAAACCTAATAGGATCGTTTCTTGGCCCTAAAAAATAAGATGAACAGGGTCCGTATATCAAAATTGCCCTTCCTGTCCCAGAGAGGGCCCACTTCAGTTCTTATTTTTGTTTTACAAATATGAAATTAATTTAAAATTCTGAAAAAATTCATGCAAATAGTAATCCCAAAGACCTGTAGCCTCAATTTTTTGGGGCTCTATTGGGCCCCACCAAGACCCCTAAAAATATTTTTAAATTACTTAAAGTTGAATATTTTTGTTATGTTAAAGAGGTGTGGAAAATTTTATTTCATCGCATTATTTATACCATATATCGCAATTTTTAGGGTAGTTTAGAAATTTCCAAACCCCGTACGTCAGACCCAAAATTCAATTTTTTCATTTTGTTTAAGGAAAACTCACGTGAATTAGATAGGAGGAATAGCTTCTAAAGCTTGGGTAATGAATCAACCCCTGAGGCAAAGGAATTTGAGGGGCTGGGATCAATATTCACCTCATTGGGTTGACCCCCTGGGGCCCAAAGACCACATTATTTAGTAAAAAGTTTCCCTCTTGGGATCAAAAGTCATCCGGCATGACTGATAGTCTCCTAAAGAGCAAGAAGGCACGCACTGGGTAAATACCCCCTGCTAGGTAAGTATTTATTATGATATACAAGAAATTAAAAGTAAGAAACAATTCTTGCCAAAATTAAATTTTAACTTTTTTCTTCTTCAATTCTTTGGGACTTCCTGCCACATGTATTTTTTCTTTTTAAGCGGTGCTCGGGGAATCTACAAAATATCACAATTAACCAGTTATGTGTAAATAACCTCTACGCCTGTGACTTTTACGTCAAAGGATCAGTTAGAGGTTGCTTTTTTTAAAATAAATAACACAAATAAATATAAAACTTCAAATTAAATATTTCTCCGACGTTTGGGAAATCTAATCTGTTTTCTTTTTCAAAAAAGCTTTGAATTGGACATTATCTAGCTAGTTGAAACACACTATTGAATTAAGTGCGTGATACTCTTTTGACAATTTGTTTTCTAGAAAGTTCTCGCGCCGGCTTATAGAACAGACTTTTATTCCGAATTTCGCCCGTCTGGTGGAGTCGTATATTGTTTGCGGCAGTTTAGTAAATTGTAAAGTATTGTGTAGCTATATTTTGTAATATTGTTTTGTACTGCTTTCTGTATTGGTAGCTTTAAATGTTATTAACTTGACCCAGTTATGTTGCAAGCATAACTGTATAGTAAGGCTACATTTTTGGTTTCCTTTGTCAGAAATGGTTCATGTTTTTAGATGTTAAATTTCGTGTTAGGAAATACGGTTTGTTTTAATGATAACATATTATGTTCAAATGATGACGCGGTAGTTTAATATATTGTTTATTTATTAACGTTGTTGATTCTTGGGATACTCGAAATTAAGATAACAAGGAGCTTCCATTGTCTTTTCGCGTTAGTTGTATCGAGTTTTATCTTAATAATTACTAGTTTTCGTCACACCGAGATAGGGTGGTACCTTTTATCTTTAGGTCGGGTTTCTGCTAGCCCTACCCCAATTACGTTAAATATGTGTTGATGCCAGTGCAGTACAATAATTAGGGTGACACTTAGTCCGCTGCCAGGATCAAGGAGAATTTACGCTCTGAGTAAGTCTCATGCTCTATTCGTAATTAAGTTTTTGAGAAATAATAAGCAGTAAATAGTAAGTTATACTTGTCATAACAAAAACATCCAACTTTAAGAAATTTAAAAATATGTTTAAAGATCTTAGTGGGGCCAAATAGAGCCCCAGAACATTGAGGCTACAGGTCTTTGGGATTACTATATGCATGAATTTTTTTAGAATTTTAAATTGATTCCATTTTTATATAAAAAATAAAAACTGAAGTGGGTTTTTTCTTGGGCAAGGGGGAGGGGGGGCAATTTTGATATACGGACCCTGTCGACCTTATTTTTTAGGCTCAAGAAACAATCCTATCAAGTTTATTCCAAATTCCGTGCCAAGGGGCATTTCACCTATCTTACCCGAAGTACCCTTTGAATACGTTTCATATAAGTTATCAGAACTCCATTGGCTGAATATGCGAGACAGAAGGAATTATTATTTAATTAGTACCTTTTACAAAATTATCACAACGAGGGTGTCTTCAAATCTCTATAATAAAATATTCTTTTGCAGTTATGTTCATAATCTCAATATCAGGGCCAAAGATTTACTTAATCCACCTATGCATAGAACTTCATTTTAAAAGGCAGGTGTCAGATACTGAATTTATGAATTATATAATCAGGTTTCATATAATAAATTTGTTTTTTAGAATTAGACTTGGTAGGAGGAGCTGGCTGATTGGCCTTGATCACCGCCACCTCTGTGGATCTATTGTGGCTCACCTATTCCCTTAGAGCTTAGTATTGGAATCTCAGTCTACTTAGGCTTTCTCAATGGCTCAGTGTATGGACAGAAATTCCGACGAGATACTTGGTCACCTGTCCAAGCTCCGGACCTGATCAGGCGTTGCTTAGCTTCGCTGCTCGCGTGTTAATATCAAACCGGTGGCTGTACCCAATCGCCCCCTCTCCCTCCATTTTTAGGATAGTTAGAATAGTACGTGACTGCTTATTTATTCATTATTTATACATATGTTGTTTTAGTTTTCTATACACCTTGTGATATTTATTTAAGTGCATATTTATAATGTATAGCAAGGGTTAAGTAGTAGAGCAGACTTGTTGTGAATTTCCTCTTGAGATTTTTCTAAAATTTGTTGTGTGCATGTTTTCATTCTCTTATGCTCTTATGTAAATTTGAAATAAAGTAGAGTAGTGGTAACAGAAGCCTAACTGTGTGGGGTCTGAATGCCTTGTCTGCCAACTAGTAAGACCACTGCGACCAATCCATCGTCCTGGAAAAATTCTATTTAAATGTTGCGTGACGAGATGAGAGGAATTTGGAGGAGCTCCATCGGACCGTGAATGCATAGTGCAGTCAACAGGGGTGTTTCACCTCTAATTTGAGTGTTAGTGAATGGATATTGATTAAACCTTGTGCAATGTGCTTGCAATGACGTTAGTAAAAAATCTGAAAAAAGATTAGGGTAGGAAATGATCGGAAGGGGTAGAAAACACCCCTGTTATCACGGGTTCCGAAACTGATAGAATTAGATCGAAAATGGGAAAAGCAATACATTTACCTTTTTTGGCATAAAATAAGATGATTTTAGACTTGTGATTTTTTTCGAAAAATACGTTATTTTTCGAGATATGGCCACTCGAAAATTCCTAAATGTTGGGGGAGGGAAACGTGAAAGTTGAGAAACAGTTCTTTTCCGTAGAGTACCTTTTCACCGAGTTTTTCGGGAAAAACATGAAACAGTTTTGAAATTGTAACACCCCGACCCCCGCTCCCTCTCGTCGGACCTGCCAATCAATCTTCCTGGGTATGTTTGACTTAAAAAATTAACAACGTTGTGATGATTGTGTGGGCCTGCTGTATCCTGATGAAACCAGATATTATTCAACTGAGCGGGCAAATTCCTTAATAGTACTTGTAAATCATTTTGCAAAAATTGTAAATATCTTTCACCTGTTAAATTCTCATGGTAGAGATATCGGCCAACTCTCTACATAATTGTATCTAAAAGATTTGGATTTTCTTCTAAGCGAATTGAAAATTGCGGTAAAAAATCTAATCTCCGCTCATTGTCCCCTGGAATCAAATGGTGAACTAAATAAACTTTCTATGGAAAATATTTGTTTGTTTTAAGAATTCTGTGTCAGGTGGAACGTGCAATATTTGTTTCTTCTGTCAACTTGCGTACAGACATGTTTGGGTTATTTTCTACTTGATGTAATATCAATGCAATATTTTCATCAGTTGCAGTTATTTTTCTTCTCGTTGTTTTTGGTTTCTTAAAACCTACGTAATTTTTCAAATTAGAACACAAACTTACAAAAGTGTTCCGATCTGGTAAAGGTCTGTCAGGAACACGTATTTCATATAAACTTACAGCTCTTGAAGCATTTTTACGACATTCTCAATAAATTGAAAGCATGTCTAAGTTATCTTCATTTGTATGAGAAACCATATTTAATAATAAAAATTCACAAAGAAAACAATAATTAGGTACAATAATACAGTTCTATTGACCCACCAATAAACAAAATGTGATTGAATTTGAGAAATGTTAAAACTATTATTCCAAAGGTGACTTTAATAGTATTTAATTTATAAGGTGTAAGGGTTATTATACTCAGTAGATATCAAATATTTTTAAGTATAATCTAACCTACAAACAAAGCAATTATATGAAAAATTCTTTAAATATTTTCTTCTAAAATTTGTAAATTAAATACAGATTGACCCACTTAAAGGACTGACAGTATTTTTTATAGAACATAATCTGCTTAGAAATGCAGTTTTTTTTCACATAAACCCCATTTCATAGTTTCTCCCATCGAAATATTCCTTTAGAGAACAGCGCCATCTATATACTGATATATTAAAAAAACAATTATATTCAAAAATTAGGCTCCCTTTATGCTCTACAAATTGGCTTTTACAAAATTAAAATATCTCTATCCTTTAGAATATATCCGGCCTGGGAATTTGGACCACCCTGTATATAAATCACGCTCATTTTTAGAATTCTTATGTATTTTTTAATTGAAAATGTGCGAAAAATGTAGTACATTATTTATCGTAAAAAACTGCCTGCAACTCGGAAAATTAGCAAGTTACAAGAAGATTGCAATAGACAAATAATGTTTAGAAGGCCTTAATGCATACGTCTGGATATTTTCAAATTTTTAAATTACATGTTTTTAAAGCTCTACAATTTCAAAGAAAGGGATATTTTGTTATGTTCTTCCGGAAGAACTCTCTGAAAACGCACTTTACAGAAAAGTTGCAAATATAAAAAAGTCTTGTACTTCAATGATATATTCACCTGATTTTTTTCAGATTTTTTTCTCAACTTTACATTTCCCTTCCCCCCCTTTTGGGAATTTTCAGGTGGCCATATCTCGAAAAATATGCATTTTCTTAAAATATTCACACGAGTAAAAACATCTTATTTCCATTTTTGACGTAATTCTACAAGTTACGGAACCCATGACAAAAGGAGTGTTTTCTACCCCCAGGGCCGTCGAGAGAAAATTGCCCAGCTCTTCGATATAATTTTGAGGAGCGGGGGGGTGACATTTTTCACGGACGGTAGAGTATTTACCATTACCTCTTACAATTTACAGAGAAGTATGCCTTCTCTTGCTTTAACTAATACAAATACAGTCGAAATTTGCATATGCATCTCCATCTCCTAGAATCCGGGCCCCTTGGAAAACTCCTGGCCCAGGGGAAACATCCCCGACCCCTCCTCTCGTCGGGCCTGTCTACACCTACCGATCATTTCCTACTCTAATCTTTTCTTCAACTTTTTTATTAACGTCATTACAAACACATTTCACAAGGTTCCATCAAAATCCATTCGCTAGCACTCAAGTTAGAGATTTTAGTCAATTAGCGCTCCGTTGACTGGACTAATAGTATTTCTTTTCCTTTCTTCTCCTCTATGTTTAAAGAAATATCATCTAATGATGTTTGATGATGAAAGACGCCGTAATTCAAAAACAAATAATAAAAAAACTTTCGAGTTTTTAACCTCCTCACAAAGTTGAGGGAAGTTACTAAAATTGGTTCAAAATCGAAAACTGAGATGTTCACGTTTTGAGGTCCCAGGAGGCCAAAAAGGTGGTTTTTGAAAAATGTTTATGTGTGTATATGGGTGTGCGTATGTGTGTATATGGGTGTGCGATAGAGGCGAAACTACTAAACAGATTCGGATGTAACTTTACATGAGGGTTTCTTTAGCGCTCGAGAAGATTTGAAAAGGTTTTTGGTTGGAATCCGATTACGCTTAGTGCCGTTATCGCACAAGTTGTTTATTTTACAATTACTTACAATTTGTAATCGAACTATTTAAAATCAGTTAAAATTCTGTAAAAAGAATTAAAAAACAAAGCAAATGTAAAACATAAGATCGCTTTTTACGTGGCACGGTCGATGTGCAGAGGCGTTGTGTCCTGAATTTCGCCACGTCACTTGCATTCCCATTCAACAACTATACAACTGTACTGTCACATTTAAATTTAAATGTTTTAGCATGATAGCGCCTAAACTACTGAACTGATTTGCATAAAAGATTGCATGGGGGTTTCTTTAGTGCTCCAGAAGATCTGAAAAGGTTATGGTTGCGATCGGACTACGTTTAGTGCCGTTATGGAACACAATTTAGTACTCTTCTCGGCTTCAAAGTTCCACCGGGTAGGGTTGGACGATTTTTCAGTGATACGATTCGTTTTAAGCTGATGCACATTATATAAAATTCAGATAGTTGGAAGAACACCTCCGCAAAATCTAATACAATCATTACTAGAGGGGATTCAAAACTTTTCACTCCTCACAACATTTTAGTAAGATATGTTTCGATCAGGCGTGTTCAGCTAAATTTACTACTGTTTTTATTGCTATGTTCACAAATGCTATACTTATTCAATTTGTCTATATAAATATATACTTTAGTTAATCAATTCTCTATGTATTCCAGTACAATATATAATAGTTCCCTTCGTACATCATGTAATTATAATCCGATACCTTTGTGTAAGTATTAAGCAGCAGGTAAACACGCGGAATCACGTATTGAAGAGAGACACATTAGACTATAATGTGATGAAAACAATATAGCCTACTAAACCAGTTGTTAACATGAAGATTATGTAATGTTCTAATAACAATTAGCTAACTTTCTCATTTTCGTTGTGGTTGTTGATATGTAAATATGTAAATCTTGTAGGATGTATAATATTGGCTTATAGTAATTTACTAAGGGCCAGTCTTTTCACACGCCATTAAATCTATTCGATAGATAACTTCCTTGAACATAATTGTTTCAAAAATTATTATGCCCTTAAGAGAATGAAGTGTATATGGTGGTAACTATTGCTCGTAGAGAAAAAAGTTCATTTCGTTGCGTTAGTGATCGAATTCTGAACAACTTACAAAATACCCGCCCATGTGTTTGTCCGTCGATCCGTCTGTCTGTCCGTCCATCCGTCAAACTTTTTTTAAGTACGATAACCTGGAGAAAGAGAAGTCCGATTGTATTAAAATTAACGGTATATTAGTGCTATTCTGAGGAAGAACCCTGTCTTTTAACAAAATGACGTGAATAGTGTGACGTGCTTTCTTCCGGTTGCCTAGCGCATAGACAAGCGGAAACGCCACTTTAGCGCTGAGCTATATTTCGGTTAAATTGGGTTATGTCGAGGGCCACTTTTATATTTTTTTCGTGGGGTAAAGGTCCAACATTAGCCTCCTAACGCAGCCTGTTGCAGTAGGTCTGGGATAGCTACAGTGGAGACACGGTATGTCCAGGGGTCTGGACGGCAGATTAGACTTTCACTCACATTCAACAGTAAAAGGCAGATGTCGGTAAATAACGAGGTTTATTAACATTTAATAAAATTTACAAAACAATAAAAAACCGGTTAGGTACCAAAATTCGAAGTTCTCTATACATAACAAAAAACTTAAGATATACCATTTTAGTTTAAATTGATCTAATTAGGTCTCTGTGCGGGCGCCATTTTGTGACGTACGGGGAACTACGTGGTGAGAAGCTAGCCGATTACTAGTTACTACTGTTAATTTGGAAGCAAACGGTGGTAAGTAAGCAAACGGTAAGAGCGGTACAGAAAAAATAAAATCGGTTAAAAAAAAACAGTAAGCGGAAAAGAAAAACGGTAAGCGGTAAGAACAAGGCTACAGTAAGTAATAAAAGCAGGCAGTATGCAAGTACCAGGCAAAAGCAAGCGGTTATCAACAGCAATAATTATGTCTGAGTGAACGGTCAGAGTGTGTGTGAAGAACTTAGCAAAACTAAATAAAACTGATACTAAATAAATAAAACGGTTTTCGAATTCGGTACGGTGTGTAAGCTAAATTACACTCGGATCGGAAAATACAACGGTTATCGGATTCGGAGCGGTGTGTAACCTTGATTACACTCGATTCGGAAAATAAAACGGTTATCGGATTTGGTATAAGCTTACGGCGGAGATCATTCTGCCTAGATGGACAGACAGCAATAATCAGAACGGCGGTATTTCGGTTCGGTTCTGGAAATAATTGATTTAAGTAATCCTTAACGATAATAGCATTGTGTGGTCCAGCCCCGTCTTGTTGGAAGTAAACCTCATCAATATTGGTATTGGGAATTTGATTAATCTGTGGAACTATTATATTTTGGAGAAATTCTAGATATCTTAGTCCAGTTAGAGTTTCGTTAAAAATTACTGGATTTATGATATGGTAGCCCAGTCGCCTAACCAAACATTGAAGCCAAACAGTACCTGAAACCGCCCCTGTCTCATAATGTGAGGATTTTCAATTGCCCAATATCGAGTGTTGTTTCGATTAAATAACCCAAGGTTTGTAAATCTCGATTCATCAGTGAACAAAATGTTTTTGATAAAATTCTCATTTCTCAATTGTCGTAACTGTAACCAATTACAAAAGGTTATTCTTCGTTGATAATCATTCTCATACAAAAATTGATGCAATTGATTATTTATAAGAACGATAACCGTGTTTCTTTAAAATTGTTCTGGCTAGTTCTTTGGAAACTGGTAATTCATGTTCAATTTATTTTATCGAAATGGTTGGGTCAACATGCACTAAAGCTAATACATTAATTTCCGTTTCTTCATCCACAATAAATCTTTCTTCAATTTCTACATTAGGTTCAGTTCTAAATTGTTGCTCCAATCGGGCGAAATAGTTTCTCGAAGGTTGTCTTCTTTCTGGATATCTTCGTCCATACAGACTTTGTGCTCTAGTTGCATTACATCGCGTCTCTCCATAAATAATGATCATGTAAATTTTTTCATCTCTTGAATAATTTTCAGCCATTTTATATTAATTTTCTTGTTTATAACAACTTTAATACACTTGCTTCAGAGATTAGTGAGTAAGTCAAGACTAATTGTTGCGAATGTCTGTCATTTTCACGGCTATCTGCAATTTTGGATTTAATTGTAGATAGGTACCTTATTAAAATGATTTGTTGGTGCTTACTTTTTAAAAATACTTCTATTATTACGAAGGATATCGTTAAGAAATGATTAATGGCGAAGAAATTATAGTTAATGAATCATCATTTCTGATTAATAAAAAAAATAGCATAATACCATTTAAAAAAATCCATAGGATCCCTACGGAAATGAAAATGAAAATGAAATTCCGTTTTTTGAAAAAAAAGCTAAAAATACTGGTACATATCAGTAATTCAAACAACTATTTTCTCCTTTACAGACAAGTCTACAACCTTACTAATAATTTCCATAGCCTACTTAGTATTTTCTTACATCACATTCATCTGACGCGGCCATTTTGAAAAAATTAAAAAATTGTTCGTATTTCACTTATTTTTTGGAATTTTTTACATCTGAAAAAATTGCTGCACTTAGAAATTTATGCTTAATGAGAAACCGTCAAGAAAATATAGTCATTCCATTTAAGAAAAAAAGTTTATGTCACTTCCGGCTCCACCGTAAGTGATATTTTCATTCCTGTTAGTCTAAAAGTAGCTTATTATTGTCTAATTTATGTGTACCAAATTTTTAAATACAAAAGCAACCAAAATATTGGGGGCGTACATTGACTCGTGGCCACCCGGTATGTTAGAAATCAATATCTCAATTTTTTTAATGCCATCTGGCTGAAATATTATTAAAATTCTATAACAAATTATCTTCACATACTAGAGTGAAAACATAGTCAAGATGTTTTCCTTTAAACAGACTTGAATGGAAAATTTGAATATGGAAGTAGTGCGTCCCTAGGCAGCGGCTTTTTGTTTTGGAATTGAACAAGAAACTAGTTATATAATTGTTGCATATTGTTATGAATTACACCCCTTGGAACTGGAGATGATACGCCTATGCCTACTAATTGTGACTGGAAGCCAGCAGAAAGAAATGGACTTTTCTGGAATGTGGTTGGAGAAGATTCTTGATTGCTTCTAGATGGATCTAGAGAGTCTAATTCGGAGTATATAAGGCGCGATTACCAGCGCGGAAAGGGAAGTTTATTAAGAAAAAAGTTTATTAAAGGAGAAGTTTATAGAAGTGACGTTCGGTAAAAAGTGAGGTTAAATATAAAGTAAACAAAGTGTAAGGTTATTTAAGAAGTTTTGTATAATCAGTAAATTATTAAATAAAGTGTTAGTGTTTATCTCTTGTTGAAATTATTTTAGAACCCACGGATTCATACAGAGTGTTTCCTAAAAGCTGGAAATACGCAACAAAATTCTATGATATACTCTTCGCAGTTTTTTTGTAAATAATGCTAGTTTTAGACATTCTTTGTATAATTACAAAACATAAAGAAAATTAATATGTTTTTTATTTATTGATCGATTTTGTTCAAAAACAATAGGGTTCTTCTTCTAGCAAACACTAACTTACTGTTCAATTTTAAATACAATCGGACTTTTCGTTCTTAAGTTATCATACTTACAAGAAACGTGATTTTTTGAAAGTTGTGCAGAATTCAATCACAAACACAGTGATTTTTTTTCTACCAGCAATATTGACGGTTTTAGAAATATTCCTATAAAATGCAACTCTTTGTTTTGTATTTGCGAAGAGTATAATAAAATAAAATATGGCCAAACGTAACATTATTTACAAAAAAACTGCGAAAATTATCCCAACAAGAAAATGTCTGTATTATAATGATACTACAGTTGTGGATATACTCCAAACCAATCAACTGAAATATCGTAACCTCCTAGCCATAATACATAGTTACTGCAATAACAAATACTTCAGTCAAGAATAATTTCTGAAGAGATAAAACAATTGTTACAGAACTATTAAACATTCCTCAGTAATCATATATTTTACCACTTATAGTGTATATGTGTTTACATTGTTATACACATTAGACGTTTCAGTTCGACTCTATAATTCACGTGAAACGTATCTGAACTTATTTCTGGAATCTAATTAATTTCTATCTGAGTGACGTGTGGAGAAGTGTACGTCCTCACCACTCACTTCAACTATAGCTGTCTGAAGCTAGAACTAAATATTAGAGCAGCTGAAAATACGACCACGCTAACCTGGAATATAGCAGCTCCAGAGCGAATTAAAATTTAAAAAGCAATTTTGAAGAGTGTACACGTCGAATTACTCGTTCGAACGGACTTGACTGATTTGCTTGTAGGAGCATAGCGGTAAAACTGAATTAAAAATATATAAAGTTTGTCGATGTTCTGCAAATAACTAACAACATAACATTTTTATCGATAATTGAATTGTTGATAGGCTTTGGGTTTGTAATGCTTTAGAAACATTGTAACAAAATACTTGCTTTACTTCTAGTTGCTAAGATTTATTATTTTGTATCGTAGACATAATTAATGATTCACCTAGCTTTTATTCGAACACATTGAAATGTTAATTTTTTTACTTTATATTACATTACTAAGTCATCGTCCTCCTCAGAGTAGCATGTTGGAACGAGGTAGTAATCTATACTTTGTTTGGAATAGCCAGAGAGTAATAAATCACTCAGATAAGAAGCAATCATGGGCGTACTACTGTTTTTCCACACATCTATGTATTACCTATGTACCAAATTGTTTCAAAATTGGTTTATTTGTTTTGGCGCTAACGTGTCCACACATGCATACACACACACTTTTCTTTTATTTCACTTTTTCGTATTCCTGGGACTTCCGCATGTATAAATCTGGTCTTCTCTTAGTTTGCAGGAACCTTTAGGATAAGGAGGTTAAAATTGTACAGATGGTAGTTAAGTTTTTACGGACTGCAGAAATCTCAAGAATTTGGTTCCGAAGTGGTTGTTTCTCAACATTGCTTAACGGTAACTTTACGACCTTTCTCGGTCATTTAAATACAATTAAGAATTTGACAAAAATTACTCGTCATCTGTGGACTCTGAGAAACACTGTTGATGGCAAACTAGGGTTTTTCACTTGTTTGTTTATATTGTTGCTGTGTAAATAAGAACAAATGACTTTTTGTATTGTCATAGTTCCTTCGATCTTATATACTATCCGACACAATTTTTATGATGTGGAACTTATTTGTCACGATATATGCGACAAAGGAGGTATGAATTATTTTTTTGGTAGAACAAAGACTGATTTATTATTTAAGCGTGAAGACATGATATACTGCGGCTGAGACGAAAAATGGGTAAAGTCGTTTTTGCCACAGAAAATAAATTAATTTCTGAGTCAAGAGATGTATTCTAATATTTTTCAGATTCTGTTGCATTTTAAATGCAAAAAGTCATAAGGTTAGTACGAAAAACAAGCTTGGAAACTTCATTTTTGGGACTTTGGCGGCCAGTAAAACTATTATCTGTACCGGTTTTTCCCAGTCTTAGAGAGAAAGCCGCATGGGCGACACGAAGAGGCTACGCCTAAAATTTTTGAATGAAAAACAGGACAACTGCACCGTCAAAACTTTTGTAAAGAAGCGTAAACCTAGCTCAATCTAGGTCACGTTCAAATACGCGAAAACTTAAAGTGAATAGTGGTACCGCTAAGACAAAAAATGCATTCGCATATGAATGTGGCGGAAAAGTGATAGAGACACTAGTAGTGAGAGTGACAGGGACACCGTTAATTTAAGTTCCATGAATGGTAGCGAAATAAACGCTAATGAAATATCCAGTGACAGAGACACCAATCTCCTAGAATTTAATAAATTTGTTGTGCCGCACGTAGTGGTTAATCCACCTAAGGAGAAAATAGGCTCTAGTAGTGAGAGTGATCGGGACAAACCATTAGACAAAAAGTCGACGCTGATCCAAAAAAGTTCCAAAAAAATTTGCCAATGTGAAAGCACGTATATTTGACCAAGTGAGTACATGAAAACTGCCAAATAAAACTATGCAAAAAGACAGACAATCGCTAAAATTAAGTGATAAGATATTTACAAGAAGTGTCTGTCGATGACAGCCGATCTTCTGTAGATCTAACATTGAAGCAGTACCCTTCATGAAACGAGCCAGAAGCTCTAATGTTACCTCCCATAAATAGAAGCCCGGAGCAGACAACTCCCTTCCCGGAAAACACGCCCATACGACCAAACACAACGGCGTCTACCGGAGTTGACAGAGTGGCTACCAGCACTCCTATGAATTAGGACCTACATACCAACCCTAATCTCCAAGAAGCCATACCTAGCAATCAACAACAAGAGATGCTCTCTCAACAACAATAGAGTGAAGAGTTTATAATTTCACTAATGTGCCAAAATAAAATAATCTTACACAGCTTTTTGTAACCAGAAAATAGACATGTCCTCTGTGGTCCCCCTTAAGTCACCTGAACCGATACCAATGGATATGAATGAACTGGGAGTAAACAACATACAATTTATACGTCCCAGAAATACTGTAAAAATCGGCACCCTCATGAAGAATCGACCGCAACAAAAAGCTATAGAAACGCAAAACAAATTAACTGATCTTAGCAGTACAGCCACCGAAGAGACCATCGCCCAAAAAACGAGTACCTCCGTCCCCAAGCCATCCACTTCAAAGCAACCACAAGCAGTCGGCTCCACTACTACTAAACAAACCACCACAGTAGCTAACAATCAAAATAAGACAAAGACTACTGAAAAAGTTTATAAGAATCCTACCATTGTTATCAAAGGCATAGCTGAAACTATAAACAACTAGAAATGGAAATTACAAGAATCGTTAAAAAAGGTTTCGTAATCAAATATGCTCGTACGAGTACACTGTTATATATTCAGGACAACCAAGAGTACAACGACTACAAAACTTTACTACTAAATGAAAGTGATGTGGAATTTCACACATATACTTCACCAGAGGAGAAGACGCACGCCTTTGTGCCCACTAAGTATATATACGAGCGGCCATATCTCACGGCCACAGAGGACTACAAGGCAACCCCTCAACAGATAAGGTTTTTTGTATGTATTGTCTTAATTTCTTCAGAAAAATTTCTGCAAAAACAGGCATCGATCAGAAATAAATGTCTTATCCCGGCAATGATAAAATTAAAATTCAGAAAATACTAAAATCTCTAGCCATACCAGCGGCGGCTGGCATATTTTGTTTGTTTCACTATGTAAATAAGCCAGTTAACGAAATAATGAAATATCTCACTTTAATAGATTTAGTATCTGAAATGTTAACATATAGTTAAATAAAATACAATATTAAAATGGAAAAAAACAGATGACCTAAAGGAAGAACTCATGGAGAAAATTGAAGTAAAAACATGTTTATTACGAAAACCAAATTTAATCTACTATATCCATCAATGATATCACTCAAAGATGTTTAAACCAGGAAATTAGACAAATTCTGCATATGAGGGTCGAATGGGAGCGTCGCAGAAATGAACGTGCAATAACTCAATGCCGCCGTTGCCAAACTTGGGGTCACGCAACGGCAAACTACCATCGTAAACCGAAATGTATGGATTTTGCAGATCCACATTTGACTCACGAATGCGAAAAAGCACCATATTAAACAAAATAACAAAATGGATAGGCCCACAGATAACAACAATCCGATCGAATATGTCCCAGCACCCTTACCTAAATCTAATGCACGGACAGATCGTGCCGTAGTATCCGCCATTTCAAATAGTAGACCAGTCAGCTCCGGGGCAGCTAGAGCCATGCCCCAAAACTCCGGAACCCAGCCCAGGATGGAAGAGCCAAGAATACAACAAAATGTCGGTGGTAGTAATACTGTTGGAGACTTCCAACAACTAACAAATGTAATTAATAAATTAAATACTTTAATTAACATACGAGAAACAATAGCAGCCATTGCTCATCTAAATAACATACTTGAGCTCGCTGGCGATGCTATCACCAAAATTAATGTTTTACAAGAATTTATAATTAACATTTTACCACATTGTAAGATAGATGGCTGAGTTAGCCATGTGGAATACCAACAGGCTCAGAAACAAAGTTCAAGAGCTTTGCATTTATTTAAAAAATGAGATCGGTATATTAGTAATCACGGAAAACAAATTACAAAATTCTGGTAAGCTTAAAGTGCCTGTTACAGGTGTATAGGGATGATAGAACCAGAAACCGAGAGGGAGGCTTAGCTATGATGGTTCATAACAGCATACCGCACCTTCCCCTCCCTTCTATAGATTCTGCTGTGGATAATGTGTCAATCAAGCTCCACAATGGCAGAATAATTTCTCAACGCCAAATCAAATGACTTCGTACGTACTAAAACAACTATTCATCGGAACTAAAGTGATTGTTATGGGCGATGTAAATGCCAGACTTGTGTCATGGTACAATACTAGGAATAGTAGTAACGGAAATACTGTTTATGACTTCGCACACCTGGAAAATATCGCAGTTAATGGTCTGAAAACACCTACCAACTATCCCCAAATAACTAAACTCCCTCAGTTATTCAAATTGTACTCGTTAAAATCATCTTACATCCCATAAACCCAACATCAGTTCCACTCCTCTCCTCAGACCACAATCCCGTCCACTTCATCCTACCGACTGACGTAAGACGGGAAACGGTGAGGAAGTCCTATAATTACAAGATCACTAATTGGCGTATATTTAGGCAACATATAAATCAAAATCTGACTATTAACAATAACATACCGACAACACATGACATCGACTACGAAGTTGACCGACTGACGATCATCATCAGAAATGCAAGAAACAGTACAACGAAAAGAACACACATAAAACGGACTGACGAAATACCGGAGGACTCACTGAATCTAATAAAATTTAAAAACAGAGTAAAACGTAGATGGCAGCGCAATAGGCGGAACATTGACAAAATACGTACAAATGAACTCCAACTTACAATTGAAGAAAAATTATTAAAGCACATGGAGAAGTCCTGGAATGACAGGATCCAGGCCTTGTCGAGACTGAACAATTCTTTGTTAGAGACCATATTTGGCCATCCCAGCCATCATCAAGGATGATGTTATTTACAATTCAGGAGCGGACAAGGCGGAGATACTCGCTAATTATCTACAACTGACTAATACCACCGCGCCAAACACCTCGCCGTTCCACGACCACGTGACGGACAGCACCAGAACGATCTCAGACCGCATCCTCATACCCCCGAATAAGCTTTCAAAACTTCTAATTAAAATTCTAAGAACTTTCCTCAATCTTAAAGCACCGGGCCCATACACGATTCCGAACCTCTGCCTTGAGAATCTTCCCATCAAAGCAATATGTGAATTAACATATGGAATTAACGCCATTATAAAACTGCAGTATTTTCCAAGTGCATGGAAGTCGGTTCTAAAACCGAAGAAACCGCCGCATAGCCCTTCAAGCTACAGGCCTATTAGCTTGCTTGACACCCTTTCTAAACTAACAGAGAGAATTATGTTACGTATTCTTAATGGTCTTGTCAGCAAGGAGCGGCTAGTACCGGCGCATCAATTTGGTTTCATAGCTGGGCATAGTGCCACCTTTTGCAGGGTGGTACAAGATATATACAAGTCATATAGCGAGCAGCAGTGCACCGTCCTATTACTCTTAGACATTGAGAAGGCCTATGGCAGATAGGCACAACGGATTGATTTATAAATTACACCATGTATTTAAACTCCCACCATATATTACGGCATTAATAAAAAGTTATATATTCGCTCGACACATCACGGTTTCAGTAAATGGTACGTTTTCTTCACGCAAAATGATGCCAGCGGGCATCCCTCAAGGGGCAATACTCTCTCCTCTCCTATATAACCTCTTCACCTCCGACATCCCTTCCCATCCCACCACTAATCTACTTTACGTAGATGAGACCGTGATCTACGGGCAGTCTTTCTATGCACAGACAGCTACTCAAAAGATCCTATATCATCTGAATCCAGAAATGGAAAGTAAAAATAATTGAACAAAAGACAGAAACAATAATATTCCACAAAAAAATTACTAACATACACACGATTATGAAACTCAAAATTTGCGACCAAGTGATTGAGGAGCGGAACTCTGTCAAATATCTGGGAGTAACCCTAGATAAGAGGTTAAGTTTCTCTCCTCATATTAAAAATACAGTAAACAGGACGTACGCGATTCTACAGACTGTACCCTTTAGTAAATAGACGCAGCAAATTAACAATCGACAACAAACTTACAATGTACAAGATCATTTTCAGACCTTTAATGACATACATGCGCGGCGTGGAACGTCATTTCGTGTACGCAATGCATGCGCCTGCAAGTGACACAAAAACAAAACAAAATACTTCGGCCGCTGACCAACTCAGACCAGTACACGCCGATAATTATATAGGGCAACAGATATGCCCTATATTCGCGACTACATCGACGATGTAGCACACAAATTTCTGACAACGAAAATACAGTTATCAACGACCCACGACGAACTCACAAACTACTACACCAAAGACTACCCGTGTTTTGCGAAAGACGGTGATGAAATTAACGTACATACAAACCAGGTGACGGACAAACAACAAACGACTCACACAACTCACATACCCTCCAAGCTCACTTACAACACACTATTTTATTGATGTACACGTTATTTGCAATGGGGTTTCGGTTTTGATTTCACTGTATGCTTGAAACATATCCTCTCAATAAAAGAATTATATGGTATTTCTTTAGATAGAAAAGCATTTCTAATAAAATGACGCACAATACATTTTTACTCTGATGTTGTGTGGCTGCTATTCTTTTATTTTTAACAGATAGGAACTTTATATCCACCTACCACCGGCATCCTGATCCGCGAATGGACGCTAAATATATGTAACGGGCAGAACAAATTTTATATGTAAAAGATGAAATATGGAACTGAGGTAAATAAAATACCATCTGACATGTATTCTAATTAAAACAAAATAAATATATTTTAATTATTAATGGTTAATGGTTTTTCCATTTTAATCATTAATGTAGAAAATATTATGCTCCACCAAAAACGTACGTATAATATTTTAACCTATGTCGTTTAGTTTTCAAGATATTGACGAAAGAAAATAAAAAGTACCTATATCTGTCTGTATTATTAAATAACATTTTTATCTCAATAAATAAGGATGGGTACATACCTCACAATAAGTGTGATATTTTAAAACAATTCCAATTTTTAAGAAGGCAACTGGTAAAAACTCAATTCCGCAGATAGGTACTGTGATTTAATTATGATTGTGCTAAGAATAATAAGTAATCCGTTCTATAAGAGAAAAGTGACTGAAATATATGATTACGTTTGTTATTAAATTTAAAGAATCCATCCCTAATTAAAGGATTTAGATTTACGGTCAGAACTCTAAAATTCTCCTCCAT
The DNA here is from genome assembly GCA_963583905.1 of Stenurella melanura. Taxonomy (NCBI): domain Eukaryota; kingdom Metazoa; phylum Arthropoda; class Insecta; order Coleoptera; family Cerambycidae; genus Stenurella; species Stenurella melanura. The sequence goes on from OY757309.1 coordinate 176,788,990, forward strand.
TTAAATTTGTTTTCATTGAGTTCGCAACGAAACTAGGCCAACCTGATTTTATTTATTTTGTATGTTAGTCAAATCGCCAAATCAGCTTTAAGCAAAGTTAGTGTTTAGTCCATTAGGCAATGCTGATTTAGCCGTAATACTGTTATGGTGTTGGCTTAGTCTCATGGTCAGTTAGATTGCGACTGCTTTGAAACATAAAAGGGATACCTGAAGCGTCTAAGTTTATAAGGGAAAAGTTTACTATAGAGAGTTTGTTGTATGAAATTCACAGATTTCTTCTTCCCGAGAAATTATATTAAAGGTATATAAAAACCTAAATTATCTTATATCGCCATCGTCTTATAAATAAATGGATTATTTAAATATTATCTAAATTTTGGTTGTGGCATTATCATATTTTTTTTTGTTTTCCTTATGGAACTTTCTGCCACATATGTCTGCATTTGTAAATATTTTTTTGGATAATTCTAGTATTTTGTACATTTCTAGAGCGTTATTTAGAAATACAGACATATATGGTAGAAAGACCTAAAAAATATTAGATAAAATAAGGTATTTATTTTACTGTCTTGCTCACCATAATGCCAAATGCTTAAAATTTTAACATATAATTATAAACTAAATATGAATTATGTGATATCAACAATATGTTAAGTTTTTCTTTATGTTTTGATAATGCAGCAAGCGAGGATGAAGAAATGCACGTGCTAAGTTTTGAGTAAGGTTTAAGTACAAAATGAAAATTACGATTGTATACCGAGCAAATGATAATCACTCGGTCAAATTAAAGATAGCAAATAAGATGTTTGACCTTGGAGTGCTTGTGGACAACTGTCAAATATTGTGAGCAAGAGATTAGATGAAAAATACAGATCTTATGTTTTTACTTAACTGGCAAGTTGCCGATCTTAACCGGCAACTTGCCAGTTAAGTAAAATGACAGGAATGTCACGAAGCTCGCAAAGTGTAAAGAAAGAATTGTGTGTTCAGGACAATAAATCAACTCTGTTCTTTCACCAACGTTTTGCTAATTTGGTGTAATCTTCTTCAGGGCTCAGAACAAAGTGGGAAGGTGGCATCTTCAGCTGTCATCAATAAACATGGTAAATAAATATAGTCTTACAAGAATTTCACAACACAGAGTTGTTTATCGGTCAACGAAGTATATTACAACTGATTGTTGAAATTTAGCATTTACCGCAAACCTACTACTACAGATACAGTAATACATTATAATTCGCAGCAATCATGGCAAATTAAGATTTCACACTTTCATAGTCCAATACACAGACTCACGAATTTCCCTTTAGATCAAAGTGATTTTGATAGAGAATTAAATATAATTAAACAAATTGCAAGAAATAACGGATACAACGAGTCACTAATAGATAACATGGTCAAAAACAAACAACGGAAAATGCTTCAAAAAGAATGTTTTGCTGTGCCTAACAAACCTACAAAATATAGTTTTATCAATTATGTTCCGAAATACGGTAAGAAAATTTGTAGAAAATGAAACAATTTAGGTATCTCTACAATAAGTATGAACAAAACAAATATAGGAAACATTTTGGTTAATAACAAAGAAAAGCAAAATAAAATGGATAAATCTGGTATATATAAAATTAATTGTAGAGATTGTAATGCTGTCTATATCGGTCAAAGTGGTAGAAGCGTTGTAAACAGGGTAAAAGAACATAAAGAATCTATCTTAAATAACAATAAAAATACAGGAATGTCAACACACTGTATTGAAAACAACCATACCATAGATACTGATAACATAAATTTACTTCATTCAGAAAGAAAATGTAAACGTTTAGATCTGCTAGGACAACCAGAAATCAAAAAATCTTTCAAGTACAACCCTTGTACCACGAATGACCAGCAAAATTTCTTGAATACCCCTATAATAAACAAATTGATAAGAAGTATCCATTGATTTATATAATCAGTTTAGGTCCACTCCAAACTATGCCATAATTAAGGATTTTAAATTAAGTCTTAAATAGATTAAGTCATAAATAGATTAAGATATAAATACTTTTAGGTATAATTTAGAATAAGCACGTCGGAAACTTTAGTATTCACTATGTAATACTCTTGATAAAGGCCTAATAAGCCGAAACATATGTAGAGTATTTATAATATACAGATTGATTCATCTAAAAGCAATGTTTAATTTATAATTAACAATTATTAATAAACTTCGTTGACTAATAAACATTGTTGAACTGTGTGTTGTGAAACAGAGCTCAGAACAAGTAATGGAATTGAAATTAATATAATTAATAAGTAAGATAACTTAAGAGAGAAAATCTTATTTAGTATTTTCATTAATTTCGAGTAATTTCTTCTCATTTCCTAGTCATAAAGTAACTCCTAACATTTCTCACATTTCTCCCTTGACTTGTGAGGGAGCAATTTAGATGTATTTGTTTCATGAAAAGAAATATTGTTTTTCACACCCACTGTAGTAAGTATGATATAATGACAATGTTGTTTGGGGCTTAGGTTGATTTTCCCCTTCTAGCGAAACCAGTTACTTCCCAAGAAAGATAAGTTAGGAAGCAATTTTATTACAAAAAATACATACATTTTTAAGTTGTCAGTTGGTCAGCCAACGAAATGATGCCACATGTATAATACCACTTAGTATAACCTAATATAATTAATACAACATGGAAACGACACTATATAATGGGTAATACATAAGTAGGTACATACATACAATGTACTTAACCATAATGTTATTGTACAATAACAGGCTCTTGGTTCGGATTATGTCTATCTGCAGCATCAGTAATGTCGAACAGCAGGTGTGTCGAAGGATACTTTACATTTTCATAACGAACATATCCAAGGTACCAAAGTACGCTAGCTATATGCGAACATGTACCCAATGTACGACTTCCAGATTTGCAAGTACAGTAGTAAGAGATTATTGGTTCGTCTTCACCATTGATATTGTAGTGAATCCAAAGCTGATTGTTAACAGCGTTAACACGTTGCGATGCCTTGATTTTATTCTGATTTTTAAGAGTCCTGGTTCATTTGCGCGATCGTCAAACTGAAACAAAATGTTCCCTATATCTTGCCTGTTGGCTTGTACATAGGATGAGGCCAGTTTTATCTGGAAATTCCGAATGTTAGGTCTCTCAGATATTCCAATGTAAGACGTGGAAAATCGAGCACCTGATTTTCCTCTATAGGGAGCCATGTACCCTAGGGTGGAGAGAAAAAGTGAAAGTATGAATTTCTTAATCTAATAGTGCGCAAAAGTTGTCTATGTTATTTGTTAGTATTTAGATTTTTTACTTTTTAATTTCGAAACGTTTTTCTGCCTCCCCAATGCTCTTAGCTTTTTAGAGAAATCTGATATTTAACTACTTATTATATATATTATTTTATGGCCAAAAAACCCAGTAATTGGATCTAATACCACGCAAAACTAACTTGATAAATTACTCATTAAATGTGTAAAATATCTTTGAATTTTGATAATTTCATTTACCTCCACAAATCCACAAAATGTATACGCTTCCATGTGGTTTAAAACAAAATCTCATCCCTCTGGTAAAGACGGCGCAAAGCACCATTAGCACATCATTCAGCTGTCCTACTACCTGAATAAATAATTGACAGGCGTTGGTGGTGTAACTCAAAGAAATGGATTCTTCTGTCACCACAAAAATTCTATTTGGCACGATATCGGATTATCGGGTCCAAATTTGAGAATTTCTGAATTCTGAAAGGAAGGAGTTCATCCATATCTGCGTCATCCTCTAAGAAGGTTAAAATGTTCAAAATGTCTCCTCTACATTTTAAAGCAAACGACTGCTTTGAGCTTATCAACTGGCAAGAACGTGAGCTATTCCCTCCCGGATTTCCAATGAAGACCTACCAGAACTTATTAAGCACCGTGACCTACTTACAGTAAATTTTGTAAAGTATCGTCGTCACACACAGTGTGTTGAGCGATGTGTGAAACCAGTTACAGAAGTTCCTACAGCAGTTTGTGGCGCTGATGCAAGAGATGGTTTCATAAGGAGAAGTTGATTCCAGGAAAACCATGCCTTACTTTAATATGAAATCAGAATACGTCGTGAATAAGTAACAAATTTTAAGAAAACGTAGTAGTTAGTACTCTAAAGTGTTTATTTACCACAGTTGTTTGTATAACTTGTATCAGAATCTTCAATGTTTAATACATTGTAATATTCCCTCTTGCAAATCAGGTTTTTTTTATTAAGGATTCCTTGACTTATATTAAAACCAAACGAATAGAACCTTATTTTAGGACAATTTGAATATGGTAAGTGTTGTATATTTTAGAGTCAAACTACGAAATGTCTACTTGGCGTAAGGGAAGCTTTTCTGCAATATTAGATTGACATCTCTCTAATGGGATATTTTTTATGTTTTTTATAGCATTTCCGTAAATCTTAAATATTTCAAAAACTCAACGTCACTGGGGAGGCAGACTAACTTTCACCATTGTACTAAGAAGTACATTAGACAATTTATTTGTGCTATTATATTTTGAAATCGAAAAAAAAAAAAAATTAAGTATATCTTTCACTCCACCCTAATGTACCCTGTCTTTGGAGGAGTCTCTCTTCTACCACTCTAACTTGAAGAGTATTAATTTAATTTGCCCGGTCTAACATTCTACGAGCCAGCACAACATTTGCTCCCTCCATATTAATTGGCTCGTGATATCTATTAATTATCGCACATGTTATTCTGATGTAATCTCTAATACTTGTGGCATCGGTACTGCATCTCTTAAGAATTTAAAAATACTCTTAATATGGCCGTTTCTTGCTTCCACGATCCATCTGGTCTTTGTGACCAACTGGGATGAATTCGCCTATTCAGTGGTAAGCTGATGCTGCCAGCGAGCAAGGACTACTGGCATCTTGACTTCTATGCCTAGATTACCCAAAAGTCTTGGGCGTCCAGCACAAGAATATCACCTTCTTCGAATCAGTTTCTTAAGCCAATCAGATCCCTTTCATAGTTGTGCCTAAGATTGCCGCGTCATTATTTCTAGAGTCCGAAGAATAGGGACCATGAACACATGTATGAGTATATGTCCATTGGTAGCAACAATTAATGCTGGTTTTAGAAAATGATATCCCTTAAGTGTGCAATACGACTGACGTAATACTTTGGGAATTTCTATGTATGTCCTGTCAAAATACGCTATAGCTTTTCGAATTCCTGGTTCAGGATTGTACGAAATCTGTTACATGTTGAGCAACGTATTGGTCTCTGGTTATGTGCTGTAAACCCAGATTATTTGGCACAAATTGTTGTACTAATGAAACACGGACTTTTGAAATTGCCAAGCTTACAGCTAGGCGACTGGAGTAAGAGAACATCCCCATCAAAAAATTGTCTGAGAGTCCTTGTCGTTTGCACAAGAAACGTAATAAATCTTTTTTGGTAATTATCTTATTTTTTTGGTAAATATTAACGCGATCGCAAAATTCAAAAAATTCCCTAAACTGTACTTTGTTTACTGGAGTTAATGCTTCAAACTCTTGATCGGAAAAATTATTTTCGCTTTCAAATATATTGATAGATTTATATTTCATGGCAATGTTCCGCACTATATTTAGAAAATGTTTTAAACCACTTCCTTTAAATTAAATAGTCTGGTAATATCTCTCAGTCCATTGAATAATGGTGGCAAGGCATCGGCCAAATGACCTCCACAAATTCTTACACCTTCAGGTATAAAGATGCCAGTCTTCAGAAAGATATCAACTTTACCTTCTAGAGAAAATTTGATGAGATATTCAAGTCCACCACATATGAAACATGAATTTCGAATTTTTCCAAGCAATATTTTGAGTACAGTTGGATCTGGATCCTCTGCGTAAGCTTAAACTTCTGCATCTATGTTCGAATCACAGTTGTGGCAAATCTTTGTTTGTTTCGTAATTGGTATTGCAATTCGATTCGAAGATGTTCAGCAATGCCCCTTTTTTCTTCTCCCAAACGCCATTTATCTCGGTAATCCATTATATTCACAAATGAAACACTCTGTTCTTCCTATAAAATTATATGCCATATTTAGTTGGTACATGTGTTGAAAGCTCAATTAAAAAAAAAAGAAAACAAGATTAAACAAGTTACAGATACTAACATTTTCAAGTATCCACTGTCGCTCGCTAACCACTGTCAGAGCTGACGCCAATGTCAAAGTGTCATTACGAAATGTCAACTGACCGACTGTAATTTCGCAACTCGCGCGGGCAGGTGGCGCCACTTATTTGTCGAAAAAGTTGCATACTTTCTCAAAAATAATTTTTTTCTTCGGCGCCCTCTAGCGCCGAAGTTAGCCTGTAGAGGATAGTAACTATTTTACAATTTTGGATCAGAATGACTCGGGCTACAACACATCAAAAATTCATACAATTTGACTGGAAGCCAATTTCACCTACAGAAGTGTGCGGTGTTCTTTAAGAGTCATCAAATTTATTAAAACCACAAACTATTTTTGAATATCTAATGCAGCAACTCCCAAGTAAACTTATCGATATGTATTAATAATGAAAGCAACTGTACGAAGAAATGAAGCCATTCTGTTGATGAGATTATAGGACGATGCGGCTAATGACCAACCAAAAGAACAGAAAAACTTCCATACGCCATGTATCTTGAGCTCCAGAATATGGACGCCTGTCTTATCTAATAAGGTCACCAAAGCTGATCCAGATAATCGAGATGTGTAGATTTCGGAATTGGCCAGATATGTTGGGTTTGAACCCGTCATTCTTCCTTTCTCAAAAGAGCGAGGTGGCACTTTATGATCACATCAATCGCACTGACACCCTCTCTTTCTTTCTTATGCATAAAATTTAAAAAAATATAGATTCCTTTTACTAGTGCAGTGTTGTATCAGTAAGTTCACATTTTGTTTAAAACTCTGTATAATTAAAAACTATATATCAAACAGAAAATTGGCCTACCGCATCCACGACGACAAGTCATACTCGAATCACTGCTCATTTGGGAATCGTTAAAAGCATTATATTAGAGGCATATGGATGCATCTGCAAGTAAAGCCATTAAAAAGACAATCTACCAAGAAACAATTCTACTCTCTTAAACATAAAGATCTTTTATGTCCAAATACCATTCTTTCATACACAACATATGCTGCAGTTTAAGGAAAATTGCAACAGTAAATTGCATTTTGTGTGCATCCAGACGTAGGGGGAAATGTTTATATAGCAAATATCGACCGGGCGCTTTGAAGCCACGCGCTCAACGCACCTGTGCTCTTCGTGTTTAAAGAGAAGGCCTACTCACTAGCCACCACCCTCACGTTCAAATACAGACCGAAAATTCCGTGGGCGACTCTCTCTCCATAGACTGAATTAAAGATATAAAGGCAAATTGTATTTCTGTAAAGCAATCCACTATAGGAGCATGAAACGTTATTAATGTGGGTGAATGGGTATCAGACACAATCATGCATCATTTTTATTTAAATATTTACAGAACTCTGTAACTGGAACATGGAACAATTTGCTTAAATCCTTTGTTAACAAATAACTAAATGACTATTTGTTAAGGTTAACCATGCAATGTGATTCAATATGATAGCCCATTTCTAGTTGCTCACACTTTCTTAGAGAAAAATTACCAGAAATATGATAGAACTATTGAGCTAATTTTTATGAATACAGGGTATTTAAAAAATATACGAAGTAAATTCTTTAGAATAAAATAGCAAAGATAATTCCTTTGAAGGTCGGTTCGATAACATTTTATTTTTATAAACAGGATGCTGAAGGGTTACCGGGAAATAAGCAAATAAATACTTCTTTAAATTTTGTCGCAAACAGCAAACACTTAACCAAAACACTCGACGTACTTAGATATACTAAAAAATATTTAAAAATTAAAATATTTCAAGACAAAAATAATACAAATCTAAATATTGAAAGATATATGTACATTGTTTACGCATACAGTAGCTGTTCACATACATCTTTTAAGTTGAGAACTTAATTTCATTTGATTATTAGTTATTGCCTTCTCATAAATGTGAAATTAATATTTAAAAAAATAAAAATACAATTACTGTTGTGGTGATAATCCATCTTTGAATATAGCAATAAAACTTACAATATTGTAAAGGCAGCCTGCTTGCTACACATGCTATAACCCCAGGAGTTACTATTTACCAATTCTGGAGGACTTATTAACTTGAGTGGGCTTCCTTGAGTAACCTTTGACACCAGGGGATGCCTTTTGACCTCTACTTATCTTCTTGCTCTCTGGGAGTCTATTCAACCATGCCAGGTGACTTTTGAGCCCAACAGGATAACGTTTTACGAAAGCAGGTGGTCTTTGGGCCACAGGGGGTATCTTTTTACTCCAAGAGGGTGACTTTTGGTTCTAGGGGAGTGTCCTTTGCACTAGGGGTTAATTCATTACCCAAGCTACCGAAGTTCCTCATTCTATCTAATTAACGTGAATTTTCTTTAAAAAAATGAACACGTCAACTTTTTATTTTAAAAATGACATTTTTGAGCATGATTTTATACCTTCCCCTTTAACCATTCTTCACTTGAAAATTTTAAAATGTATCTGAAATCCTAAACTATTTATGCCTGTGTACCAAATATCTGTCTAATCTGACTTTTCTAGTTAATTTTGTATCATGTGTCGTTCAATTTAAATGTATCATTTTTTCTGATTCCCAGGTGGCAAAATACCCAACAAAAAAAAAAAAAGTAAAAAAGATTCCTTTTTACATATCAGAAAAATTACATTGGAAGTAGAGCCTATTTCAATCACAATTTTCCCAATAGGTGGATCGGTAGACGCGGTGAAATTGAGTGGCATACTCATTCTCCCAATTTGGCCCCGCATGACTATTTTTATGGGGTTACTTCACATCGAAAGTCTACTTTAGACCAAATAACGAAATTAATCAAATCACCCTGGAAACGATACAAAATATTTTAGAAGAATTTTAGCAACGCCTCCATTATTATCAAGAAGCAACGGGCGCCCAGTTTGTCATTTGATTTAAACTGTTTCATGTTCCTTTGCTTACTTAGTAACATTAAAAATGTAATATTTTTCAATAAAAGAAATAGGGAAATTCATAAAATCTTACATTGCTGGATAGAGAATTAGAAATCCTTTCAAATGAGCTATCAGATGCATCCTCGTCCGTTTAAAAATTTTAAGGGGGTAGCTGTCACTCCAAGGGGGTTGAAGAGGGAGGTATAAAATTATGCTAAAAAAATGTCATTTTAAAATAAAAAATTGACGTATTTTAGGATAATACTCATAAATTGCAAATTACATTGACAATGAATTTCCCCGTTACTTATGGACCTCTATCTTTGGTGTCTTCCGTGTTTTGTTTAATTTTGGTATTTTTGGTGTTTACTTTGACAAAGAACTAACAAATATGTGCTAAGAATTGCGACCTGTAGAGTGTTTCAATATGTGAAGACCAACTGACGGAGAAATACAACAATTTTCCTTTCCAATTTTAGAATACAATAAAGCCCAAATGAATCCAATATGGTGTCAGCTTTGAAAGTAGAATCGTTCCTAATCAAAGAGCTATAATTAAAATCAATCACTTGTAGAAATAATAATTTAAAAATGGCCTTTATTAGAGAAACTTAGCACTGGCGCGCTCAGCGAGAATAGACCACTCACTCAGTTGGATCTGCAGTACCCAACAAATGATATTATAATATTTATGCCACAATTCCAGTACTTCCATTAATAAGTTATTACAGATCCACAAAATACATCATTGTAGTTTACGTTACAGAAACGGGATTATGTAAAAATAATTAGAGCCATAAAATTTTAACTATTTCGATCGTATTAAATGAAATTAACTATAGCACACGTGCAACATAAAACTATGTGAACTTTTACAAGGAATTAATATATAATTTATTTGCATTAAAGTTTGCGACAAACAGAAAACATAAAAAATTTAAATCTAACTTAATTACAAAGTCAGTTCCAGCAGCATTAAAATACTTTCTGTCCTATTTGTCACTCTAATGAAAGGTCTCGTGAACAGCGTGGCGTGGGACGGTTTTACTTATTTAGACTTTAGTTACTTAAATAGTATATTTAATTCAGTGAAGTAGGTGGTGGATGCCATTCTCTATAAAACAGAAATGAATTACTTGAGGCTAAATCATTTTTTTATCGACATTACTGTTTCAAGTAAATGATGCAGATGATTTCGAATTATTTGGAAATTTTGATATTTTCTTACGACTTAAATATTCGATTCATAGAATTTATGAGAAAATCTATATATTCTCGATCTCGATTGATTTGGCAAAGTAATTAATTATTTAGCATTTAATATTGTGACTGCACCCAGCAAAGCTTGGCCTGAGGTGAAAACAACAAAGCAGTGTTTTATACAGCGCACATAAATAGGACTCTTGCCTGCTGTTCAAACGTTAAATTCCTGTAGTAATCCACCACCGTATCATTTCTTGATTACAGCAACCGAGGAAGAGAAAATATAGGTAATGGTTCAGGGAATATCAGGTGGCAAGTGGCGATAACAATGCTCTTCGAAACATCAGGTTAGTACCACCAAAGGAAAAGAAAACCACATAATACTGTCTTGATAACGGAACGTCTGTGAACACCTTATAGCGGAGCGGGATAGGGGTTGAAATCGTCCAAAAAGTTTTTTCGGAGTAGATAGATATGGGACCTAGACCATCTGATAGAGATATAAATAATGTATTATATTCCCGGTTGACGACATTTTCCTTTGGTCGAGACCAAATTTGTTTAATTTCAGAGATCGCAATTTTCTTTTATAACGCGCGTCTACATGTAAATACACATATTACTCGGAAACTGCTACACTCAGGTGAATGATTCTAGCTTTGATTGACAGAGTCTATTCCATATAGTAAATCTACTTTAGAAAAGTGTCGTAATTCGTCTTTTTACATTTTGAAAAAACGAAATATATTTTGCAATAATTGATTAAAATGCTCATGTACTGCTTTCACACAGACATAACGTTTTATTTTACGATATCGATTTTAAAGTTATATATACCAACTATTCCCTGATGTTTAAGGAACATTTTCTGTCATATAACATATTGTCGCGTTTCACAAATAGAGGCTATATATAGATATTTGAACACGCGAGAGTCGCATTAGTCAAGTAGCGCATTAGTCGCGTCATTTTGGCACTTTACTTCTAAAATGAAAAGTACACGATCAATTGACTTGATTTTTGTTGCAAAGAGTTTAGACGGATATTTAGAAAAAACAGTACATTTATTTTTTGGTGGAAATGTTTGGTCTCGTTTGGGATTTGGTGTATATACTAGAAGCGAAGGCCTCAAATTTTATTTATAATATTTTCCATCCCCCCTTCACCCCACTCGCTTGATAAAATTAAATTAAGATTTTCACTTGAAATTTGGTACACGTATGTATTATAACGACATCTGAAACTAAATTATATTTTGATATGATTCCGTTGAAGGAGTGGGGAGCAAGTAGAGGTAAATAGGGAAAAATAAGTAAAGCAAGCTGGTGGGAGTAGAGAAACTTGAGATTTGGTATATATACTAGAAACTAAGGCCTCAGATTTCTTTCTAATATTTTTCAATGACCAATAATTTCCACATATTAGAGTGCAAATATTGTCACATATCAAAATTAATAACTACTTTTCTATGCAAATTTGGCAAAATATCTGATTAGTATATTCCCTATAAATAAATACAAAAATGGAAAATCTAAATTAAAGAATTTCCAAATTTAAATCCATAATAAATAAACTAAATTCAATATCATTTATTTTCTAATCTATAAAATATAAAGTATTAAAGCATTCATAACATATTAAAGGACGTAGAGTATCAGATTACAGTTACTAATTAATAACATCAGGTCATTGGTTTCCGAGCGCTTTACGTATGTAGGGAATATGTCGATCAAGCATTTATCAATCATATAAATAGCCCAGAATGAATGGGCAGTGGCAGTCCATTCTGGGAGTCCACCTGGGGACCCATCTCTCCCAACATGTGCCTTTGGTAAGGAAACATTATTTACTGTTTATTTTATATTTTTATTTCTGACTTTGTTGTTTGACTGCAACCATTTTTATTGTTTAATTAATAAATATTATTTACAATTTATTTTGTGTCTGATAATTTCCCAATAGGAAAACCTCTCGCAGGCCAAGTGGCCCCCTTATTATAACAGTCATAGACCAGCGGTCGTGACACTTGGTGGAGGCTTGGTTGAGCCCCCTCGTGACAATATAATCAAGATGTTTCCTTTAAAGTGGCTTGGATGAAAAATCTGGATGTGGAAGTAGTGATTTCTCAGGTAGCTGTTTTTACGTATTACAAATTAATATCAAACATATCAATTTACTGGAAAAGTAATGAGGAGAAAATAATTCCTTTCGTGATATGGACTCTTATTAGATGTTTTTGCAATATTTTTACCTGTTTTAAGATGGAAGTATCAGCTACCTAATATTGCTATGTAGTATCGTAAAACAGAATCGGTCAAAGTACCACTTAGCTCATACTTCGCCTTGGTGTGCAATATAATGGTATCAAATATTTGGATTTTGCAATTTGTTATGCCATTTTTGATCATTAAAACGTGATCATTATGTCTATATCTTAAAAAATGTAATAACTTAATAAACATTTAATGAATAATCCCTCAATTATATTCTAGAATTATCATTTAATTTAAAGTCTGATAGTTATAGGTATATCATAAATTGTTTATAATTTTGTTTACTTGGAAAATACGGATTTAATTAAAAGTTCTTAGACTTTAAGTAGGTCGAGTGCATTTTACAACAGAAATTAAGTTTTGCATAGTCGGTGAAAATGTCATTACCATGAAATAGGTATTTATTTAAACGTACACTTAAAGGACCAATATTCACCTACATAAGCTAGAATTGGAATTTAAATGATTAATATTTCTTCACTTTTTATTAATACTGTTGTGACAAGATTTCTTAATTGAAAATATGGAATTTTCTCCAACTAGTGCTAAAGAAAATATTTTTATAATTAATGAAAGAGTACTTGCTTCAAACTCATCTCAGCTCTCACATAAAAAATCTATTTTATTAGCTGGTGTTAAGTATTATAATGTTGTCATTATTTGTTACTTCAAATTGCTTATTTTAAACACATGAATTCAATCAATAATTCAGGAACAGCAACATTTACTTCAAATTAGAAAAACAAGCAGGATCTTAGGCATTACCATCTATTATGCATGCAGCCCAATTGTAAGGATTACTTAACTGTTTAATATTTGCCAGTTTCAGTAATAGTCCAGTTATTTATTTGTCAATATAGGGAGTATCGAGAAATAAATCAAGACTATTTTTTATTATTAAATATTTGATTTAGGTGTCCAAAAGTTTGAATTTGTGAATTCTTATCTCACAGTGAAGCAGAAAATATGTTTTGAATAAGGTGCTAAACTTCTCAAAATCGTATCAAAATGTCAAAACTAAAGTTGATTAAATCTGCATGAAACAGACAAAAATATTGTTTTGGTCTTTAACAGTTTCTGAAGGAAGAAATACTTTCGTAATTTTTTGCCCAGAAATCCTACTCTCAGATTTCTTAAAAGCTATTATGGAGTTGACGTGAGTCAATACCTAAATGAAATATTTTCATAGAGATGGGTAGGTCAAAGACAACATATTGAATGGCCACCGCGATCGCCAGATTTGAGTTCTTTAGACTATTTTCCTTAGGTTCATTTAAAATTCGTTGTTCATAAGACCAAACCTCAGTCGTTAGAAGGTCGAATTAGAATGGATGTTCAAGAAATATCACAGCAAGCTATTCAAAACTCCTTAAGAGCCTTCCTTGATCGATTAGGTTATTCTCAGACTGCTGAAGGTTTGAACATTGATTATGAATAATTTCTTTTTTTTGTCAATATTAAAGTGCCTAATATTTTACAATAACAAATTTTAAAAGTGAATTATTTATTATTTGTTTGCTTATAGTAATGAAACATTTTCTTTATAGGATTTTGCAAACAGTGGAAAGAAAAGCTATCTATGAGAACTAAAGGAAAAACTATATATATAAAAATATTAATGAAATCTTTGCATTCTTTCGATAACCTGACTTCTGGTTATGCTAGCAAGTAAATTCTGATTTGCCATTCTCATTTTAACACTAGCATCCAACCTAGTCCCCTACGGCTAAGCAGGCTAAACTAGTATCTACATGATCCCCTACGATATGTAAATTCAGTTAAAAATGAGAACAAAGGCCTGAAATTAATTTATTTACGTACCTTGTCTTTAAAAATTTTTTCATTCAAATGAAATCTCATTCAGTTTCTTGGAAATGCTTAGCCTTTGAAACGTTTTTCGTCCTTATTGGGTACTCTTCAGAAAAGCCTAAAGCCACTCATAACGATGTTCCATGCAAAACTAAGACATTCATGGAAAATGTCTTAGTTTTGCATGGAACATCGTTATGAGTGGCTTTAGGCTTTTCTGAAGAGTACCCAATAAGGACGAAAAACGTTTCAAAGGCTAAGCATTTCCAAGAAACTGAATGAGATTTTATGAAAATGTAATTCATTTGAATGAAAAATTTTTTAAAGACAAGGTACGTAAATAAATTAATTTCAGGCCTTTGTTCTCATTTTTAACTGAATTTACATATCGTAGGGGATCATGTAGATACTAGTTTAGCCTGCTTAGCCGTAGGGGACTAGGTTGGATGCTAGTGTTAAAATGAGAATGGCAAATCAGAATTTACTTGCTAGCATAACCAGAAGTCAGGTTATCGAAAGAATGCAAAGATTTCATTAATATTTTTATATATATAGTTTTTCCTTTAGTTCTCATAGATAGCTTTTCTTTCCACTGTTTGCAAAATCCTATAGACAACAAATTTTATTTTCAATAATCAATAAATATTTATTACTCTTTATTATACTCTTCGCAAATACAAAACGAGGAGTATGTATTGCATTTGATCGGACCATTTCTAAAACCGCTAATATCGCACATAGTGAAAATAATTTAATATCACTGTGTTGGTGATCGAATTCTGAACATCTCTCAAAATGTCCGTTCGTCTGTTTGTTTGTCTATCTCTCTGTCTATCCGTCCGTCCGTCCGTCCGTCCGTCATGTTTCTTGTAAGCACGATAACTCAAGGACCAAAAGTCCGATTGTATTGAAACGTGGGCAGTACGTTAGTGTTAGCTAGAAGAAGAATCCCAAATCGATCAATAATTAAAAAGTTATTAATTATTTAAACTTTTTTTAATCCATTGTGTTGTAATTAAACAAAAAATGTCTAAAACTAATATTATTTATAAATAGAATTGCGAAGAGCATCCTATAGAATGTGCAACAATTATTTAAAAAGTGCAGTAAATCGGCGAAAAGTATAATGGTTAGCTTGTTTTATTATGTTCTTCGCAAATACAAAACGAAGAGTATATTACATTTGATCGGCATATTTCTAAAACTGGTAATATCGCCCGTAGAGAAAAAAATTCATATCACTGTATTGGTGATAAAATTCCGAATAACTTTCAAAATGTCCGTCCATCTGCCCGTATGTCTGTCCGTCCATTTGGCCGTCTATAACGTTTCTTATAAGCACGACAACTTAAGAGTGAAAAGTCCGAATGTATTGTAATTTCGACAGTAAAGTGATGGACTTTGAACCAAATCGATTGGTAAATAAAGAAGTTATTAATTATTTAAATTTTGAAAAAGCATTATTTGAAATATTTTGTACTTATAAAATAAAATAAAAAACGTCAAAAACGAAAACGATCCAACCGCTCTGGGGAGAGATGTTGAAAAAATATTGATAAAAAGAATAAAAAACACGCTAACCAATATACTTCACCGATTCACTGAACCCTTTACATAACTGTTGCACATTCTACAAGATATGCTTCGCAGTATTTCTTGTAAATATTAGTTTTGTTCAATTACAAATTCTAAAACCGCTGCCTAAGGAATCACTACTTCCACATCCAGATTTTTCATCCAAGTCACTTTAAAGGAAACATCTTGACAATATTTGCACTCTAGTGTGTTTAAATTATTTGTCATAGAATTTTAATAATATTTGGGGCAGATGTCATAGAAAAGTTTGAGGAGTTGGTTTCTACCATATACGTTGAAGTTTCTAGTTTACCCTACTTATTTTCCACTATTCACAACCTACCATCTCCCACCCCTTCAATGGAGTCATCTCAATCAGATGTCACTACAATACATACGTGTACTAACTTTCAAGTGAATATCTCAATTTTATATTATCAATCCCATTAATAATGGAGCGGAGGTGGTGGAGTTTGAAAAATATTATAAAGAAATCTGAGGCCTTGGTTTCTAGTATATACACCAAATCCAAAATTTCTGTACTCTTACCAGCTTGATATTACTTATTTTCCCCTAGTTACTTCTATTAACCCCAATCCTTCTACGGAATCATCCCAAAATATATTCCAGTTCCAGATGTCGTTATAATACATGCGTCTACCAAATTACAAGTGAATATCTCAATTTAAAATTTATGAACCCCTTTAATAATGGAGTAAGGGTAGTTAGTGGAAGTGTTGAAAAATATTATTAAAAAATCTGAGTGGTGGGAGTTGAAAAATATTATAAAAAAATCAGACGCTTTGACTAGTACATACACCGAATTTCAAATTTCTGTACTCTTACCAACCTGTTTTACTTATATTCCTCTATTTACCCCTAAATAACCCCGAACCCTTCAACGGAATCATCTCAAAATATAATCTAATTCCAGACGTCGTTATAATACAAACGTGTTCGAAATTTCAAATTAATATCTCAACTTTATTTTATCAACCCCTTTATTAATGGGATAGGGGTGTTGCGGGGTTGAAAAATATTACAAAAAAATCTGAGGCCTTAACTTCTACTACATACACCGAATTTCAAGTTTCTGTACTCTTACAAGCTTGCTTTACTTATTTTCCCCTATTTACCCCTATTTAACCCCAACCCTTCACCGGATATCCTCAAAATACAATCCAGTTCCAGATCTCGTTATAATATATACGTGTACAAAATTTCAAGTCAATATCTTAAACCGTTCCGGAGAAAACGTGTGGACAAAAAACATAACAAAAAAGAAAGTTACAGACAGACAGACAGAATGTTTTTTTGGCTCAAATTTAAAATCTCGACGTTTCATGACATTCTAAACCTATTTCAAGAAAAAAAAATGTTTGAAAATTTTTTTGCGATTACTATAGGTACTTCCAATCCACTGCGTGGATGTGGAAGTAAAAATATACATTTTTTTTCTTATTTAAAAACATGTATTTTTTATTTCAAATAATTAAGAAATTTTTAGCCATCTACGGATCAAATGCAATATACTCTTCATTCTGCATTTGCGAAGAGTGACGCACAAAGAAAGACGAGCAACTTGTGTTATATTTTTCGAATTGTTTATTTAGAATATCTACTTTGTTTCTAAAAGGTCATAACTGATTATTTTGAAATGCGTCTTTTGGGATTTTAATAGATATGCAAAATACCGCACTGTGCGCTCGTTGGGCACATTTACTTTTTTCAACTTATTACATAAATAACTATTATTATGTTAAAGAATCGTCAACTTTGCCATGCATGTACACTGTACAGTAAAATAATTGTATAATAGAGTCAAATTGCAACAGAGTACTTCAATGTAATCCATGTAACCAACGCGTATAATGGTATAAATGTCAGAATCCTCGTTAATAATCGAGTCCGTATTGTTTCTGTTTTTATTGGAGCGTCGCACTCGAGCTGAAACATTTTATGAATACTAATGTAGTAAAGCACCTCCGCCTTGCCATCTTTCGGCTAGTCCATGCAATTGTAGAAACGGTTTTCATTATTTAGAATTTCTAATTCCCTTCCATAACGACCCGCCTTCCCTTTCAAACATATCTACAGCATAAATTAACAGAAGGCGATTCCTAAGGAAAATCGAAACAAATTTTTGTTTGTTGAGTATTCAATAAATATATAAAAACAGTGAAAAACCAACATCTTGTCCGTTTTTGTTCGCGATCTAGAGGTCTTACTCCTTATCACCCTTTACTTAAGTGTCACTTTAGGTTCTAATTGGAAAGGACAATCAATTAGGAACATTTTCAAATATAGTCTTTGTTGTGTCTGGCTGTATGGCATTTACGAAGAAAAGTAAAGAGTAACAAGCATAGTTCAAGGATTTATCTTCTAGTAAAAAAAATACATTATATGGTTTACCAATGTAATATAAACGCAAAGTAAATATCATTTCCCCGATTTCTACTTGTTCACTTTGAGTGATACTAAAATTCTACATATATTTCTATTATATTACAAAAATTCTAAATTACTCTTTCGTTCTTCCTTTCATTGCAATCATCGCCTTTCGCATTACAGAGCGGAACATATTAAGTTTCTAGCAAGACAAAATTGTTTCCATGTAGAAATAGACTTCTAATAATGTACTTGTAATATTGGAAATGAAACAAGAAATAAGATGAGATTTTATTATTATTGTGGCCTATTTTCTTCCGGTTGTCTAGCGCATAAATAAGCGGAAGCGTCACTTTGACGCTTAGCGTGATTTCGGTTATCTTGAGTTCCACCTTTGCAATTTTTATGTGGGGCAAAGGTCCCACATTAACCTCCAAACTCAGCCTGTTGCAGTAGGGTTGGGATAGCTACAATGAAGAAACGGTTATGTCCAGGGGTCCGGACGGTATATTAGACTTTCACACACAATCAGCAATAAGAAGCACGTATTGGTAAATGACAAAGTTTATTAACATATAAAATTTATTCCTAACAATGAAAATAAAATAACGATCAGGTACCAAATAAATGACGTCGAAATCTTAGAATATATCAGGTATTTCATTTTACAGGTAAAGTGGTGAATATAAGAAGAAAAGGTTAGGCGGTGGTAGACAAACAAGCAGTGATATAAAAAAAATACAATATTTGACAAAAGTAAGTAGCATACAAAATTAAACGGATAAAACAGCAGTAAGTAGCAAGAGAAAGAAAAGAACGGTGTGCAAATACCAAGTAATAGTAAGTGTTTATTTACAGCAAAAGTCATGTCTATGTGTGCGGTCAGCGTGTAAGCGTTAAATCTTTTCTTTGTGAACTTCGGTTCGACCACGTAGTATCTTGTCGGCGTTGTTGCGAAAATTTCCTAAAATTTTTTTCAATGTAATGCGTTTTGTTTTACTCGTCTGAACACGAAATATTAGAACCAAGATGGACGGTATATTTTGAATCTCTACCCCGTCTTGGTAGAACTACAGGATTTAAGACGGTCTGGGTTAGAATACGGTAACGGATACCCAATTTTTTAGTTTCCCCGAAATATCATCTATGTTCCCTTCCCCTCTGGAACTTCCTACGTAGTCTTTGGATACATGAGAGAGAATTTAACAGGTTCTAACTCGGGTATACCCATTTTGTTAATAATTATGCCATGAAATGGGGATGTAACTGACTAAATCGGAAAATAGCAAATATATTTTGATACCTTTAGGGCCGGTATTATAATATTAGATTAAGCGTACAGTTTAAACCTTGGATTAAACCAAGCTTTAAGCTTTACTTTACAAAATGTCTGTTTTATAAAATAAATATATATTTATGTAGTTGGCTCACCTGGTTCAGGAAATTGCCACTTCACTATCTTCAACTAGCGAATTCTAACCTAAGATATAACCTTATTTGTTACTATATTTGATTTTTACAAAAATGGCTAAAAAAGAACGACCAATTTTATGGAAAATGAGATCGTTTTACTAGTTAATCTGTTCAAAAAATATTAAAACTTTTTAATCTGTTAAAAAGTATGGTGCCATGTGACTAGGTTTGATTCTAAAATTTCTAGGACTTCGATCACCTTCTATTAAATTAATTTAATAATTTCTTCGTCGTCATCAGTCAGAAAATAAAATTTCGAATACCTCCATCAGTGTATATGTAAAAACAACGATTATTTTCAATTATGAGGTTATGAATACTTTGAAATCTGAAATCTCCAGTTTAAACAGTCCCCATCCACCGTTTGTAGTTTAACTTTACCGTGACGTATTTAATCTGCAAACTGAAGATTACCAACATTATAAAACAGACTTTTTCCAAGGCCATAGTTTAATCCGCACTCCGTGGTTGCATGCATTTTAGTGAATTAGCTTATCTGTGTTAATATAAAAAATGGAGACAAGAACCATCGCCGGTGATAAGACAATGTGTACTTACATACTGTCGGTACAGGACTTCTTAGTAAACGCCTGTTTACTGATTGAAAGGACGGAACGGAATGGGAAATCATAAATGTTTTAGGTTAACGTTGATCTACCCAAACGCCGCTGGTGGCAAATATTGATACTTATCATTAACATTGCAGATAACCTTTTTGCAGCCTGGATTTCTTACATTATTTTACATATTTTATATGTAAAATAGAAGTGGGACATATAATGAAGGCAAACATTAATTTACATTGCAGTTTGATCATAAAAAAGTCACTTCATTACATTATTGTAAATGGGAAGTACAATAAAATAGAAATAATGAAATATTTATAGTAAACCATTATGTCATTAGAAGATTTCTGTTGGCATTATTTCTTCTGTACTGCTAAAAACTTGTACTTGAAAGCCAAAGCCAAGAATAAAGTTCTTAACATTGACACTAAAAATTTCGTTAAAAGACATAAAATGTATGAATTTTAGTCAGTCATATGCTTGAAATAAGGGCTAAGCAAATCAAATTATATTTTGTGTTCTTTGTTGCTTGTTGTTTTCTGCGTTTCTTCAAATATTTAATCCCCTTCTGAACAGCCTATGAGAGGCTTTGGATTTGGGGGTTACTACTATGTGTGGTACTAATGTTATGTTTTATGTTGTAAAATATAAATCTGCAATGATAAAATAAATAGCATTAATGAAATAGATGTTTTATTTTAATAAGAATAATAAACTGCAGTTCATATTTTATATATAACCTCTTGACAGGACAGGTATGTTGTACTCTATGTATTACTCTAGCTGGGCTGATGTCTAACATCATCACGTGATCAATCTCATTTGCTTTTAAGTGCAAAACCTCCTTCTCACGAGCTCATTGCTGACATCAGCCCAACATTTTTAAGGTAGCCGTCTTTGCCTCTTGCTATGTAGTTTTCCCTGAAATTGTAACCGCTCTATATGATTCCCTTTCCTCTTTCTTTCAGAAAGTCTGATCTTCTTTCGCTTCGTAATATTTCTGCCTCGCCAAATGCTCAACTGGAAAGGACCACGCACTAATCTTATGGAAAAGCAGTCCCTATCGAATTGACTGAAATTGATATATTGTAGTTCACGTGATGCTGATTAAATGTATCAATGGGCACAAACCTATGCTACGGCTAGTTTCGTCACTACAGTCGCCCGAAGATTAAATTATTGTACTATATACGAAATTTTAATTGGTTCCAGTCCTGAAACCGTTTTCATGAAGAATTAAAAAATATATCCACATGGTCAATTCTACACAAAAACGGCCTTTTGAGTTTTTCTCGTCAGAGGCACAGTTCTTGATCGAAACAATTGAAATTGAAATATTAGTACGTCATTAAAGAACACCCTGTATAATTATTACTCAATTATTGTTATTATTTCTTTTCACTATTTCGGGCATGCTCTTGTTACCTTAATATTGCAGGAACTTTTAAGTAAAACTCAAACAGTGGAACCATTTTTATTAAAATCTCGTATAGGATTAGTGCCTGGCTCCTTTGCCTAAATGGCTATATGTCTTACATACAAATGCGTGATTAATAATAATAATAATAACTTTATTGCCGTATCATCTTACAAAGATATTGACAACGTCATTAATTAGGAATAAAAGATAGATAGCAATAATTAATAGATAAACCAATCAATAATAAACACTAGATGTAAAATCTTATGAATTAAACGATTAAAATAAATAAATAAAACAGAGAGGTAAGAAATTCACAGTACGTATCCAAAAGTGTAAAAACATAATGCAATAATGCAGTTTAAATTACTTATTGTAGTATTCTTGAATAGAGTAAAAACAGTTGTCGGGAAGGTAGCCCCTTACATATTTTTTAAATTTGCTTACCGAATTAATGTGTTTAAAAGAGTTAGGTAGGTGATTGTATATGTCACTACAAAAGTAATAGGGACTTTTTTTATACATAGACAAATTTATGTTTGAAACATAAATGTTAGTGTTTGACCTAGTGTCATGATGATTACTGAGTTATTTTGTGGAAACTTTCCTTCGTTCATTTTTACAAAAATTAGCGCTTGGTAAATGACTATGCAAGGGAGTGGCAAAATATGGTGCATTTTGAAAATGGGCTTACAGGATTCAAGTGGACCAACAGAGAAAATCTTGCGTATTATTCTTTTTCGTATCACAAAAATGCGATTAAATTCAGTTGTCTGGCCCCAGTAAAGTACCATATAGTTTAGGTGTGAATAGGCCAAGGCATAATAGACATTCATTAGGTTTTTAATATCTAAGATGTTTTTAAAATTAACAATAGCGAAGTATGCACTATTTAATTTACTGACCACAAAGCCAACATGTTCCTCCCAAGATAATTGAGAGTCGATGTAGAGACCCAAGAATTTGCAATTGTCTACTCTGTTTAGCAAAGTGTCATTGAGTTTTAATGTAAGTTCTGGAATTTTGCGTCTTTTAGAGAAAATCATATAATGCGTTTTTGATGGATTAAGAATAAGCTTGTTTTTGTTGCACCAGGCTGCAAATTCAGAAAGCAATATCTGTGCGTCTTTGGCGAGTTCATTTTCTGACGATGCTGATATTGCAATTGTGGTGTCATCCGCATCCGCATTTTTGGTATATTCCTGTTACTAATGAGAAGGCGTCTAATGAAATTATTTCATCCATCTAGCATGTATACAAAGGAGTGATATTAACTACCCTTCTTATAATTTTGTAAATATCTTTCTGTCTGCTATTTTATCTTTCAATTAAAAAAAGAAGTAAATATTATGATTCGTTTAGAAATTCTTTTACCTCTTGATAGAATTTCATAAAATCAACGGTTTTTGAGAAAGGAGACCTGAATTACATCTGCCTATGTGATCAGTTAATAACAACGAGCACCATTATATTAGTCAAAACACTAAGTAGGCTGCTGTCAAAGCATAATTTGACAGTATTATGTGCCTATATGATCAACTTATAAATTTAATTTCAGACAAAAGTAAAAAACGTTTTTGCATTCCCCTTTAAGCCGGACAGGAAAGGCTAATTTTGAAAAATTTTATATGAAGAGCCCACATTCGATAAAGAATTGGTAGTTAAATTTTGTGCACGTTATTACGGGACACCCTGCATATAAAGAATAGAATACCGACAGAACTATATGGCTCAGGTGATAGCTATCATGTAAAGTAATGATAATATTGAGTTATGATTCTAATCAGTCAGGATAACACAAAACAGTCCTTAGTGACTTCGTATAATAACTTGACAAATTCAACACATGAGAAGACCTTAAGCATGTATCATTTTAAAGCGTTAAACAAATAAAAAGAAATATCAATCTGGATATATAAAATATAACAAGGGTAACAGATTTTATTAGTACAAGCAGCTTAAATTATCAAAAAAAAATCAGCGTTCATGACACACATTCATGATTAGATTTGCTTTAAAAGATAGTCCAGTGCTTGGTCGATTTCTTTTACATCCCTAAGCCGAGTAAAACAGTTTTTGACAACGTTTTGGAAAAGATATTTTTCTTAGAAGCCCGTAAAAAATTATTTGAAATGGTTTTGGAATATATGAAAAATTGCTGAAATGCGTCGTATCTCGAGATTATCCTAAAAACCTCGTATTTCGACAATTTCTCCTACATTCCTAAACAGATTCAAACAATGTTTTATAAGTTTTCAGAAAAACTTGTTTCCTAAAACACTGGGAAACCAGGCCGCCTTAACAATTGCAGAAATGGGACATGTACCATATCAATAAAAGTTCAAGAAATAAATAAGACTGTCTACTTTCTATAAGACCTATTATTTAAATTTTTATTTTCGGTTGTACATTTTTTACGACAACGGCTGTAAGTTAGTAACTAATCTATATGATTCTTGTTTTTTCAGTTTAAATATCAGATTTGGCATACGGACATTTTATCATTTTGCAGTAAAAGAAACTTTATGGAACGTAGTACCAAAAATGGATTTATTTTGTAAAAATATTTATTCATCATTGTAGTCAGTCCCTCTCGATAGTTGGTCAAGTAGTAATTTCTTGCCAAAATGCAGAATGCGTTCCCGGAATAAATATTGTAATGAGCATTATGTGAGCCATCTTTTTCTTGCTATGCTTAGCTTGGCGGGTTGAGTGGAAATATGGCAGTACGAAGAGATAGAAAATGATTTTTTTTTAATTCGAGGGACTTATTTTATATAAGAGTCATTGCTCAGGCCAGTTTATTTTTTATAAAAGTCGCGTTTTCAAAATCATACACTATATCGTTACTTACTAGCACCATCAAGAATTTTTTTGATATCTTCGAAGCTTAGGAAATTACTTCAATGTGTTCCTGAAGAGTATAGAATATATTTCGGTTTTGTTAAGTACTTTTCTAATTAAAATTTATATTTCTTCGACTCTCTTGTATTCTACCAAGATCATTAGAAAACAAACCATTGTGTCATTTAATTTTATCCAGAACAATTGTCACAGAGAATGTGAAGTATTTTTATTTGTTTTCCACTTAGTGATCAATATGTTTTAGAAAAGAACATACATCGTTTGATCCTTTTCTGGCTTCGCCTTCTTGGTATATGTAACACATCATCCGTTTGGATATTAAAATATAGATTCCGAATGTGCATACTGTAAACTGGCGTAAATAATAGAGATCCTGTTCGGAAACTTGAGCTAATGAAACATTACAGATTACATTTGGGTTGTTCAGGCGTTTGACCTCTCCTCACCTCGACCTATAAAGATATTTTGTGATTACCCCATATCTATATGTTCCCATCCAATCCTAGGCTTCTAAGGAATCCTAGAATTTTCCTGGGGGCTAACTTTGACACTTCTGCAGGTGCTAAAATCACCTGTTCCAAGTGTTGTAGCCTTTGCCGGACTAATAATTCGCATGTGCAAAGTATGTGTTCCGACGTTTCGGTTGTCTTAGTACAGAATCGAATCGAATTGCCAATTTTTTTAAGATGGTATTTTAATGGGCAGTTACCCATGAAAAGACCTGTTAGTAGTCTTAATTCCATTTTGCTGAGTTTAAGTAGCTCTTTAGCTCTCTTTTGCGAATAAGTAATGAATTTTTTCGCTTGTTTTTGTCCTGGAGTTGAGTTCCAGTAGATGGATTTTTGTTCATCCTCCCATTTTCTTACCTCCTCCGTCGTGTTACTTCTTGCTATCCCACAAAATGGTTCTGGTCCGATGAATGACGATTTGGCACCCTGTCTTGCAAGGTCGTCCGCAATCTCATTCTCTTCTATTCCTTCATGCCCTGGCACCCACATCAAGTTGACCTTGTTGTTTCTTGCCAGTTGCTTTATTGTTTGTAGACATTCCCAGGCAATTTGTGACTCAAAGGTGAATGAAGAAGAGCTTTGAGTGCTGCCTGGCTATCTGAAACTATATAGATTCTTGATCCCTGTTCAGCACAACGATCTATGGCATATATTTCTGCCTGAAAGATGGTGGGAGTGTGACCCAAGGCTACTGTCAGCCTGCAGTTTGGGCCGTATACACCGGCGCCTACTCTCTCATCTGTTTTGGATCCATCCGTGTACCAGAAAAAATTTTGAAACATTAGCGATGCAGTCTATATAAATCGCAAGAGTATTAATTTTTTTCACATTATTTTTTTATAGAATCTAAAGCTGTATGTAAATTTTTAGCACGTCGTTTATGTACGAGAAGTTTAGCAACAGCTACTGTTTTAGCCTTCTCTTAATGTTACGCATTTAATTTTAGCATTAGGCTCCTCTAAAGTATTACAGGTGTCTTTTACAGGTTGGCCAAAGCTTAAATCATAATTCTCCTTAAAGCTAGGTTATGTATATAAAGTGGTATGTTTACAACAAAACGGGGACGTCTTCCGGACATGTCCCGTTTCTACAGTAAATCATAATTTAACCTTTACATAGTGTCAAGTGGATTTATAGAACAAGACCCGTTTTTGCCGTTAAACAAAATTATGCAAAAATGTCAATTTGATGAAAAGTTGGACATGATTGAATCAAACAAATAACATCATTTTATCGATGTGGATAACCTGACCTAAAAGCTTGTCCTAGTTCTGTTGCACTATATACTTGTGTAAACTTGCGTCAAGTTTTTAAGTCAGGTCATCACCACTGATATAATGATGTTCCTGCTTTAGTCAAATCACGTAAAATTTATTCTCACAGTTTTAATATATTTTAATAAAAGCATGTTTTAAAAAAGTAGTTTTACTTATATTTTATTTTTATTATCATTGTAGTAACATTTTTAAAGTTTTGATATTAATTGTAATGCATGGGAATTTAGTATGTTACAATTTCGCAGCAGGTTGAAAATCTTGCAAATAAAACAGATATAATATTTACTTTCTAACACCATTGTATAAAATTATGATATATCTCTCGAAATTAGGAACTAAATCTAAATGATAAACGAATAAGGAGATTAAGTATTCTTAACCGTTGCCAAACATGCAAATTTCTGAGAGAATGGAGCACAGCAACAACTTAATAAATATTCATGTAGGTATCTATGAAGTAGCAGTATCCAGCTTGATTGTATTGAACGATGCGGAATAATACATCACCGCACAAAAGTGTCAACCCATTATTTGAGGCACTTTAGATTTGCACAACACACTATAAAACTGTTATAACACAATGATTCCCTTTGCATTGATCAAGGACGGCGCCTTAAGCGTCTATAAAAGTTGGCGAGAGTGTTCCAATTTTATGGTTAGAATATGAGGAGAAGAAGAAGAGAAGATTTATGGGCGACGCTAAGCACGACACGGACGCGTTGTGGTGTATTTCGATGAATATTTCTAGATGTATACAATAGTCACATTTCTGTTGATTAAGGAGTTACTAAATTTATTTATTGTTTACAGAGTTGTATAAGCTGACAGGTTCTTGGAAATAATTCAATTGTGAAGTCATAAGGGATTTTAAGGCAACGATTAGTTTTTTATTTATTATACCTGGCGCCCACGAGGCCAATTTTTTTCCACAATTTTCAAGATAAAAATTTGAAAATAGGGTAAAGGATATTTGGCATAAAAATACATTTTTAGACATAACCAGACCTAAACGTTTAACCCGAAGGCCTACTAACTTTTCTATTTTAAATAGTACTGTGAATATTTTAATCCTATCTGATAAAGGTTTGAATTATTTTTACAACAGTTTCTTAAAATTAAAATTGAAACAGTATTGACATTGATACTGGAATTTCATGTAATTACTTCATGGTGGTCATGAAAATCATGTTCAAGTTTATAATGCCTAGCAAATACCCACAGTATTTAAGCGAAAGGTATTTTTAAACAATGTATAAACCTAAAGCAAATGACTGTTTTGGCAATTTAATTCATTTATGGCGTTTTTGTTAATTAGTATTCTATTTAAAAATTTTAAACTCACTTCTTTTAAATGACAATTTTCTTTAAAATTGATCCATAAGTGAAACTACAGTTTGAAGTTGGAGATGACACAATGTGGAATTTAGCATTTCTGCTAGTAATTAACTATAACCATTATACTTTAAGAGGTCATTTCTGAGTCAATGTTGGTGTTGAGAAAACCATTACAAAGTTAATTTAAACCTCAGATAATACTAAAAAATAGAATGCTGTTTGAAATAAAAGAAAGTTAGTAGTACTTTCGGATGTATTTTCTGTCGTGTCCTATGCCCTATTCTAAAATTTTCATGTTGAAAAATAAAGACGAAAGTGGGGGTGGGGTGTACCTGATCTCGTAAGCATCTTGCAGAATAAAGATTTCATCTCTTCGATAAAGAGTAACTTCTTAGCGTCAACTCTTTCGATTCAAAAGTAGTGTTGACATCGTGAACCTTCAGAGTTTTCTGGCTTTAATTTTGTCATATATAATCTATCTAGTTCTTAAACAAGTACAATAGGGTGGTGCGTCGCTATAGGTGGATAAAAAGAAAATTCAAAGAATTTAATATCCTGTAGTCAGAAAAGCTGTGTCTTGATGAAATAAGATGGATGATATTATTTTCAAATTTTTCATTAACTCTTTCCATCCCTCCGACTCAGAGAAAAATCCACCAATATAGAAAATTCCAATTTTGATACTCCCATACGCATAAAAGTTGAGTATTGACAAAATATAGAAGCCATATTTTTTTCGAAATTCTTTGTCAATCCATTCTATCTCGCCACTCATGTTTTAAAATTCGTCAATTTACGCACAATTAAACATAAATAATAATACACCTGAGTAAAGAAAAGTTGTATTTCAGTATGAAAATACTGTTATCAATTATTCTTGGGCAATTTTTTCTTCGGTATTTTACCCTCCTATCCACAGAACCCCTCAATATACAACATAATTAGAAAAAGAACTCAATAAAAAACACAAAAATTAAGAAACTGGAATAGATAAAAAAAATTAATGTATGAAATCCTTCTTATAGCGGGGCAGATATGAATTTTGAAAAGTGACTACTCCGAATGAAATTTTTTTTTTGCGAACTTATAAAGTTAGGTCTCCATCATTCCGACAAGTTTTTACAGCGCGGAGTCGGCGGGAAGTGAGGAAAACGGCCCCTTAATAGTATGGGAAAGCAATTTTTTGACAAAACACGTAAACTCGTTCCAATCCGAACCCGATTGCATAATTAGTTCGCGAGATATCGCGATTGAACTTGCAATAAAACGAAAATTTAAATTAATTGTTTCTCGAGAAGTGGAATTGAGACCTCAATTTTTTCGGAATAGAAGGGCATTGATGAGAGCGGAGGGTGGGCGTGGTGGGACAATTAGGATTGTAGATATGGGGGGGAAAACAAAATTATTAAGACGCTGATAACTTCCTTATTAATATAGCTCCAACATTTTGGCCGGGACCAATTTCCGTAATTTTTTATTTGTTAAAAGATAGCACTGACGGAATTTTTTCTTTTTTTGAAATGCCTTGCGTGCAAAATAAAAAAATGACCGATTTTTTGCACGTCTTTTTCGACATGAAGGAAGGGAGTGGGGGATAGTTTTTTCACCAATTAATAGCATTTTTTTATCTTCAGTTTCCGCCTCGCAAGATCGCGATCGGATGATTAAGAAGGGAGATACAGGCCGGTAAAGTTTTTACTGTATAGCGGGAGAACGGAGAGGGGTGGGGGGTTTAGGCCGGGATGAAAATTTTGAAAAAAGTCTTTTTTTTTTCGACTTTTATAAATTTTAAGTACCCGATGTTCATACATTGTCCACCCGCTCGAGTTACAAGAGGAGAAGCAGAACGAAAACTGGCGAGCGACTCAGTTGAGCCGGCGGGGGCGCTTACGCTCTCCTGCTCTCTAGCTCTTCTCGAATTGTCATCATCTGTCAGTAAATTGTCTATAATTGCATTGACTGATCTATACGGGTGTACGAAGATTTCTCCTCTCGCAATATGAAGATAGCGATGACTAATTAGCGTTAGACTTGGTACTTTAGTCAGTAAACAATAAGCTCGCTCCTGGAAAATTAGGCACTCCTCAGCTAGCAGAGACACGTTCTATTCACATTGATTAGACGTCACTAAGCACGTCGATTTCACCAGAATTTCGACGTCCTATCGATGTAAAGATGATGACTATATGTCACAGCGATTTGACGTCGATAGACGACGTCAAATAGACGTCGCAAAGGGAGGCCAATTATTCGTCGCAAAATGACGTCAAGAGTACATTGTTTGAATTTTACAAAGGTTTTTAAAAATTTCAAAAAGTTATGAGTAGATATACCGGCACCTGGGTCACCCCCCACCACTTTTTTTTCTGAGTATGGAGGGGAATTTTGACGCATGCGCGTATGGTCAAAATCAGCGCCCTCTATAGCGGACACTTTCGGAACTACGAGGAAGGTTTGTGTCCCGGCTAAAGGTTTGTGTCTCGGCTAAAGGTTTGGATTTCGGCTAGAGTAAATATGGAATCTGCATTATCGACCTGGAATTTTAATGCATGTGTGTAGAGGTTATTTGAAGGTCACCGACAAGTCTCGACAAGTCTAGAATGTACGTGTGTATCAAATTACATTTTCTGGAATTTACGTGCAGGTATGCGAGGTATCAAATTACATTTCCTGAAATTTACGTGCAGGTATGCGGGTTATCAAATTACATTTTAATGCACGTGTGTAGAGGTCACCGACAAGTCTCGACAAGTCTAGAATGCACGTGTGTATCAAATTTCATTTCCTGGAATTTCATTTCCTGGAATTTTAGAATTACATAACGGAGCTACGGGTATACATGGTAACAAACAGTTAAAGGAACCTCCTGTATATAATAATACAAAATGATTAATCCGAATCAGTCAATGCATGTACTAATAAGTATAGGAAATACAAAATACCCTATAAGACAATCTACATAGCCCCTGCATGTGACATAATGATTAATCCGAATCAATGCATGTACTAATAAAGTATAGGAAATATAAAAAATACTGCATAACACATTTTCCATAGTCCCCTAATAATACAAAATGATTAATCCGAATCAATGCATGTACTAATAATTATAGGAAATGTAAAAATACCCTATAAGACAATTTCCGTAACCCCCTAATAATACAAAATGATTAATCCGAATCAATGCATTATACTAATAAGTATAGTAAATATAAAAAACCCTATAAGACATTTTCCGTAGCCCCCCTGTATAATAATACAAAATGATTAATCCGAATCAATGCATGTACTAATAATTATAGGAATTACAAAATGTACATGGCCACAACAATTTCCGTAGTCCCCGTATATATAATAATACAAAATGATTGATCCGAATCAATGCACGTACTAATAAGTATAGGAAATACAAAATACCCTGTATTCAACTATATGTGACATTTTTAAAGAACCTACATGAAAGTTTATCAGAATACATAAAAGATGAAATGACCTATTCCGAATGTGAGTATGTATTGAGAAAGTAGAAAATACCATTCAAACAACTACTTTAGTTCAATAAATGCAACAAAATAATAAAATACCCTGTATACGACTGAATCGATATGCGCACATTCCTAAGTATAGGAAATATAAAAAATACCCTATACGACATTTTTCGTGCCCCTCTGTATATACAATTATAGGAAATATAAAAAATACCCTATAACACATTTTCCGTAACCCCTGTATATAATAATACAAAATGATTAATCCGAATCAATCAATGCATATACTAATAATTATAGGATATACTCAATTAAAGAACAGACCTCGAGAATGCATTAAAAGCAAGCTAGATGTGTGCATATCATTTACAGTACACCGCGTAGGTAGGTTGTAACATAAACATCTTGTCAGGTGGAATAACTCCAGACAAAATAGAAATTTGATTTAAGTCTGTACAAATAATCTATTTTATCACATTATGGGAACGCCTAGGGCATTAGACTTCATATTTAAGAATTCTTTGAATAAAATTTATCAGAACGCATGAAATTAGATGTGCCCGGCACGTCGCCAATCGCCTATCACTGTGTGAATAGACATTTTTTCGTAAACAATGGTGAAACTAGAGACGAAAACCGTTAGAACATACAAATTTCCACAAATTAGCTCGTTATCGCCATGTGAATGGGTATTTTTGCATAAACATGGTACAAGACACCCGTGATAAGAAAAAACGTTAAACCTGAGAACGCAAAATAGCGGTGAGAAGAATTTTTCGTAAACAACTAAGGAAATCATATTTCAAGGCCAGACTAGAGACGCAAATTCGTTAGAACTTACATGTCGGAGAGGAGATTCAAATTAATTTCAAACTCGATTATCAATGAAAACCTAAGTAACATATATTTAAGACTGGCCCACTAGTAATCAAATCAAAGCAATTAGCGCAAGCTTTGTTTTTGAAATCTAATATCCCTGCTATTAACTGCATGCAAAAGACAAGATGCTGACGTACGCGTGCCTATACCGGGAGACAGAAAATATGTGAGGTATACACTAGATTAATTACATCGCATTTGGGGACTATTATTTAGATATGTATGGTTTAAAGTATGAAATATGTATACAGTGGGGAACAAAAATATGTGAAATATACCAATTCAATTACATTACATTTGGAGTTATTCTTTAGATACATGCTTTAAAGTATGAAATATGTATACAGTGGGAGACAAAAATAGGTGAAATATACTAATTTAATTACTCTGCATTTGTGTACAGGAGGATTTAGATATATGGTTTAAAGTTTTAAAAAATATATACATTAGGACTATATGAGGTATGAAATATGCATACAGGGGTGACAGAAATATGTGATATACTAATTTAATTACTCTGCATTCCGATATATGCTTTTAAGTTTGAAAAATATACAAGGGTCATACGAAGAGTATAGTCATGTGAATCAACGACTCAGGATGTTCCCACACATACACAGGGAGAGATAGCCAAAGGTTATTTAATTTTAGAATTGCAAACTGAGCTACCGATACAGGTTGGCAAAGGATCAAGTTCATAATGCACGTGTGTAAAGGTTATATGAAGGCTATATAGATCAATAACCCTATGGGAAAGCATCGTAACCGTCCTTCTCACAGGTTTAATATTACAACAGGGGAATCCCCAGCCCCAACAACAGATTATATAATGCTAGGAAAAAATAATATTCTCCAGTACTATATACTCTATTTTACAATAATGAAGTGCGAACACTGCAAGAAAGTTTTCTCAAAGAAAAGTAATTTAATTCGACATATTCGCCAATATTGTCCTGTTCTAAAAAGTAGAAGTGTAGCTTGTGAGCCACCAAGCAAGAAGCAAAACTTCGATGATGTGCCTTCTACAAGTGGTATTAACAAAAAACCAAATTCTACAAGCTGTTCAAAAACTCACAACTATTGTGGAAACGACTTTTCATTATTGTCTAACTTACGACGTCATATTAGTAATAACAGATGTCCTGCCCTGGAGGATATCTTTGTAATTGAGAGAAAGAAAATAAATCATCCTATTGTGAACAGTTTAGGAGACGGAGTGGAGAAACTACATTCAGAATTTAAAAGCAGAATTGCTAGTTATCGTTTTAGTAGTCCTAGAAGCAACATCAATTATTCCGATTTTCTAAAAGAAGTCAAACAAAAGGTATTGGATAAAATTAGTGAATATTTGGAGAAGTACCGGGCTCTCAAGATTAATTTTAAAGTGATTGGGACTTATACTATCCCTGAAAAGGAATTAAGTGATATTAGGTCGTTCGATACAAAATATGAAGTAATTACTATTTCAACGAACCTGCATCAGATTTTCGAAGAATTTGGTGAGGAAATGAATGTACAAACACCCGAATTCCAGGAGGGAAAATCGGGTTGGTTATTAAGACGTATACTATTTCTTGATGTAAACATAATAAGTTTGCACCAATAGATGTCTTTATCATACATTAAGTTACCCAAAATATAATCGAGTACATCTTATAACATGGAATTGTTTGCAGTGGACAGACTACGTTTCCATAGGAGAATCGAGGCAGCTTCAAATATACTTAATTATATTAATCTTAGATGTAGAATGTTTTCTGTAAGATTTGAAATAAAAAAAAACATGTAACAAATACAACTTGTTTTATTTAAATAAAATCTTTCCAGGTTTATACTAATTCATTTATTAATTCAAGAATTATGCTTACTGGTTAACATACAGTTTCCCTTCCTTTTTTCTTCTTAAAATCTTTTTAACTAGATAAATATCAAAATGTTCAACATTCTGAATTTCATAATTTGAATAAATATATCTCATGTGTTCTTTAAAATAGCCAGCTCCAAATTATTATATTAAAAATATCGATAACATGAAGATATACTATGCACACAAAAGCCTACCAAGTAGATTGATTATTCTAGATCGAACACTGAATAAATAAAATCAATCACCTCTAAATTTTAGCATAAACAAGAATCATAAAAATTTAATATGTATAGGGATAATCAAAAATTATCCCGATATACGACCATTAATACGTAATATACAACGTACTCAATAAATAACACATTTCCTAAAAGTATACAGACCTAATAGAAATGAAGACTTGAGATACCCTTATACACTGTCTTTCCTCAAGTTTCTTCCCAATAATCTCAAATAAAGCTAATATACCATACATCCAATCATCTTACGAAATTGATATATTTTATTGATTGAAAATTAAATAAAATGTTCTGAAACTATGGATTGAACATAAAACCTCTAGATGCACAGTCTTGAAATAGCTTAGTGGGGGGTACTACTGAGCTATTTCAACTCACATAAAAATTAATGAAAAAAAATCTTACGTGCTGATTAGAAATAAAACAATAGATTTAAGTAATATAATATTTATTAATATTTTACATTATACAATGTTACACTCTACACGAAAAAAAACCTCAAATGTGATTACACAACAAACAGAATAGAGTTAAACAGCACATAGAAAGAGGGCTTTCACAAGCATGACAAACCAAGGCACAGTTTCCTAATTTCAAACCATAGTCAGTTGTATGTTGAGACACCTGGGAACTGTCGATGTTTTCGATGTCATGGACGCATCAAAAAGCAACTCGTACAAAACGTTTCACCTCATCTCAGTCTAAAGCAATAAGTAATGCTGAATTAGACATATATATTCATGGGCCCAATTCTGCACAAATTACAAACTATTAACTTCATATCACTTTTCTATTCTGGATTCACTGTCTAGATCCTAACTCTTCAGAAAAGAATGTCAACCATATATGATTCGACCCACTCTCCATTCTCGGGAATATCTCAAGCACGAATGCCAATCCACTATTTTGCATGCTTTATATTGCGTTATGTTGCATTAATCTTAAGTGGTGAGATGTATTAGAATTATTACAACATATGCAATCGATGAAGGGCTCTCACCAATCCCACTTATTTTCAAAAGATTTTAAACTTAGACGTGGAGGCGTGTGAAAGCACAGGAAGAAAACACCAATAATTATTATACCTCCACCCACAATCCTGAAGAATTTATAAAAGACAAGGATGTGATCAGAGGCCAACCTACCAACAAAGAAAAACAGAAAAAACCAGCAATCGTTTATACCTCACGAAGTACTTAAGATGTGGAATGGTAAAGTATTCAAAATAAACAAAGATTCTGTAGTAAACGAATTATACTTATTGTTTAATAAATTAAATTTATAAAAGACCTGGTTCATTCTTTACCCCTCCCTCTTTACAATATAATATAAATTCATATTAATTTAATAGAACATTAGTGTGTTTATAGATGAAAACTTAAAAAATGTAGCAGGAAAGTGAAAAAATACCGATCCCAATTTAATACTAAAAAATAGTTAACAAAAAGCTCCTCCATACCCAACACGACTGAACATGATATATGAGAAAAAATTCAAAGGTGTAATAAGACTAATCGGACTTCATTCCCGCTACTCCGCAAACCTCAAGCTTAACACTTATTTTTTCTATCTCGATTCAACATACGCTGCGGATTCGCTAACAACATCTTCATACATTTACATCTGTTAGAAGAGACTCAAATACCACATTATTGCATTATATTTAATATGTGTCAGTAAAAAATATGCTACCAAAACATCTAAAAAACAATATTTTCAAAAAAATTACATCTTAAGGATTCATTGAGCTCATCCACCTTATGCGGGGAGAAGAACCCCTTGTGGAACGGATATCATGTCGAAAAACATGCCGGAACTCGAACACATATAAAAAATACACTTGCATGTAGGAGCTATTTTATTACACTTAACATTTTTCACGATTCCCCATCAACCTTAAGAAAAATGATACATTGTCAGAGGAATACATTGTACAGTTTGATTTAAAATTTTATTAATATACCCATGAAATAACGCGGTGTTGTACAAAAACCACATTTTCAACTATATTCACATATACTTTACACACAGAACTGTGAAATAAAGTAGCTCTGTGATCTACCGATGATAAAGGCATTGTTTACTTATAAATAAAAAACATGCATTAATCATTGTTTTATTTACCACATCATGTTTACATAAAAAGGTATTTACAATTATTATAATATATCAACCACACATTTGAAGTCACCATTTACATACATGGCATCTGGATTGTGAGTCTGGTGCACCATCCACGTGACTGCACCACTCAGCTCTAATATGATGTACGAAACAAATTTTCTGCTTGAATTCTCGCTCACCCAAAATTAATGACATATACGTAACATAAAATTAGTTATGCGGCAAGAGGTCTTCTAGGTTGCATGTCACAATTTACACAAACGGTGAATATTTTCTCATTTTTGGAGACATTGTACTACTTCAATGCACTTTTACACCTGATACACAGCCACGTACAGATAGGCATAATGAGGAAGTGTTTGGAACAACGGTAAAATATATATACTACCTAATAACTTTACTATAATATCTTTAATTTTTACATGGTTCATTAATTTTCAACTTTAATTACTTTGCATTTGTGTATAGGGATTATTCTTTATACATGTTTACTTTATGATGTTGAATGAGCAAGTAGCTCCTATTCACCCCAATTTACCCCATTTTACTCCATTTACCCCTCCCAAGCACAGTTCTGAAGACATACATGCTACCTATAACCCCCACAATCGATTCAACGTTCGGTGTTAAACGCTCCAGCTATCGATTCCTACAATAAATGATACAGAAGGCAAAAGTTTTAATTCTTAATTTGATTGTGCATGAGATAAATATCTTGCCCTAAGTACAGCCAGTATGCGTCGGTTTCGCCTTTCGCTCTCCTTTTCCTCAATTGTCTGCTTGCTGTTTTCCGAGCCCGTCTCCTGGTCATTGGATAACTCTGTGTGTATTCTCCATACATGACTCTTTAGATAGTCTTTTCTTTTAAACGCCCTATTACATAAACCACAGTTAAAGAGGCGGTCTTTGTGGATAAATGAATGACGACATAAGCCACTAGGCCAAGAGAATATTTTACCGCAAACATTGCAGGTATACATGTTTCCACTGCTAGTTAATGTCACCAAATGATTAATCATATACAGCGAACTTCTATTTATCCTGTTCTCAACAATTTTCAACTTTAATGTATTCCCATTTAAAATTACTGTCTCCATATTAAATTACCCTGTTCCCATTCAAATTACCCTGTTCCTAATTAAAAATTACCCTGTTCCTATTAAAAATTACCCTGTTCCGGTATTAATTTACCCTGTTCACATTCAAAATTACCCTGTTCCTAATTAAAAATTACCCTGTTCCCATTCAAAATTACCCTGTTCCGAATTCAAAATTACCCTGTTCCTATTAAAAATTACCCTGTTCCGGTATTAAATTACCCTGTTCCCATTCAAAATTACCCTGTTCCGAATTAAAAACTACCCTGTTCCTATTAAAAATTACCCTGTTCCGGTATTAAATTACCCTGTTCCCATTCAAAATTACCCTGTTCCTATTAAAAATTACCCTGTTCCGGTATTAAATTACCCTATTCCTATTCAAAATTACCCTGTTCCGGTATTAAATTACCCTGTTCCGGTATTAAATTACCCTGTTCCCATTCAAAATTACCCTGTTTCTATTAAAAATACCCTGTTCCGGTATTAAATTACCCTGTTCCCATTCAAAATTACCCTGTTCCGAATTAAAAATTACCCTGTTCCTATTAAAAATTACCCTGTTCCGGTATTAAATTACCCTCCCGTAGTTCCAAAAAAAATATCCGTAGATAATTTGTGTGCGAAGACAAGATACAATCTACTTTGTGCATTAACAACTCGCGAACACTATATTTTCTACATACACGTGCTTTATTATAGCATCCCTTTAATTTATGTATGCATACAGGGGTGCCAGAAAATATGTGTGGTATTTTAATTTAATTACTATGCATTTGTGTGCATGTAGCGCCAGATATTAAGTTATTAAATTATCCAGTTCCCAAAAAAAATTACCCTGTATCTATATTAAAGTACTCTATTCTTATAAAAATTATCATGTTTTTACAACATTTCACTCTATTTTCATCAAAAATTACCCTGTTAGGTTGGATAAGATTTCGGGCATATAGCGCCAAATATTAAGTTAGGTTAGATGCTCTCCGCTAGGTTAGATGGGATTTCGAACTTATAGCGCAAAATATTAGGATGGGTTAGGTTTGGTTAGACGCACGTCTAACCAAACCTAACCCATCCTAATATTTTGCGCTATAAGTTCGAAATCCCATCTAACCTAGCGGAGAGCATCTAACCTAACTTAATATTTGGCGCTATATGCCCGAAATCTTATCCAACCTAACAGGGTAATTTTTGATGAAAATAGAGTGAAATGTTGTAAAAACATGATAATTTTTATAAGAATAGAGTACTTTAATATAGAAACAGGGTAATTTTTTTTGGGAACTGGATAATTTAATAACTTAATATCTGGCGCTACATGCACACAAATGCATAGTAATTAAATTAAAATACCACACATATTTTCTGGCACCCCTGTATGCATACATAAATTAAAGGGATGCTATAATAAAGCACGTGTATGTAGAAAATATAGTGTTCGCGAGTTGTTAATGCACAAAGTAGATTGTATCTTGTCTTCGCACACAAATTATCTACGGATATTTTTTTTGGAACTACGGGA
The DNA here is from genome assembly GCA_963583905.1 of Stenurella melanura. Lineage (NCBI taxonomy): Eukaryota > Metazoa > Arthropoda > Insecta > Coleoptera > Cerambycidae > Stenurella > Stenurella melanura. The sequence continues at coordinate 176,827,956 of OY757309.1, forward strand.
GGGTAATTTAATACCGGAACAGGGTAATTTTTAATAGGAACAGGGTAATTTTTAATTCGGAACAGGGTAATTTTGAATGGGAACAGGGTAATTTAATACCGGAACAGGGTATTTTTAATAGGAACAGGGTAATTTTGAATGGGAACAGGGTAATTTAATACCGGAACAGGGTAATTTTGAATAGGAATAGGGTAATTTAATACCGGAACAGGGTAATTTTTAATAGGAACAGGGTAATTTTGAATGGGAACAGGGTAATTTAATACCGGAACAGGGTAATTTTTAATAGGAACAGGGTAGTTTTTAATTCGGAACAGGGTAATTTTGAATGGGAACAGGGTAATTTAATACCGGAACAGGGTAATTTTTAATAGGAACAGGGTAATTTTGAATTCGGAACAGGGTAATTTTGAATGGGAACAGGGTAATTTTTAATTAGGAACAGGGTAATTTTGAATGTGAACAGGGTAAATTAATACCGGAACAGGGTAATTTTTAATAGGAACAGGGTAATTTTTAATTAGGAACAGGGTAATTTGAATGGGAACAGGGTAATTTAATATGGAGACAGTAATTTTAAATGGGAATACATTAAAGTTGAAAATTGTTGAGAACAGGATAAATAGAAGTTCGCTGTATATGATTAATCATTTGGTGACATTAACTAGCAGTGGAAACATGTATACCTGCAATGTTTGCGGTAAAATATTCTCTTGGCCTAGTGGCTTATGTCGTCATTCATTTATCCACAAAGACCGCCTCTTTAACTGTGGTTTATGTAATAGGGCGTTTAAAAGAAAAGACTATCTAAAGAGTCATGTATGGAGAATACACACAGAGTTATCCAATGACCAGGAGACGGGCTCGGAAAACAGCAAGCAGACAATTGAGGAAAAGGAGAGCGAAAGGCGAAACCGACGCATACTGGCTGTACTTAGGGCAAGATATTTATCTCATGCACAATCAAATTAAGAATTAAAACTTTTGCCTTCTGTATCATTTATTGTAGGAATCGATAGCTGGAGCGTTTAACACCGAACGTTGAATCGATTGTGGGGGTTATAGGTAGCATGTATGTCTTCAGAACTGTGCTTGGGAGGGGTAAATGGAGTAAAATGGGGTAAATTGGGGTGAATAGGAGCTACTTGCTCATTCAACATCATAAAGTAAACATGTATAAAGAATAATCCCTATACACAAATGCAAAGTAATTAAAGTTGAAAATTAATGAACCATGTAAAAATTAAAGATATTATAGTAAAGTTATTAGGTAGTATATATATTTTACCGTTGTTCCAAACACTTCCTCATTATGCCTATCTGTACGTGGCTGTGTATCAGGTGTAAAAGTGCATTGAAGTAGTACAATGTCTCCAAAAATGAGAAAATATTCACCGTTTGTGTAAATTGTGACATGCAACCTAGAAGACCTCTTGCCGCATAACTAATTTTATGTTACGTATATGTCATTAATTTTGGGTGAGCGAGAATTCAAGCAGAAAATTTGTTTCGTACATCATATTAGAGCTGAGTGGTGCAGTCACGTGGATGGTGCACCAGACTCACAATCCAGATGCCATGTATGTAAATGGTGACTTCAAATGTGTGGTTGATATATTATAATAATTGTAAATACCTTTTTATGTAAACATGATGTGGTAAATAAAACAATGAATAATGCATGTTTTTTATTTATAAGTAAACAATGCCTTTATCATCGGTAGATCACTGAGCTACTTTATTTCACAGTTCTGTGTGTAAAGTATATGTGAATATAGTTGAAAATGTGGTTTTTGTACAACACCGCGTTATTTCATGGGTATATTAATAAAATTTTAAATCAAACTGTACAATGTATTCCTCTGACAATGTATCATTTTTCTTAAGGTTGATGGGGAATCGTGAAAAATATTAAGTGTAATAAAATAGCTCCTACATGCAAGTGTATTTTTTATATGTGTTCGAGTTCCGGCATGTTTTTCGACATGATGTCCGTTCCACAAGGGGTTCTTCTCCCCGCATAAGGTGGATGAGCTCAATGAATCCTTAAGATGTAATTTTTTTGAAAATATTGTTTTTTAGATGTTTTGGTAGCATATTTTTTACTGACACATATTAAATATAATGCAATAATGTGGTATTTGAGTCTCTTCTAACAGATGTAAATGTATGAAGATGTTGTTAGCGAATCCGCAGCGTATGTTGAATCGAGATAGAAAAAATAAGTGTTAAGCTTGAGGTTTGCGGAGTAGCGGGAATGAAGTCCGATTAGTCTTATTACACCTTTGAATTTTTTCTCATATATCATGTTCAGTCGTGTTGGGTATGGAGGAGCTTTTTGTTAACTATTTTTTAGTATTAAATTGGGATCGGTATTTTTTCACTTTCCTGCTACATTTTTTAAGTTTTCATCTATAAACACACTAATGTTCTATTAAATTAATATGAATTTATATTATATTGTAAAGAGGGAGGGGTAAAGAATGAACCAGGTCTTTTATAAATTTAATTTATTAAACAATAAGTATAATTCGTTTACTACAGAATCTTTGTTTATTTTGAATACTTTACCATTCCACATCTTAAGTACTTCGTGAGGTATAAACGATTGCTGGTTTTTTCTGTTTTTCTTTGTTGGTAGGTTGGCCTCTGATCACATCCTTGTCTTTTATAAATTCTTCAGGATTGTGGGTGGAGGTATAATAATTATTGGTGTTTTCTTCCTGTGCTTTCACACGCCTCCACGTCTAAGTTTAAAATCTTTTGAAAATAAGTGGGATTGGTGAGAGCCCTTCATCGATTGCATATGTTGTAATAATTCTAATACATCTCACCACTTAAGATTAATGCAACATAACGCAATATAAAGCATGCAAAATAGTGGATTGGCATTCGTGCTTGAGATATTCCCGAGAATGGAGAGTGGGTCGAATCATATATGGTTGACATTCTTTTCTGAAGAGTTAGGATCTAGACAGTGAATCCAGAATAGAAAAGTGATATGAAGTTAATAGTTTGTAATTTGTGCAGAATTGGGCCCATGAATATATATGTCTAATTCAGCATTACTTATTGCTTTAGACTGAGATGAGGTGAAACGTTTTGTACGAGTTGCTTTTTGATGCGTCCATGACATCGAAAACATCGACAGTTCCCAGGTGTCTCAACATACAACTGACTATGGTTTGAAATTAGGAAACTGTGCCTTGGTTTGTCATGCTTGTGAAAGCCCTCTTTCTATGTGCTGTTTAACTCTATTCTGTTTGTTGTGTAATCACATTTGAGGTTTTTTTTCGTGTAGAGTGTAACATTGTATAATGTAAAATATTAATAAATATTATATTACTTAAATCTATTGTTTTATTTCTAATCAGCACGTAAGATTTTTTTTCATTAATTTTTATGTGAGTTGAAATAGCTCAGTAGTACCCCCCACTAAGCTATTTCAAGACTGTGCATCTAGAGGTTTTATGTTCAATCCATAGTTTCAGAACATTTTATTTAATTTTCAATCAATAAAATATATCAATTTCGTAAGATGATTGGATGTATGGTATATTAGCTTTATTTGAGATTATTGGGAAGAAACTTGAGGAAAGACAGTGTATAAGGGTATCTCAAGTCTTCATTTCTATTAGGTCTGTATACTTTTACGAAATGTGTTATTTATTGAGTACGTTGTATATTACGTATTAATGGTCGTATATCGGGATAATTTTTGATTATCCCTGTACATAACATATTAAATTTTTATGATTCTTGTTTATGCTAAAATTTAGAGGTGATTGATTTTATTTATTCAGTGTTCGATCTAGAATAATCAATCTACTTGGTAGGCTTTTGTGTGCATAGTATATCTTCATGTTATCGATATTTTTAATATAATAATTTGGAGCTGGCTATTTTAAAGAACACATGAGATATATTTATTCAAATTATGAAATTCAGAATGTTGAACATTTTGATATTTATCTAGTTAAAAAGATTTTAAGAAGAAAAAAGGAAGGGAAACTGTATGTTAACCAGTAAGCATAATTCTTGAATTAATAAATGAATTAGTATAAACCTGGAAACATTTTATTTAAATAAAACAAGTTGTATTTGTTACATGTTTTTTTTTATTTCAAATCTTACAGAAAACATTCTACATCTAAGATTAATATAATTAAGTATATTTGAAGCTGCCTCGATTCTCCTATGGAAACGTAGTCTGTCCACTGCAAACAATTCCATGTTATAAGATGTACTCGATTATATTTTGGGTAACTTAATGTATGATAAAGACATCTATTGGGGCAAACTTATTATGTTTACATCAAGAAATAGTATACGTCTTAATAACCAACCCGATTTTCCCTCCTGGAATTCGGGTGTTTGTACATTCATTTCCTCACCAAATTCTTCGAAAATCTGATGCAGGTTCGTTGAAATAGTAATTACTTCATATTTTGTATCGAACGACCTAATATCACTTAATTCCTTTTCAGGGATAGTATAAGTCCCAATCACTTTAAAATTAATCTTGAGAGCCCGGTACTTCTCCAAATATTCACTAATTTTATCCAATACCTTTTGTTTGACTTCTTTTAGAAAATCGGAATAATTGATGTTGCTTCTAGGACTACTAAAACGATAACTAGCAATTCTGCTTTTAAATTCTGAATGTAGTTTCTCCACTCCGTCTCCTAAACTGTTCACAATAGGATGATTTATTTTCTTTCTCTCAATTACAAAGATATCCTTCAGGGCAGGACATCTGTTATTACTAATATGACGTCGTAAGTTAGACAATAATGAAAAGTCGTTTCCACAATAGTTGTGAGTTTTTGAACAGCTTGTAGAATTTGGTTTTTTGTTAATACCACTTGTAGAAGGCACATCATCGAATTTTTGCTTCTTGCTTGGTGGCTCACAAGCTACACTTCTACTTTTTAGAACAGGACAATATTGGCGAATATGTCGAATTAAATTACTTTTCTTTGAGAAAACTTTCTTGCAGTGTTCGCACTTCATTATTGTAAAATAGAGTATATAGTACTGGAGAATATTATTTTTTCCTAGCATTATATAATCTGTTGTTGGGGCTGGGGATTCCCCTGTTGTAATATTAAACCTGTGAGAAGGACGGTTACGATGCTTTCCCATAGGGTTATTGATCTATATAGCCTTCATATAACCTTTACACACGTGCATTATGAACTTGATCCTTTGCCAACCTGTATCGGTAGCTCAGTTTGCAATTCTAAAATTAAATAACCTTTGGCTATCTCTCCCTGTGTATGTGTGGGAACATCCTGAGTCGTTGATTCACATGACTATACTCTTCGTATGACCCTTGTATATTTTTCAAACTTAAAAGCATATATCGGAATGCAGAGTAATTAAATTAGTATATCACATATTTCTGTCACCCCTGTATGCATATTTCATACCTCATATAGTCCTAATGTATATATTTTTTAAAACTTTAAACCATATATCTAAATCCTCCTGTACACAAATGCAGAGTAATTAAATTAGTATATTTCACCTATTTTTGTCTCCCACTGTATACATATTTCATACTTTAAAGCATGTATCTAAAGAATAACTCCAAATGTAATGTAATTGAATTGGTATATTTCACATATTTTTGTTCCCCACTGTATACATATTTCATACTTTAAACCATACATATCTAAATAATAGTCCCCAAATGCGATGTAATTAATCTAGTGTATACCTCACATATTTTCTGTCTCCCGGTATAGGCACGCGTACGTCAGCATCTTGTCTTTTGCATGCAGTTAATAGCAGGGATATTAGATTTCAAAAACAAAGCTTGCGCTAATTGCTTTGATTTGATTACTAGTGGGCCAGTCTTAAATATATGTTACTTAGGTTTTCATTGATAATCGAGTTTGAAATTAATTTGAATCTCCTCTCCGACATGTAAGTTCTAACGAATTTGCGTCTCTAGTCTGGCCTTGAAATATGATTTCCTTAGTTGTTTACGAAAAATTCTTCTCACCGCTATTTTGCGTTCTCAGGTTTAACGTTTTTTCTTATCACGGGTGTCTTGTACCATGTTTATGCAAAAATACCCATTCACATGGCGATAACGAGCTAATTTGTGGAAATTTGTATGTTCTAACGGTTTTCGTCTCTAGTTTCACCATTGTTTACGAAAAAATGTCTATTCACACAGTGATAGGCGATTGGCGACGTGCCGGGCACATCTAATTTCATGCGTTCTGATAAATTTTATTCAAAGAATTCTTAAATATGAAGTCTAATGCCCTAGGCGTTCCCATAATGTGATAAAATAGATTATTTGTACAGACTTAAATCAAATTTCTATTTTGTCTGGAGTTATTCCACCTGACAAGATGTTTATGTTATAACCTACCTACGCGGTGTACTGTAAATGATATGCACACATCTAGCTTGCTTTTAATGCATTCTCGAGGTCTGTTCTTTAATTGAGTATATCCTATAATTATTAGTATATGCATTGATTGATTCGGATTAATCATTTTGTATTATTATATACAGGGGTTACGGAAAATGTGTTATAGGGTATTTTTTATATTTCCTATAATTGTATATACAGAGGGGCACGAAAAATGTCGTATAGGGTATTTTTTATATTTCCTATACTTAGGAATGTGCGCATATCGATTCAGTCGTATACAGGGTATTTTATTATTTTGTTGCATTTATTGAACTAAAGTAGTTGTTTGAATGGTATTTTCTACTTTCTCAATACATACTCACATTCGGAATAGGTCATTTCATCTTTTATGTATTCTGATAAACTTTCATGTAGGTTCTTTAAAAATGTCACATATAGTTGAATACAGGGTATTTTGTATTTCCTATACTTATTAGTACGTGCATTGATTCGGATCAATCATTTTGTATTATTATATATACGGGGACTACGGAAATTGTTGTGGCCATGTACATTTTGTAATTCCTATAATTATTAGTACATGCATTGATTCGGATTAATCATTTTGTATTATTATACAGGGGGGCTACGGAAAATGTCTTATAGGGTTTTTTATATTTACTATACTTATTAGTATAATGCATTGATTCGGATTAATCATTTTGTATTATTAGGGGGTTACGGAAATTGTCTTATAGGGTATTTTTACATTTCCTATAATTATTAGTACATGCATTGATTCGGATTAATCATTTTGTATTATTAGGGGACTATGGAAAATGTGTTATGCAGTATTTTTTATATTTCCTTTACTTATTAGTATAATGCATTGATTCGGATTAATCATTATGTCACATGCAGGGGCTATGTAGATTGTCTTATAGGGTATTTTGTATTTCCTATACTTATTAGTACATGCATTGACTGATTCGGATTAATCATTTTGTATTATTATATACAGGAGGTTCCTTTAACTGTTTGTTACCATGTATACCCGTAGCTCCGTTATGTAATTCTAAAATTCCAGGAAATGAAATTCCAGGAAATGAAATTTGATACACACGTGCATTCTTAACTTGTCGAGACTTGTCGGTGATCTCTACACACGTGCATTAAAATGTAATTTGATAACCCGCATACCTGCACGTAAATTCCAGGAAATGTAATTTGATACCTCGCATACCTGCACGTAAATTCCAGAAAATGTAATTTGATACACACGTACATTCTAGACTTGTCGAGACTTGTCGGTGACCTTCAAATAACCTCTACACACATGCATTAAAATTCCAGGTCGGTAATGCAGGTTCCATATTTATTTTACTCGAGATCCAAACCTTTAGCCGAGACGCAAACCTTTAGCCGGACACAAACCTTTCTCGTAGTTCCGAAAGTGTCCGCTATAGAGGGCGCTGATTTTGACCATACGCGCATGCGATAAAATTCCCCCTCCATACTCAGAAAAAAAGTGGTGGGGGGTGCCCCAGGTGCCGGTATATCTACTGTTATGAAATAATATTCTCATTCATTCTCAAGTTCTCTTTTACGTATTACATTACCTTAAAGTTTAATCCAATCCATATCATGTGCAAAATTGTCCAGAGCAAAACATGATTTTATTCTATTAATTACTTTACATTGTTGTAGCAATTATGCATCCTAAATTATAAAGTAGGAGCAGCATATATCATATATTATAGGAGTATAAACAAAACAGTTTAAACAGTTTAAATGTATTTTTATTTTTTATTACAAAAACCAATTGCTTAGGCTAAAAATTTAAATTAGTGCTTTTTTTTTAAATAAATAATGATGTTTGCAATTTATATAATATTTTATTATAATCAATTTGTTGGCAGTAAGTAAGTAAAACGTTCCATCAAGCTAATTATGCGATCGGATTCGGGTTGGAACGAGCTTACGTGTTTTGCCAAGCTCTTCATTTTTGATACGCTGAAAAACTGCTTTCACATACTTTTAATCGACCGTTTCCCCCACCCCCCGCCTACTCCGCCCTGTAAAAACTCATCGGAGTGATGGAGGGGAACATTGTAAGTTGGCAAAAAAAAATGTATTCATTCGGAGCAGTCACTTTTCGACCCTGATTTTTCTCCAGATCTACCCGACTATTAGTTTTAAATTTTGGTACCGTTGCTCTGGAATCTAAGGTGCTACGGATCACTCAATCTCTTCCGTTCTTGTTACACATGTGACATACTTTCTTCCACTTACCTAGCGTATAGACAAGTGGAAGCTTCACTTTAGCGCTGAGCTCGATATCGGTTATATTCGGCTTTTTGCAATTTTTACGTGGAGTGAAGGTCCCACACTATCCTCCTAACACAGCCGGTTGCAGTATGGTTGGGATAGCTACAATGAAGAAACGGATATGTCTAGGGGTCTTGGATGGCAGATTACATTTTCACTCACATTCAACAGCAAAATGCACAAGTCGATAAATAACAAAGTTTATTAAATATAATAAAATTGACAATAAAAATAAACGGTCCAGTTTCAAAAATACTCCTGCGGAGTTCATTATAAATAAAGAAAAAACTTAAAATACGTCATTTTATTTTAATTACATGCAAAACTACAAGAACGAGGGATCAGACGGTGGGAGGCTAGTTAACTACTACTACTATTAATTCGTAAGCTTTTTGGCGCGATAGCGGTTTAAGCGTTAAAGCAGTAAATCGGTAAGAGCGGTGAGGAGGTGAACGGTGAGAGCGGTAAAAGAAAGCTGTAAAAAGCTGTAAGTGGCAAAAACAAGTAGTAAAAACAGGCAGGGTGCAAGTAGCAGGCAATATCAAGCGATTATCTGCAGCAATAATCTTGCATAAATCAACGGTCTTAGTGTAAGTCCGTTACGTTACACTCGGATCAAAAAATAAAACGGTTTGTAATTGGCATCAGTTTACGGTGGAAATTATTCTGTCTGGACGGACTGACGGAAAATAATGATAATGGTTCGGATAAAAAATGTTAAAGTTACATTATAATTTCATGATGCGGTTGCCAAGTGACTAAAACCTTACAACTAAGTTCTTTTAAAGTCGCTTATTTGTGGATGGTTGTTGAGCACGCAACTAAATTGGGCGGCGATCGGTAAGGTAATGTTTCTCTACTTTTGGTCTGGAAAGACCTGCCTGTGAAATAAACTCGGTTTAGAGAGGGAATCGACGTCCAGCAGGAAGCGCATCGACCCTATCGGTTACGTGTTATTTGGTCAGAGTTAATACGGAAAATCAAAATATTAAGAGAGTTACTTTTTCAGTATTTCTATTGTCCCCGGACTACGACAAGTTTCTAAAAATTTTAAACTAACGGTTTTTTATTTTAATTCGTAAAAGTACGAAATAGTTAAAATAAAATGAACAGAAGAACAGGTTCTGCCCATCCTGTTGAAGACAGATATTTTAACTCATTAAATATGAACCACGGTCTAAGTTAAAATAATATAAACGGAAAACAGTTTTACGGGCATTCTCTCGAAACACCAACTATGTGCTTTTTGTCAAGGTACGGGACTAAGAAAATTCTTTGTACATAGTTATTTGGACAAAATTTTGAGACTCTAAAAGGCTCTTAACTTCATAATAATTTATATTTAATACGAAAACCTTGATAATTAGGAAAATGTAAATTTTATTTTGATACATTGAATCGGAATTATTTTGAATCATCATTTTTATACACGTATTTCAGTAAAGTAAAATCGATATCTGTAAATGTAAAAACTCTGACAAGAAACGGTGGCATTGCGTTCTCAAATCGGAGCAGAATTGAATCCAAATATGTTTCAATGAAAATGATTTGCGCTGGATTTGCCAGCCGTTAGTGTTAAATTTTATAATCATTGCAGGTAACCTTCTCACTTACCTTCACTATTACATTTTTTACATAAAATAGAATCCTATATCGGGGTATAAACTATCTAAATTAGGAGGAATCTATAAAAATGATTTTAAACAATTGTTTTTCGGATGTAAGTGGAACAAGTAACGAAGGATAATTTTAATTTAAATTGCATTTTTGGTATAGGGAAAAACACCTCGTTGCACATACTGTAATAAAAGCTTGGGTGATAAACTTCACTGCCCTTTCCACAGCTTGCGTGTAACAAGAATAATACTTTATTCAGGATAGTATGGAGGCTTCTTGACACTGTCCTATAAATCGTAGTGATGGGTGGCTCATTATAAATGATATTTTGCCAATTCACAAGGTCATAATACTCTGTAGCATCATAGTTAAATTCCGGAATACTACAACAGAATCTTGTTGGATGCGTTCTTCAAATCATTTCGTGCTTTCAATATTATACGATGGACAAGTTATCAAATATAGTGGCACTCATCCCAAAGCATAGCTAGCAGTAAATTGTCAGAGTGGATGAAGTAAGTATTTCTTTGAGATACTTGCGCGTGAATTATCTGAAGTGAACTTGGACAAACGACTGACGTTTAACATTCACATCAACGAGACGATACGCAAGGTCTACTCCGTATCCAGCAGTCTGTATCCGCTCCTGGGAAGGGGTAGCGGACTGGACAGATGAAAGAAAACATTATTGTATACGATGGTGATCAGGCCGGCCATCACACATGCGGCGCCGGTGTGGTCTCGGTCACGACAATGCATCTCGGTCACGACAATGAAGAAACTAGAGGTCCTGGAACATAAATTTATGCGCCTCATTTCCGATTCGGGCAGGTACACTTCCCTCAGAGATTTATATGATCGTTGCAACGACATAAAGCCACTAGCAGACATCGTCCGGGAAACATCGCAGAAATTGTATGACTTTCAACTGGGTGGCAGTCCGCTAATACGCAACATAACAGGAATCAGAATGCATAATGCACCATTCCATATCAAACACCCTCTACCATACCAGGCGTTGCCTCTTTTCCGGCGACCTTTCTAGCCACATTTTCCTTAACCATAAATTTTCTCTATCACACAGTTTTCCCTTCACACCTTTAAATATTTATCTCTCCATTCCCCCTTTTGTCTGTTTGTCAATTGTTTGTCTTTTTGTCATTGTTGTCATTTTGTTCTTTTTTGTTCTAAGTTCATTTTAGACCGAAAAACCTTTTAAAAATAATTGCAATTAATAAAAAATCTAATATTTTTCGCCTTCCCTACCTTCCCGGCGGCGGGTAGTGGGTCCAATTGCTTCGAACGGGTTTTGTCGTTAAATTTTTCCCCTTTCCCAGAAATCAAAATTTAATAGTGCTTAGTATCTTGTGCCCCAATAGTTCTTAGAGTGATGATAATATTAAATATTTTAAATCTGTAATACAGATGCTATGCCTCACAAGGTCATAATACTCTGTAGCATCATAGTTAAATTCCGGAATACTACAACTGAGAATCTTGTTGGAAGCGTTCTTCAAATCATTTCGTGCTTTCAATATTATATAATAGACAAGTTATCAAATATGTTATGATGATGATGACAGATACTTGCACAACTGGATTGTTTCAAAAACATATCTTGCTCCATAAATTAGTAAGGAATTAATCTTGATGTTCGCGTGCCGTAACATCAAACTATTATTTACCTTATAAGGCTGTTAGCTTAACTTTATGATAGGACATTCTGTCTTTCCTTGTACAACTTCAATAACGTTTGTCCTTTAAAGTGATACTTTCTAATAAATTCTACAATTCCTTGCTGGTTTACTACAGGAACACCAGCTTTTTCCATATAAGTTCGACTCGCTCAGCAATAATATCTGATATTCCGACTCGAGAAGGTTTCTATTAACCGATTTTGCCTCCAAATCGTTCATTGTCCACAAGAAAGATTTCACAATGCACTCAAACATAAGTAACGTAACATGGCCTAACTTTATAGGTGCTCTAAAAATAGCAAAGTTCACAACATTTCTCGACTTAACCGACATTTTTATACAATACACAATAATCTGAATCAGAGTCAAGACAAGAACAAAACGAAATGTGCAGAGCACATCAAATTAAAAATGTTCAAGATAAATTTATCGGACGGTCTGATAAGTTTAGACTGGTCCCTAACTAGTCGCGGTGCTGGGGAGAGCACACGCACATGATTTTTGTATTATATGTCATGAAGAACTGAAAAAATGAAGAAAAAACATTCTTAGGAAGATTGCACCAAAAATTTTGTTTTAAATGAAAATTCCTGATTATAAAATTTGCAACAAATAAAAGCAACATTTTTAACCTTATGGAAAAAATTTATTGGAGGTCGTTTTCCAACCCCTCAATGCTATCGTTGCCACCGTAAACATTTCGGTCATGGGGAGGTGGAAAACGAACTCTGATAATTTGCTTTTCATTAGAGTGAAATAATTTTGAACATCAATAACAACTTTTCTACACACACGTTAAGAGTGTCCAAAATTTGAAATGATTCACCGCCCTAAATCCAGGTACAGTCAAACGTAGAGGTGCCGTAAGTGACGTGAGTATACAGTAATATACGGGGTGATTTATTACAACATGCGGAAAATTTATAAGTAAGTTCTCCCCACCGAAAGGAGTTAAAAAATGAAAAATTAAAAAAATATGACAAAAATACTACCTTATTTTTTTGCAGAAATGCGCCGCCTGTCACTTTAACCAATCTGACGTAACTCGGTGCAACCATGTCACTTCCCCTCCCCCTTTATCAGACTTTGGACTAACAGCGAAGCTGGCCGTTAGAAGTGACTTTTTGGATTTAATCACATTACAAAAAAAGGAAATATTAAAATAAGTTTTGTAGAACGCAACACACCAGAAAACTTAAAAGTGACAAAAAGTCAAATAAAATGTTCGAACGTTTGACCATTACACTCAATGCACTGTTCTAAGCGCTGAATAATATTTTCGTGTGGGCGATCACTTTTGTCTCTCTGATCACGAATTCGATTAGAGACATTGTCAATGGCTTGTTGTAACTATTCTAGGGAGTCGATTGGATGAGCGTACACTAAACTTTTCATGTAACCCCACAAAAAGAAATCCATAGGCGTAATATCTGGACTCCTTGCCGGCCAAGTAAAGAAGCCAACACGACCTATCCAACGGCGTGGGCATTCGGTGTCCAAAAACCGTCGTAGGTCAACACTAAAATGCAGAAGGGCTCCATCGTGCATAAACCACATTCTCCTTAACATGCCCAAGGGTAAGTCTTTGAAAAGCTGATCCCTGAGAAAGGTTAAATAAGTTTGACCAGTCAGCCCCGCTGGTAAACGATATGGCTCTATCAGCTGGTTATTGTACAGGCCCGCCCAAAGTTTTACTGAAAACCTTCGTTGCGACCTAAATGGCTGAAAAGTGTGTGGGTTTTCCTGGGCCCAAACATGGCTATTTCTGGAATTAAATATCCCCTCTATTGTAAATGAAGCCTTGTCCGTTCAAAAAATATTTCTTGTGAACTGGGATCTTGTTAAATGCACTCCAAAAGCCATTCAAAAAACTCCTGACGACGCGGCGTGCAAAGTCTCCTGACTCTAGAACTTGTTTTTTTCTCATGTGATATGGATGAAAGCTACTCTCGCGTATAATATGCCACACCATATTCTGTGTTACCCAAAATCGATGACTAGTAACACGAGTACTTGTAGGATCTTGTTCCAGTAGTATTAGAACTTGTTCATCAACTGAACCCGGACGATCTAGTGCATGTTCTCTGTGGCCAGGTAAACAAGACCCGGTGTCTCGAATTCGTTGCACAGCACCCAAAATTGTTCTTTCAGTTGGCACACGCCTGCCGGGAAATTTTCTTTCATATTCTCGTACACTGGCTGCAAAATTTTTATTCAATGCGCCATAAGTTACAGTCATGTCACAGTATCGATCTATGAATACAATTTTTAAAACCTAACAATCCAAACGGAAGCCGGAAAAAACTGACTATACATAAATAACATCCGATTGCAGAAGTAATGTATCTAGATCTTCGTAGTAGTTGCAGGTGCTTATAGTATTGGTTTGACGTTGATCTTTAAGGTTATCAAATCACTTGCAGCCCTATAGTTGAAATCACGAATCTTGTCGTTCACGTCATCAATTCATGTAGTTATCAGGATTGATAATAGCAGGTAAGGGCTACCTTACCCCCAAGGTAAAACTCCTCTCGTCCTTTCAAATGGTACGCCCATGCTTGAAATTTTGTATGACCTTGAACCCATTTGATTCGGAAATTAAAAGATGATAACGTGAACGACAAGCTGGAGATTTCGAAGACTGGACTAGTTACTTATTTATAAGATCAGCTGTTGAAAAAGCATTTCCTGAAAAATCAAAATTAGTAAATGGCATAAAAACATCAAAAATTAATTGGTTCAATGATGATTTACGGAATGCAAGAGACACTTTGCATTTCTTGGAGGATATATATAAAAGAACACCTACAGATGACATAAAGAGAGCAGTTAGAATTCATAGACAACAGTACAGGTCACAACTTTGGAAAGCGAGAAAAGATGCTCACGACAATCTTATTGAAAACTCAAGTAACTCCCAAAAAACCATGTGGCGAATCATAAATCACAATAAAAATCATCCGGTAAATAAGTCAGATAATATATCCGCCAACGAATTTAATACACATTTTGCTAATATAGCTAAGCATATAAGTGAATTACCTGTTACTAATAACACTTACAACGATTTCTTAGGCACAAAGGCGAGAAATATCGAAAACCATTTCTTTTCTTTTAGATAAGTAACTTATGTTGAGGTAAATGATATCATTACTAACTTGAAAAAGACTAAGTCTAAGGATGCTTACTTCATGGATATAAAAATCTTAAACGCAATTAGATACATTATTTTAATCCCACTGACTAACTTAATAAACATTTGTATCCGTACAAGCACGTTTCCTAATATTCTTAAGCTTGCTAAAGTCATATCATTACATAAAAAAGATAACATAAACGATGTAGGAAACTACAGGCCTATTTCTATCCTACCTTTAATTTCGAAAATCTTAGAAAGCATTTTAAAAATTCAAATCACTTGTTATTTTGAATCCAAAAATCTGTTTAGCTCTAGTCAGTTTGGTTTTAGAGCTAATTTATCCACCATTTTAGCCATAAATAAATTAACAAACTTGATAAGTAGAAGTTTTGAAGACGGTGAATATGTATTTACCCAATTCCTAGATTTGTCCAAGGCTTTTGACTGTGTATCACATAACATATTACTTGATAAATTACGCTTTTATAACTTTGATGTGAACAGTAGCAAGTTAATAGAGTCATATCTTAGTAATAGATATCAGTACGTCTGTCATGAAAATCAAAATTCAAGTGTACTACATATGGAATATGGAGTACCGCAGGGCTCTATATTGGGACCGATCTTGTTTTTGATTTATATTAACGACTTAACTAACATCCCTTCATCAACATTTGTTCTGTTTGCAGATGACACCACAATCATTCAATCACATAGAGATTTAGACACCCTTACGGGTATAATGAAAAATACACAGTCGGAAGCTCAGGATTGGTTTACAGCTAACCAACTTAGCCTTAATAAATCTAAAACGGAAACAATGGTTTTTACTTTAAGAAATTCAGGGGCAAATATTGGCAATAACTGTGTAAAATTTCTTGAGGTGTATCTTGACAGCAAGCTAGCTTGGACTCAGCATATAAATTTTGTTTGTAAGAAAATCTCCACTCATATATATTTATTAAGAAATCTTGTACGTAATGTCTCCCAGAATACTCTTATCACAGCTTATCATGGTCTCATACATTCATGTTTATCTTATGCTATCTTGGTTTGGGGACATTCAAGTCACAGTATCCAGGTCTTTTCGTTACAAAGAAAAGCTGTACGAATTGTATACGGCTTAAAATATCGAGATGACTGCAAACATGCATTTAAAAAATTAAATATATTAACTTTGCCTAGTGTGTACATACTACAATGTCTACTGTATATCAAAGAACATAAATCGAACTACAATTCTCATAGTGAAATTCATGGGTATTCAACGAGAAACAGAAACAATATATATTCAGATGCTTTACGTCTCTCGAAGTCACGTACTGGAACAAATTATTACGCCATCAAATTTTTTAAACATCTACCTCTGAGAATAAGAAAACTTGACCACGTTGTCTTCAAGAAGACAATTAAATCGTTTTTAATATCCAATGCTTTTTTTTCCTTTGAAGAATATTTATCCTCAAATGTTAATATTATTATCTGATCACATATGTATAAATGTGCATGTAGGTCTATATGTTTGTGTGTATTTTATATATATGTATAGGTATATACCCTTTTTTATTTTATTTTTCGTGTTGTATTATGCAAGGTGTTTCCTTGTTGTTGTTCTGTACCTGACCTGTGTAAAATACCTTTGTATTATTGGCACCAATAAATTATTATTATTATTATTATTTAGATAGCTAGAACTCCTTTGAGCTATTTTACATGTTCTACTTAATCCTATAAATGCTTTTCAGAATTCGTTCCACAGCTGTTAATTTGTCGTTATATAGATTATTCTCCACTACTTGAAATGATACTTGATGCTTTATTTTTACTATTTTAAGTGTAAAGTAAAAAATATATTTTAATGGGTAATTCCATATATGGCTTTGTAACACCCCAACGAATTTACATACGTTTAAATGTTATATCAGTCTAAAAACAAAAGATGATTGTCAATGAAAACCAGCTTGATACCTCCTAACGTTGTCACATTTTATATCCATACAAAACTACCGTTCTGAGTTTCTTCTAATTTATCCTTATGTTTCTACCTTCACTATATAATAAACAATTCTTTCTGCCTATTTACTTCCACTAAATTAAATATAAATTACCATTTAATCTCTCTTGTAGTCCCATCTCGCATTTATAAATAAATCTAAGGGAGCAAATGGTGACACTAACGATGTGTTCGGCGGCGAGGGCACGCAGTCGGGACACAGGTAGCCGCCCAGTGGTTAGTCGACGATTAACGCGTCTCATCCCTTATTAATGGGCCCCGATATTGACTTCGTCCTGGGTGGTGCGTTTATCAGATTTCTTATGGTTAATTTCCTATGCCGACAACGTATTCCCAGTAGGAAGCGTAGGAGTTGCAGTAAATGCAAAATATAGTCGAAATTTTGTAAGATGTTAATATATCTAAAAAAAATTAGTATGTGGAATAAATTCATTAAAATAGTTATAAAACAAGTGACAAAAATTCGCTCAGACCAGTCGATTTTTAAATACATTTGTCAATCTGTTTATTTAAAAAAAAAGTGCTGCAAATATCTTTTTAAAAGTTATGACGTCATCGCCATTTTTTTTTAAATGCCAACCCCCATTTTTTCAAATGTCATTTAAAAGAGCACATTTTTCTGTATACAGTACGTTAAATTCTAGGGAGTACTGCATTACGAAATTATCGAGAAAAGTATCTTAACTACTTATAACAATGTAATAAAACAAAAATACAAGAATTTAAGAATACGACAAAAAAATAATTAGATTAAATGTTCAAATTGCACGCCATTTGCTTCTTGACAATCTCTAAGTCGAAACTGAAATTCTCGCAAAACGTTAATAATTGTTTCGGGTCCAATTCTTCCAATTTTCTAAGTAATTCTGTCTTTTAAGTCCTCAATATTGTTCGGCCTATTAAAATAAACTTTGGATTTAAGGTAACCCCATAAAAAATAATCCAATGGGGTTAGGTACGGAGATCTAGCTGGCCATTCTATTGATCCGCGTCTACCAATCTGATAGAAACTGAGTATGCGCCTCCACCATCCAGTGTGGATTTTCACGTGACCAATATCGACAATTTTGCCTATTCACAGTGCCATTTAAACAAAAGGTGGCCTCGTCAGAGAAAAGTACTCGACTTAAGAAATGTGGATTGATATTACATCGTTCCATCATGGTTTCGCCAAAATCTACTCTGCGGTCGAAATCATCTTCGTTAAGCTCTTGAACTAAATTCACTTTATATGGGTGCTATTTATTCTTCTTCAAATATTTTAAAACAGTCGACTAACTAATTGACTGTTCTGCTGCGACTTTGCGACGTGGTTTGTGAGGATTCTCCTCCATTGCCAGTAAAACATCTAACTTTATTTTCTGAAATTATAGGACGACCTTTCGTGAAATTATCTTTTACATGACCACAATTTCGGAACTTCTTTTCTATTTTGCTAACAGTTGATTGTGTAATAGGTCGATTAGGGTATTTACCATTAAATAATTCACAAACCATACTTTGTGTTCGGGACTTGTCGCCATAGCCAATCATTATCAAAATTTCAATTCGTTCTGTCTCACTCAAACATTGCATTATCAGCACTTTCAATACGATATCACAAGTAATTACTAATGAATGGGCCTACCCCTTTCAGCGTGGTGAGGCTAATATAGTTTAGTGAACTGTATTTAGGTATAATAAAAAAAAAGAATGTGTCGGAAACTTAGTATATTTGATGGACTCTCCGTCGTCGATGTCGGCCCAGGCAATAGGAGGGACAAAGGGCGGCAAAAGGAAAAAGAACAAATCTCCGACACACACAATTAACAATTATTAAATTAATTTAAGAAAGGACAATTATAATTCACTTATCACTGATAAATAACTATAGCGTTCTGCGGCGTAAGTCCCTATTGTCTTACTTACTGTCATACTACTGTCTCTATGACGGTCGCGCTCGACCAACACGGCGTTAAAAAAACTAGCTAAAGAAAAACTTCTTAGTATCACCATAAAGAATTCAAAACATATATTTTTCTAGGTATAATATTACAAGGCGCGTAACCAACTAATGTGTTAGAGCCAGGTCCGCGTTGCTAAGTAAATGAAAAAAAGCGTAAACACAAAAAAGTGTAAGTTGTAAAAAGGTTCGGTAATAAGTAATGAATGTGTTCTATTAATGTTAAATGTTGTTTTCTCGATAATTTCGTCACGCAATACTCTCTAGAATTTAACGTACTGTATGCGGAAAAATGTGCTATTTCAAATGACATTTTAAAAAATAGGGGTTGCCATTTAAAAAAATGACGATGACGTCATAACTTAAAAAAAATATATTTGCAGCACTTTTTTTTAAATAAACAGATGGAGAAATGTATTTAAAAATCGACTGGTCTGAGCGAATTTTTGTCACTTGTTTTGTAACTATTTTAATGAATTTATTCCAACTTTTACGTGCTCACTGTATATATTAATCCAGTAAATAAGCCAAAAAAGTGTAAAATGTGGAAATGTGGTAGAACGGCACCGATTTAAAAAATTCCTTTCTTCGCGTGTTCCCTAGACCCCCAGTAACATTCAGCACCATTGACCCCTGCATTACTTCCGAAAATGAGAAAATCGGGCAGATTTGAGTGCCCCAAAAAGTAGCTATCATAACAAATTTATAAAATTAATATTTCGCCTCGGAAATGGGTTCTAGGAGATTTCTGGGTCCTTGATCGCGAATCTGAGAGCCAAATCGAGGAATTTCATATTCTATTATGGAATTCGTGATATTTTTTTATAAGTCCACTTTTTCGGGCGGAATTTAAATGCATATTGTGCTGCGGAAGTGTGTTCTAGGGGGTTTTTTTGGTCGCTAATCACCATATTCCATATTCCAGAATTTTCAGAATTTTTTCATAAGTTTTGGGAGTAATTTTTTTTTATTAAAATTATAAATTTTCTCTGTCACAGGAAATTTCTGAAAAAGTCTAACGTATTACAGTCTGGAATATGGATTTCTTAAATTTGGACCTCAAAATCATGATCAGCGACAAAAAAACTTCCTAGAGCATATTTTCGTCGAGAAACGTTAATATTTAATTTTTTTTCTGAAAAAATAGAATTTCCCATGGCACGTATTCCAATCTGGAATATAAAATTCTTAAAATTGGACCTCACAATCGTGATTAGCGACCAAAAGAAACCCCTAGAGCACATTTTCGTGGAAAACGTTATAATATTTCAATTTTTTCTGAAAAATGGAATTTTCTATGGCACGTATTTCAGTCTGGAATATCAAATTGCTCAATCTCGACCTTGAAATCGTAATCAGGCGATCAAAAAACCTCCAGCAAAATATCTCTACACATCTAACTTTCTCATTTTCGGACATGACGCAGGGCTCAAAGCTGATGAATGCTCCTGGGGGCCTAGAGAACACGTGAAAAAAGGAATTTTTGAAATCAGTGCTGTTTCACCACTTTCCCACATTTTCCGGCTTATTTACTCCATTATATCTAGATAAGATGAGATGAGCAATAATTTTTTTCATTTGGGTTGTTTCTTTGGGTTGTTAAATCTAAATCAATTTATACTTCAATGATAGCAATTTTTTAGATCAATAATATTATGAATAAAGTATCTTTCTACTGAAAGATATCTTGTTCAGGGTTATAAAAGTGGGTTAAAATTACTGTTATAACCCACTTTTCGCATATTACTTCCACATCCACGTAGTGGATTGCCGACCCACGCCTTGCGTTGTTTCTGTAAAACTTGTGTATTTAATCAATTTTCATATCTAAATTCACGTTCTTGTATTTTTACGTCTAGAAGCTGGGCGCCGTTTTTGTGAAACTTGTGTATTTGATACATTTCGATACTTAGATTTATATTCCTGCGAAAGTTTGAAAATTTCTAAAACTTCTTTATTTCTATCCCCTGCATATTTTGCAGATTTTGTAAATATCATATCAGGCTTGAAAGTTAGCCAAGTTAATTTCCAATGTCTTAATGAAGCTTGCAATCAGCAAAATCAGAAAACCTAGGATTGATATTCCTAGGGTGCTTTTTTCGCGGTGGCTCAAAATTTTGGGTGTGCTTTTCTGATATCAAATTCAAATTCAGCGTCGAAAAATACATTAGACTACTCGGGTCAAGTTTCAGGATCAGGACCATTTTTTATGGTTGAGTTATTGTATTGAATCTCTCCTCTTTTTTCCTTCTTCTGAGCCGAATTTTGAAGCCGCTATATTTAAAAAAAATTCTGCAGCAATACTTAGTTTAGCATAGGTATACAAATACTTAACTCTACATAGGTTCGTAAATTGTTATCGAAAATTGGCTAGGTTACCGACTTTTGACGCCTGTTTTGGAAAAAATACACCACTGTTGGCGTCCGGCATAGAAGAATCTTGTTTAAAGAATATCTAATATGCCTTCTTTATTTGCTATTTTTTGAATATAAGAATTGAACCATATTACAACTCTACTGTCACCCATTGCATTTATATGTTTTCCAGTGCATTTCTTAGTTATAATAATTAATTTATCCTATTTTCTATGTCCCCGGTTGCCAATAAAATACTGTTTTTATTGTTATAAATAAAAACAAGAACGCCAACAATGTTTTAGAGGAATAAAGAGAAATATGTGTCTACGCTTAAGCTTTTCTTCCAGAAATATGTGGCTTTTAACCATATGAAAAGCTACTGTGTTACACACAGTTTGAAAGGATATCTAAACACCTACATAAATCACAAGGAAAAAGAATCCATTTGTATAATGCAAACATCAAGAGAAAAATATCAGATATTACACGCTATTTAAACCACAATACTTTAATATTAGTCATAAAACCCTTTAATTAAAATGATAAACGTGTACTTTTACCTAAGTTGAAAACAAAAAGCGAACCCCACTGTGGCTTGCATTGTAAATGTTATAAATGTTAGTTAAGTAGTCCGCCTAACTTTGCCATATTTCTCCAAGCATTTTGTAAATGTAAACAGAATTTATACCCTCTATGCTAGAGATGGAGAGAAATGTAACACGACAAAAGTGACAACGAAACCTCTGTATGCACTACGTTGCAGATGAATTCATTTTCAAAGGTTACAGGCTAGGGGAGACAAGTCTCATATTTGAACTTTCACAATAGACCCATTTAATGTCAAAGTTTTGTCTTTATTCAATTGTTTCAAATTAATTCTACCTTGCACCACTTTATAGAGCTATAACAACATAAAAGTACAGACATTAAAAAGAGAAGAAATGTAGTTCTAAATGACTGAATATCTAATCGATCGAACATCGATATACTAATTAACTATTGTGGAATCAAAAGAATAGACAAGCAGTAAACAAGATAACAAGAAGTAAACAGAAAATATAAAAATCAGCATATTAGTAAAGAGTTAGTTAAATATTATAAAACCTTACTACTAACCAGTGCACATATAAATTTATACCATACGATTGAACAACATTGTGTTTACTAAGTAATAATTTGGTAATACATCTTTAGACTTAAGCTACTATTTTTTTTATTAGTGGGGATTATACAAAGTCGTCCAAAATTGTCTCACGATATTTCTGTGGCTGATAGTAGAGATGTTTCAGAATTTCATGAGCCGCGAAATGCGCAAAAGGCAAAGTTTAATCTGATTTATATGTATGTTTTTGAAGACACTGGAGGCTGCCTTGCTGTATACATAAACAAGAGCTCGGGATAAATTGTAAACAATAAATATAATATTTTTAAGAAGTGTAACTGAGTCAACAGGACGGATTATGTCTCTGCGCATATGAAGGTCACAGCTCATGAGGTTTTAAAACACCTTTACATTCAAAAACAATGGTAGTCTTTTATATCAACTTGTCTCGGAAAGTAAATAATAAGGGAGATATACCTCATAAAAGGGGGATAATACATTTCAGTTTTTCTGTAGTATCTTCCGACTACCTTAAAATATCAAATTCAAATTGTAAACTTGGTCATAGGCCATCTAGACACTAGTTTACATGGTATTAGTCAGAAATTCTCTTCTGTTTAAGGTGTAGTTTTAGTTGGTGATTGTCAGTAACTTTTTTATTGTTTTCAAATAACTGCAAATTATTGTAGAAAACTAATTTCCAGATCAGTAGAAATAAAAAACATGTTTTTATTGCATATCGATACACCAAGCCGTTCTCGAGTAGTGTGCGTTTAAGGAAGAACGTACATTTGAAACATTTTATTAATAAATTCTTTTACACATAAAGAATGTTTTGAAATATTATTAAACGTAGAAAATAGCTAATTACACAGGTCTACAAAAAATAAAAGTTGTTTGATCTGGGGATCTGACCTATGTTATCCCATATATTTTGATGCGCTGAATACGATAAGAGCAAAAAGAAAAAATTGACGAGTCGTTTTAGTTCTACAGCCTCTCAGTGGTCCTTGTAGGGGTGCGACGTGAGAGAAATATTCGAATGCAAACACTGACACCAGAGAACGTATGTAGGGATTTTATAGGTCGCTGAACACGAATTCAGGGTTAGAATTTACTTATGACAATATGACAGTTGTTAATTAGCTGTCAAAAGTCTTGGAATTGTTGGAAATTCGATAAAGGATCAGGATCCTTAAGTTTTCGGGTACGCCAAGTACGAATACCAGGATGACATTGGATTATCGCATCATATGACAGCTGTCAATCAGCTCTCAACACTCGTGACAGCCTTCGGAACCCAGGGTAAGGCACAGATCCTCCAGTATTCGAGAAAGCTGAGCACGAATTCCGAAATATACCGGAAGGTAGGGACACTAACATTCCGAGCATTTTTGACCGGAAGAATATAACTTGGAAGAAAAATTGAAAAGTTTGTTAACAGGTAACATTTTTTATCAAGATGACATTTCAAACTCTTACCACTGATCGTCATTTGTTTTGCCGATTACATCGAAAATTCTGTCGTCTTCGGAATACCTATTGCGAAATTGATCTACACAATAAAATATCATAGTACCAACAAATGATGATCGGGAGGCGACAGAATATTCGATGTAATCGGCAAAACAAATGATGATCAGCGGTAAGTGTTTGGAATGCCATCCTGATAAAAATGTTACCTGTTAACAAACTTTTACATCTTGCGAATTTTATTCTTCGGATCATAAATGCTTAGAGTGTTAGCATCCCTACCCTTTCGGTATGTTTCGGACAAAAACTACTATGTCTCCATCTTGTACAAGAATTGAAGCGAGCGACATGACGTGCCGCACGGAATTGCCAATTTTCGGGTAAGAGAGTGCATTAGGTTTTTATCTTAGCTTTTCTGAGTACCAAAATTGAGATCCGAGACCAGGACAAAGTATCTAGGAGATCAAGTTCTTCACCACAGTGCCTGAAAGGGGTTAAGAACTCTTCTCTTTTAATATCAATGACGAAATCGTATTCCATTAAGGCAAAATATAAGAGAGACCTGGAATTCGTGCCCAGCTTCCTCGAATACTGGAGGATCCGTGCCTTGCCCAGGGTTCCGAAGGCTGTCACGAGTGCTGACAGTTGATTGGCAGCTGTCATATGACGCAGTAATCCAATGTCGTCCTTGAATTTGTGCTTGGCATAACCCCAAACTTAAGGACCCTGACCATTTATCGAATTTTCAACAATTCCAAAAGTTTTGACAGCTGATTGACAGCTGTCATGTTGTCATCAGTAAATTCTAACCCTGAATTCGTGTTCAATGATCTCGAAAACCCCCACACACGTTTTCCAGCATCAGTGTGTGTATTTGAATATTTATCCCACCCCCACAAGGACCACTGATAGGCTGTAGAACTAAAACGTCTTATCAGATTTTTTACTTTTTGCTCTTATTGGATTCAGCGCATCAAAATACATGGGATAACATAAGTCAGATCCTCAGATCAGACAATTTTTTTTTGTAGAGCTGTGTTATCAATTATAAAAACTGATCGAATTTTTCCTGCATTTCCCTTATGCACAATCTAGGTCTTTATTTTAAGAAAGTTTGAATACCATGTAAAACTCCTTAATCGTTCTGTAGCAATGTAAACTCTTGATCGATATTTTCTCTCAACTGTTCAGTCTTGTCAATTTAAGTATTGTAAACGTGATTTTAGAAAACTCCACACAGTGAAATCAAGGGAAGTTAGGACTGGAGACCGACTAGGCCACTTAATCGGTGTATCTGCACATCTGCACTACGGCCAATCCATCTATTAGAAAAGTAGTTGTGTAGCCATGTTGTACATGTTCTGGTACAATATGGTGTTGCGTTATCTTTAATAAAAAACATATTTCTTCTGTTTCGCAATGAAACATTACCTAATATATCATATGTTTTCCAAAAAATCATAATACATATCGCCATTTAAACCAAGAAATATATGGTATCCAATAAATTGATTCCCTAGAGTTGTTGCCTATAAATTTATTTTGAAAGCATGTTGAAAATGGGTTTGTATTGTTGCATTAGGATTTTCTTCAGTGCAACAATGTATATTTCGAGAATTAAACATGTCTTGTCGTGTGAATTTAGCCTCGTCAATAAAAGTATTTTACTCAAAAAAATTGGAGCATTTTACGTTTGTTCAAGCAACAATTCGCAAAAATCAACTCATATTGACATATCCTTAGGTATTAACTCTTGAGTTTTTCGGTAATGGAACAGGCGCAATTGTTGCTCATGTAGTGCTCTTAAAATGCTTTTGTGATGTACCGATTCTTAAGCCTAATCCTTTAGTACTTATCATAGGATCTTCCATTACAATATCTAATATTTCTTCTTCAACGTCAACAGTTCTTGCGTTTCTTGGACGGCCAGCGTCTCTGTCTTTCATTTCAAGACTTATTTCTCTAAGTCGTCATTATGTACTTAAAAAAGTTTTGGCATCAGGAATATTTGTGTTCGGGAATTTACATTCATAGCATTTTACAACTGCAGCAGCATTACCAAAATATAATCAAAACTACGTCTGTTAATTCAGAGCACGTGTAATAACGTTCAAATTATGTTTAAATAATATTAATAATTAAACTTGAATTATTTCAAAGAAAAGAAGAAGTATCAAAATAATAATTCAAACCATTTTTTATGTGTAGAAGTATTTCTCAATAAAATTTTGTAAATGCACGTTGTTTTTTAAGTACAAATTACTCGAGAACGGCTTGGTTTATCGAAATGCAATAACACCTTTTTTGTTTCTAATAATCTGAGAATTAATTTTTTACAATAATATTTAGAAATCTGAAAAAGATAAGAAATTTATAAAGTTATGAGGAAAATACTGACAATCTCCCCCTAAAACTACACATTAAACAGAAGAGAGGGTTTGACTGATACAATGTAGACTAGTGTCCAAATGGCCTATGACTAAGTTTAAAATATGAATTTGGTCTTTTCAGGGAGTCGGAAGATATCGCAGTCCACTGAAATATTATCACCCTTTTAAAGGGTCGAAAAATAATTGAAATTTATTGTCACCCTTTTAAGGGGTATAGCTCCCTTTTTATTCATTTTCGGAAGAGTTTAAATAAGACCATCATTATTTTTTAATGTACTATCAGCCGCAGAAATATCGGGAGTCAGTTTTGCATAATTTATATACCTTTAGAATTTGGTTTGAGAGATGACACTAGTTCTCTTCCGATTTTAAAATTGGGGACTTCACTGCGAAAAGATATTAAACAAATATGAAGATATTTTTGTGGTAATAATATTGTGATATAGGCATAAAGCATATATTTGGTACCGATTTTTCATCTTCACCTATTTACATTCCACTAATTTATGCGACACATGTAAAAGCAAATGTTGAGTATACCTCGATTATCCACTGGTGTATAAAAGTAGTTTTACTTAGCAAAAATAAGACTTAATAATACAATATCGTGAACCCAGTTTCAATACTTGTGTCTGCTTAGGCGCCATTGTCAGAGGAGCATAGATTCCTTAGGAAGCATTTCCGGACACATGATTATAGCAAATTGCAAGGGTAACGCAGGAATTTTGAGACAACCTGTATATTATTTATGCGTGCATTCTATAGACTGAGGTAAAGCCAGTATCTCAAATATAATTTTTTTTTCTCTATTTAAGTAGGACCTATCAGGACACAAATATCTAATTGCAAGATACGTTCTTAGGAGTCTATTCTAAATTAGGGAACTGACTACTATAGATTGAAAATTAAAGTGGCCCTAGAATAGAGCCTTGTGGAACGCCCTTTATTAATTTGCTCAGATACAGTTCCTTTCTGCCTGTCTCTAGTTATGACTTAAACAGCTACCTAGATTGACAAGGCAAAATCTAAAATAGTTAATATATAATGCGATTTATATAATCTTTATAGAGGCATTACTATAATCCAGTAATGCCAGGGCTGTGGCTTTCCCACTATTGTGTGCTTGAATAATATCATCGGTAATATGTAACAAGACTGTAGAACAAATATACCCTGTTCGAAATATAAACTGTACAGATGGTTTGCCATCTGTACAGAGTACTTGACCTCCAATATTTTGATATTGGAGGTCAAGTACTCTCGCAATTGTATTTCAATATTTCTTTCTGTTAACTTGGACAATATTTAAAGGACGAAGATATGGGCATGTTAATATGTTACATTTTTAGCCAAAGCAATTTTTTACATATATTTTCGCGTTATCATTAACGCACTCAGTAAATTTTCATCTAAAACACCTGTTTTCTATTTTTGTTAATTTAATAAAAATCACTTCAGGCAATGAGGATTAAAACAAACAAAAAAAAAGAACAAATATTCCGGTCTAATTGGGAACTACCTCCTCATGTTTAAAATTCATTGAGGTCGGTTAAAAATAGCGAAAATTACTATAGCTCATTGAATTCGCATAGAAAAGTAAAATACTCGATATAACTGTAGTCACTCCTAAAATCTCATGTAATAATTTTATATACTCTGTACAGTCTTGTTACGATTCTATGAAATTTTGTGACACTATTCCTCGGGGTTATTCGAGACTTTTGAATAAATAAAGGATGTTACATTGTTCTGACATATCCAAAGTAAAATTTTCAAAGCGACATTATTTTCAATGAAAACACAAATTTAACGAGTGTACTTTGTATTTAATAGGAGGTATTATTATTTAATTTAAGAGAATACACAATTCTGTACTGGAGGATTTTCTATGGTAATACGTTTAATCGTGGAATAAATTATGTTAAAGTGGAAGATAACTATTGTTGGTATGTAGCACTCAGTAATTATTTATGCTTTGGCAGCACTAGTAAAATACTAATTCTAAAATAAATAAAATAATACTAGAATAAATTACTTCATTAATAATAAGCAAGTTGTAAAGAAAGAACTAAAATAATAATAATAATAACATTTTATTCTATCCATTTCAAGATATATCTGTCAATACTCCAGAAAAGTTAAACTTAAAAAGTGTAGGTTTTGAGGTCAGAAAACATATGTCACACACACAAACACCAGCAATATACAACGTTTTGAGATATAGATATACCGGGTGAGTCACGAATTGCGCTCGCCCCGATATTTCCTAAAATATTTGGAATAGAAAATTGAAATTTGGAGGCCTTATTACACGACTAAAATTCCATCTTTTCAATAGAAAATCAAGTTTGGTGCACATCCAGTTTGACCGGAAATGCCCACAATTTTCGATTTTTAAATGGAACACCCTATATATTTTTACATTTTTGGAATCTAGAGGAAATTCTGAATACAATACATCCATTTTGGTCACTTTCTGATAAACATTAAAAATTTTATTAAAAAATCTATTTCTGAATCCAGAGTGCTGTGGTGCCCAAAATATATTTTAATTTGTGTGCTACGTTACTATAAAAATAAAAAGAGCAACACGATTGCATTACTTAATTTTCTAGAGATGTTTAAAATTTTTAAATGTGATTT
This sequence comes from Stenurella melanura, assembly GCA_963583905.1. Classification (NCBI taxonomy): domain Eukaryota; kingdom Metazoa; phylum Arthropoda; class Insecta; order Coleoptera; family Cerambycidae; genus Stenurella; species Stenurella melanura. The sequence goes on from OY757309.1 coordinate 176,857,032, forward strand.
TTACCCACTAACTCGTTTTTTTTTAATGGGAATTTAATCGTTCACCAACATTTTTAAATACCTCATTTTCATACGAATCTAATGATAGCAAAATTTTGAAAATCCGCTCAGAAATATTTGAGATTTCAGCCAAAATACAATGCAACCAAGCTTTTAAAAACATGCGGCTAATAGATAATAGATTAGTGGGCTTTGGAAACTAAAATGGCACATTTATATGTAAATCTGGTAACCTAATAACATTGGAAAAATCATAGTAGCCATTGAATGTAATAAAACAATATCAGCTGTCAGACAGATACAAAATAAAACGTTGCGGAAATCTCTTTGAGTAAAAATTAAAGAAAATGAATAATTTTAGTAGAAATGAAAAGGTCGATATGTTACTGATATATGGAGAGCGTCTCAAAAATTCAACTGCAGCTGCAGAACTGTATCAGCAACGATATCCCAACAGACGTCTACCAAGCAGACACTTGTTTGCCAGAGTGGAACAAGAATTAAGAAACGAACCCAATCATCAAGATGACCATCAAACATTTATTGTAAGTGAGGACAAAGAAAATGATCTATTAGTATTTGTGATGGTACACCCAACAACATCAACAAGGGAATTGTCAATGGAATGCGACATTAGTCAGTCTTCGGTTTGCAGAATTTTAAAGAAACATAAGCTTCGGTCTTATAAATACCAAATACACCAAGATCTTTATGGAGATGATAACGACAGGAGGCTAATATTGCAACTGGTTCTTAAATGCAGTACAACAAAAACCAGGTTTTCCTTTTCATATTTTATATTCAGATGAAAGTAGATTTACGAACCAAGGTATGTTTAACAGAAATAATATTAGGTACTGGGCTCAAGAAAATCCGAAGTTGGTAGAACGGGGAATATTCAGGAAAGATTTGGGTTTAACTGTTGGCTTGGAGTACTTGGAGATCGAATAATTGGATCCATATTTTTTGATGGAACACTTACTGGCGAACGATATTTATTCTTTTTACAAAACCAGACAGCAGAATTTCTTGACTTACTTCCTCTTGCCTATTTACAAAATCTGTTTTTCCAACAAGATGGTGCTCCCCCACATAATTCCAGAAGAGTGATGGAATATTTAAACAACTTGCATGGTGAACGCCTTATCGCAAATCAAGGTCATATCAGGTGGCCTCCTAGGTCACCTGACTTAACACCCCTCGACTATTATGTATGGGGCACTCTCAAAAATAAAGTTTATAAAACTTCTTCAAATACCCGTGAAGAACTGCAAAATTAAGTTGTACGGGCTCTTAATGAAATAACGCCGGCTGAATTGCGTAGAGCCAATTCAAGCAACTGTACGCAGAGCCGAATTGTGTATATAAAAAAATGGTGGACATTTTGAACAATATCTATAAATGTCAATTTATGGTTTAATTATATTAATTATTTTAAAGATACCTACTGTTACCTAGTTCAAGTTTAATTGTTCAAACGGAATTGATTTTTATTTATTTATAGGCCCGATATTTATGTTCATTTAAATAAAACTCTGAAAACCGAACTGATGTCGCATTCTATTGCAAATGTCCTTGTGGATGTAATTGTGTTTACCTCCACATACCTATGCTAAACTTAATTGTAACGTTTTTTGCGCTCACAATTATTAAATGTTTGATAGCTCAAGATTGTCTATAACTACAAAAGTCTGTCTGACAGCTGATATTGTTTTATTACATTCAATGGCTACTATGATTTTTCCAATGTTATTAGGTTACCAGATTTACACAGAAATGTGCCATTTTAGTTTCCAAAGCCCACTAATCTACTATCTACGAAGGCGTGGAAAGGACATAGTAAAAATATTTTTATAAGTTTAAACTTGCAATTATACCTAATTGCAACTTTAAAGTTGCAATTATACCTAATTGGAATTATGTATAATTGCAAGTTTAAAGTTGCAATTATAGATAATTGCAAGTTTGAAGTTGCAATTATACATAATTGCAAGTTTAAAGTTGCAATTATGGATAATTGCAAGTTTAAAGTTGCAATTAGGTATAATTGCAAGTTTAAAGTTGCAATTATGTATAATTGCAAATTTAAAGTAGCAACTATAGATAATTGCAAATTTAAAGTTGCAAGTTTAAACTGACAATTATAAAAATATTTTTACTATGTCCTTTCCACGCCTTCGTAATTATCTATTAGCCGCATGTTTCTAAAAGCTTGGTTGCATTGTATTTTGGCTGAAATCTCAAATATTTCGGAGCGAATTTTCAAAATTTTGATATCATTAGATTCGTATGAAAATGAGGTATTTAAAAATGTTGGTGAACGATTAAATTCCCATTTAAAAAAACCGAGTTAGTGGGTAAAAATCACATTTAAAAATTTTAAACGCCTTTAGAGAATTAAGCAATGCAATCATACTGCTCTTTTTATTTTTATAGTAACGTAGCACACAAACTAAAATATATTTTGGGCACCACAGCACTCTGGATTCAGAAATAATTTTTTTAAGAAAATTTTTAATGTTTATCAAAAAGTGACCAAAATGGATGTATTGTATTTAAAATTTCCTCTAGATTCCAAAAATGTAAAAATATATAGGGCGTTCCATTTAAAAATCGAAAGTTGTGGGCATTTCCGGTCAAACCGGATGTGCACCAAACTTGATTTTTTATTGAAAAGATGGCATTTTAGTCGTGTAATAAGGCCTCCAAATTTCAATTTTCTATTCCAAATATTTTAGGAAATATCGGGGCGAGCGCAATTCGTGCCTCACCCGGTATATGTACATGATTTTTCGCATTTTTGACCGAAAACTGAAAATATCTAAAAGGAAATGCATTTTTCAAAAAAAAGTTTCAAATAAAAGTTGTTCAAAATTAAATTTCCTACAAAATTGCTTTGATTTCCCAATAGTATTCGCGTAAAAGCGAAAAAGCCGCATGTATATATTTTTTGGTGCAGCCGTACGTGAAGTAAGTATTTCACGTCCTCAAACAAATCGTGAAATTCAAGTTCACGGCCGTTACCCTTAGTAACGGCCGTAAAACTAAAAGTCGCTTTCATAACTGACTTTTCTAAAATATGATAACCAAAAACTGCTATTTTTTATTAAACAGAATTAGTAATTAGTAAGTCGCTGTAACAGTTTTCGTATTGCCATGCTGTGATTTTTCAGGTATTAAATCAGAAAGCGCCGAATTTATAATACTCTTTGCAAGAAATTGAAATCTCAATATCGCTGTCAGACATTTTTGTGATTTTTCGAGAACTGGCAATAGTTATTTGTTTAACTAGGCAGCAAAATATTAGATTGACTGCCGCGGCTGTTAATAAGGAACTCAGCCAAGGCAGTCAATCTATTTTGCTGCTGAGTTGAGCATACAATTTTTTCGCCGATTGCTTAAATATGTTCTAAAATAATTAAATTATTACAATTCTCAATCTCTTTATTTTTGTTGTAATAAATTCAAAAATTCATTGAAAATCGCAGTTGTTGCTTGTTGGTTACCAAGGTAACTTTATATGTCAAATTTTGACGAGTTACAAACGTCTTTGCTAATTTACACAGATATTAGTATATTTTCATCATGAATAGTGATAGTGACCTAGAAATACTTACTCCTCCAGAAATTACAGATGTGGCAAAAAATGTCATACTAAATTTACTGCCGGATAAGTCTCGGAATAAATATAAGGGAAGTTATAAATGATTCATGAATTATTGTGTGGACAAACCTGTGAAGAGTATTTCAGAGATTGTGTTAATTGCTTATTTTGCTGAATTATCTAAGAGTATGAAGTATTCTGTTGGAAATGTTATTTAATTACTGTTTCTTAATAAGTGTTACCAAAAAGTGTCAAATATTTACTTGTACTGATGACCAATCACTTTCCCTTCCTAGACAGGAAAGTGAGCACTTTCCTGTCTAGGCAGGGAAAGTGACACTTGGCTGATTAACATTAGTCAACAAAGTTAGTACTTTGCTGTCAATCGGCGATGTATACATTCAACACATACCGTTTCCATAGAAACGCTGTGACATTAAGGCCACCGCCAAATATAGCATAAGGTGTCATTTTCACCATCTATTCTAGCTATAATTTACGGTTGCACAAAAAATAGTGTTTATACCATGGCCGCGAAATTTTTTAGCGTCCTTGAGATTATCTTGGCTCGGCCGCAAGCGGCCTGGGTGCTTATTTTTCTCTCGGTACGTAAAAAGGAATTTCGCGGTCTTGGTATAAAAGTAACCATTTTAAATGAACGACGGATTATATAAAAATTAATGTTTTGAGTCAGGTATAATATTTTATACCTTTGTATGCATCAGCATACGTATGTTTACGTTGCATCTGCATATACGTGGATAGTCAAGTGGAGTGGTTTTTTTTTCTTGGTTGCCATAGCGAGGTGAAGAGACGTTATGTGCTGAAAAAAAAAGATATTAACGTGTTTGTTATTCAAATAAAGACATATTTTATTGGGTACACCATAATTTTTTAATTTTTAATCACTGTAAATGTAGTAAATATTTATATGAAAAGTCATTAAGCATTCTATAATTTGTTAAAAACTTTAACAAAATAAAATTAAAGAAAAGAGGCGTTTGTGTATTTGACGGAAAACCATACAATGATTCTGGCGAAATTAGTTCAAAAAAAGGTAAGAATTAATTATTTAATCTTTGATTTTTTCTATCATAAATTTCACTAAAATAAATAATTATTAGGTTCGTTATACATTTTTTATATTAAATATATTTGTGTATATCACTGTGCGCGCGTCTATTTTAAAAAATATATATTTGCTTTTTTTGTAATGGAAAAGCAGGCGGGCATCTAGGAATTATTTTGGGCGGTCAAAATATGTGGACTATAAAAGTTGATTTTTAATTACAAATAAATAAAAAATATATAATTAATAAATAAGTCATTTTTTCATAATAAATATTGATATAATTTTTTTTAATTATACCTTTGCAGCTCCAGAAAATTCTTTTCCTATTCTGATCAAATTTAAATGTTCAATTTCATTATATTACAAATTTTTTTATATTGAAAGTAAAAGAAAATTTCAAATAAAACAGATTTTTCAGGAAAATATTTAATAGCGCATAGGTAATTAATTCGTAATTTACACCCTCGAAAACCTTAAGTTTGATGCTTCAAACCTCTGAAAACTATATAATATTTTCCAAGAATTTTCGGCAATTTTCTTTTCTCTAATTCACTTTTGTTATTTAAAACTGAATCGACCGTTATTTTGGCGCCAATTAATTTTTACGTAATCTATAGTTCATAAGAGCAATATTGTAGGAAATTTAATTTTGAACTATTATTTCGAAAAATGCATCTCCTTTGAGATATTGTCAGTCTTTGATCAAAAAACGCGAAATATCACGTATATGTGTCTATATCTCAAAACGCTGTCTGTTGCTGGTGGTTGCGTGTGTGATATATGATTTCTGACCTCAAAACCTACACTTTTCCATTAAAAAAATTGAATAAAAAAGTTCGCTCATTTTTTCCTTATTTTCCTGGACTACAATCAGAGATGATTAATAACACAGGCCCACAAAAAAAATATGTCCTGCTCGGCATATTTATGTTTTTTCCGATGTTTTTTGGGTCACTGCACATGAATTCGGAGTCAGAATTGCATGACCGTGGATACATTTTCGAGCTAGAGCCTGAATAATGTCATAATTTTAGAAATTTTAGACTACGATCGGTTCGGCATGATTGACCAGGAGACATGGGAATATCATTTCTTTCATAAAATAGAGCATTTTCTATTATATGAAGCATTTATGGTATTCCCTTCTGTTGCCCATAGTACGATAGAACCAAAAATATTGACTTAGAAGGAACGAGAATTTCAATGATATAGTATTCATCTTAGATCATCTACATATGTTCCTAGGACTAAGTATGAGGGCTTTCCGACCTTGACCATGATCATGTCAACTCGTAATCGTACACTACGGTTTCATCCTCGCACCCCAATGCTTGCAAAGCAAAACGAATATTTAAATAAAAAGTTATATATTAAACTAAATATTTCCTATATAATTTACTATCAATAATAGTACACTTTACTTTACATTTTGTTAACAATGAACTATTGTATTACTGATATGATAGCTTCCAGCTACCATGATTCTATTGTTATGAAATATTTTCCTTAATGAAAATGAAACATCCTACACGTGGTCGTTGACTACATTGACCTATGTTAAACAATATAATTTAAATACTTAATAACACAAAGCTACTCGAATTTTTGTCATTATTTTGTAATATTTTAAAAAGCTGGATGTCATGAAATAATAAATAAACATTTATTTATTTCTATTATTCTGCTTTAATTTAGATGTTATTGATACTCAAACTTCTAAAATAAAATAAATTTATATATACGTCCTAATGTATTTATTTAATTCACAGAATGGATATAAGACTTACATTCGTTAGCTACATATTAATATTTTAAAGAATATGAAGGAGCTACAAGTTACACAAATAACATTAACACTCTTACAAACCAAACCAAATGACAGAAATACTTTCACCGTGGTAGACCTATGATTACTGCGGAAATAAAGATGTGTGCATCTTTATAAACAACATTTGGTTTAAACCCTTGGCTAAAATAAAGAATCGTTAGAGGTATTTACGCAGAACTTCCCTCATTATTTATACTGGGTTACTCTCCAAAATTATTAATTAATAAACGACATAGGAAAATAACTTCCTACAAAGAAAATCTGATCACATTTATTTAGAAAAATATACAGAGTAATCATCCAGGAAACATAGATAGTAAATAAAAGGTAATAAACATGGAAGGTTTGCGTAAATACCTAAAAATTTGCGCCATAGTTAAATTATTTCTTATACTGTATTTTCATTAAAGTAGATAGGTGTGAAATCTGAAAAAATCTTAGAGGGTGATTTCTTTATGAATATAATACTCCCCTTTAGTAAACGAGGGGAGTGAAGTCGGTAAAGGTATTTACACAAAACTTCCGTCTTTAATTGTCAACTTTTATTTGTTAATTATTTTTTCTCCTGATGATGATAACATGATTAGTTAAACGCACGCCGAGTGTTACTATTCGAGTGTAGTGTTCAAGAGTTTTAGTGTTTGTGGAAACTACGTCTCCAGGGGTTCAGTAAAATAAAGGGTGTCTCAGCGGGAACTGAGTCTATCGATATTGGGAGAAGTAGCGTCGAAAAATTGTAAAAATTTGGGAGGTTACTAACTAAAATAATTACAAGCATGTATTACTTCCGGTTGTACAGGAGGTCGATACCGACTTGCTTATTTTAAATGGAATACCTTATATTATTTCGACTTCTCGAAATGACCATATAATTCCAAGCATGTAGCACACTCTATATCTAAACCCAACAGTTTCGGAGAGATTTGACATTTTATTAAAAGTGTGACAGGTGCAATGGTTTGCAAGAACCGTTATAACTTTCTTCATGTAGGAGATCCTCATTTGCTCTTTGGCTCGTAGAAACAACACAAGATGAAGTACATTCTACATTGAAAACTAATTACATGATAGAATACCAAGCGTTCCATTTTTCACATTAAACTTGGTCAAATTCAAACCTCCAAAATTTCTTCATTTCAAATCGAACAGCCTGTATTTTTTACATCATGTTTTGTAGAATTAAATTCTCTCTTTCTAGTACAAGCACTGCAGGGGTTAAAGTACCACTATTTGAAATATTCGCGATTTTCTTTAATGTTCTAGAGTTCTTAGTAAAAATTATCAACTTAGCCATGATTAGAAGCAATCATCAATGTCAATCATTCTATTATGTCAAAAAATGCCAGCACGTTTGAATTATACCCACGGAAAATTTGTAAATCTGTTTATTATTTATAGGAATGTGATAAAGTAAAATCAAGAGCATATAACACATTTACTACTCGATACCCACAAAAACAGAAACTATCACCAAACACTATAAAACGCATATTGGATAATTTTAGAATGTTTGGCTCTGTTAAGGCAGGCATACAACGAAGGAAGGCTATTGTTAATAAAGAAACAGATTATTAATGTAAATAAAATACATCCAAAATTGAATTAAAAATATGTTTTAATTTTAATTCAATATATGTTCAAAATTTCGCCCTCGAACCTCCAGACATTTTTCTCACCTTCGGACTAGTTCTTCATGGGTAGCTCTTCTAATTGAATCCGGTGATAAGTTTTGAAATGCATTTCTCACTCTGTGCATACAATCTTCAATGATTGTTAATGGACTTTCATAAACATTATTTTTAATAGTTCCCCAAACAAAAGAATCCAGAACTGGCAAATCGGGCGAGCGAGGAGGCCATAGGAAAGATCCACTATTGGCGATCTATTGATCATAAAAAACTTGCAAGAAATGATTGATCAAATACGAGTTATGTGGAGGGGCACCATAGTGCTGATAAAAAAATTGTCTATGTTCGGCGAGAGATAAATTGTCTAGATAGTTATTTTCAAAATTTTGTAGAATATTTAGATATCTTTCACCTATAAACACAAAAAGTTGTGACTACACATTAGCTGAAGAAATCATTTTAACTTACTATTTAAATATTTCTCATAAAATTGTAATAAATAAATAAATAAATAAATAATTTATTTCCCAGTCAGATTCTGTACAGAATATTGGTATGTCAGATAATTGTATAAATTAGGTAGATAAGACAAAGTAGACAAAAAACAAAAAGATGCATATACCTACATCATGTACATATTGGAAAAGATAACTCTAGAAACAGAGGACAGACAAGCAAAGACAACTAACATTAATACGGAAAGTAAGACAGCAATAATAACAATAACAAACAAATCTTATGGTGAAGGATTTAGACAAAATATTCGGCTATGCTGTAATATGGTCGATTGAGAAAGTAGCGTTTTATTTTGTTTTTAAAAATGGTTCTTGCTTTTATATCTTTGTATTCCTGTGGTAACTGGTTATACAACTTGATACCCATGTAATATGGACCTTTCTCGTACAATGTGGATGTGTGTTTTGGAATACATAGTGAATGGGCTTGTTGGGTATGGATATTAGAGACGTTTGTTGAGCCGTTTGTTACGTATTTGTTTAGGTTGTCATAGATAAATAATACTGTATTGTAAATATATAGAGAATAAACTCTCATAATGCCCGAGTTCCGGAAAAGTGGAGAACAATGATCATTATAATTAGCATGATTCATGATTCTGATAATTTTTTTGTAGAGTGAATATCCTGCTTGTTTCACTATCAGTGCCCCAAAACATTATTCCATACGATAGGCAACTCTGTACATATGCGAGGTAAAATGCTTTACAGGATGAAAAACTCACTAAGTTTCTGATATTTAATAAGGCAAAGCTAGCACTGCCAAGTTTTGATGCTATTGTGTTGATATGGGTTTTCCATTTGCAATATTGATTGAGGTGTACACCGTAATGCTATCACTCTATAATTTCTTATGACACAATAAACATTAAACTGTCAATATTCTTGAAAATTTCGCTCTTTAAATATATGAGGAATTGAGTCACTCCAGTAATGGGAATTGTGTCGATTAAAAAGTCAATATTCAAGGAGAATGGATTAAACTTATGTTTTGGCAATATTCTGAATTGAATCCTTGGATAATCCCGATTCCAGAGCAGTTTGGCTTAATGACATCATAGGAAATGTCCGAAAACATCCAAGAATTGATATTTCTAAATTTTTGTCATCACCGATAGGCTTTCTCCTTTGACTTTCCTCCTTGGCAGAGTAAAATATTCTGCAATTATCCAATATGCGCTTTACAGTGTTTGGTGATGGTTTCTGTATTTGTGGCTATCGAGTAGTAAATATTAAGCAAATTTAAAAAGTTTCCGTGGGTGTAATTTAAACCTTCTGTCATTTTTTGACATAACAGAATGACTGACATTGATGATTGTTTCTAGTCATGGCTAAGTTGACAATTTCTACTAAAAATTCTAGAACGTTTAAGAAAATCGCGAATATCTCAAAAAGTAACTTTAACCCCTACAATGCTTATACTAGAAAAAAAAATTGACTCAACATGATGTAAAAATATACAGGGTGTTTCATTTGAAATAAGAAAGTTCTTGAGGTTTGAATTTGATCAATTGTAACTTGATGGATTGAACACTTGGTATAGTATTATGGAATTTAGTCTCAATGTTTAATGTAGCTTACCTTGTGTTCTTTCTCGTTCAAGAGAGCAAATGAGGATCTCCTACACAAAGAAAGTTATAACGGTTCTTGCAAACCGTTAATAAAATATCAAATATCTCCGATACTTGCTAGGTTTAGATATAGGTTGTATACATGCTTGCTATTTCATGGTAATTTCGAAAAGTTGAAAATGTATGTGGTGTTCGATTTAAAATAAGCAAGTTGATACCGACTTCCGGTATAACCGGAAGTACAAGTACAAGCATGTAGTACTTCCGGTTAAACCGGAAGTACTACATGCTTGTAATTATTTTAGTTGAATTGGCTGATTTTAGTAACTCCCAAAATTTTCAAATTCTTCCCAATATCGATCGATTTAGTTCCAGGTGGGAAACTTTGTTAATTTATCAATATTTCATAAATTCTGACTGAAAGTTAAATCATAAATATTTTATTTTAACGTTATGCCTATAAAATTATCATATACCGGGTGAGTCACGAATTGCGCTCGCCCCGATATTTCCTAAAATATTTGGATTAGAAAATTGAAATTTGGTGGCCTTATTACACGACTAAAATGCCATCTTTTCAATGAGAGTTTAAAATGAGGTGTTTAAAAATGTTGGTGAACGATTAAATTCCCATTTAAAAAAAACCGAGTTAGTGGGTACAAATCACATTTAAAAATTTTAAACGCCTCTAGAGATTTAATTAATGCAATCATATTGCTCTTTTTATTTTCATAGTAACGTAGCATACAAACTAAAATATATTTTGGGCACCACAGCACTCTGGATTCAGAAATAGATTTTTTAATAAAATTTTTAATGTTTATCAAAAAGTGACCAAAATGGATGTATTTTATTCAAAATTTCCTCTAGATTCTAAAATGTAAAAATATATAGGCTGTTCCATTTAAAAATCGAAAGTTGTGGGCATTTCCGGTCAAACCGGATGTGCACCAAACTTGATTTTTTATTGAAAAGATGGCATTTTAGTCGTGTAATAAGGCCTCCAAATTTCAATTTTCTATTCCAAATATTTTAGGAAATATCGGGGCGAGCTCAATTCGTGACCCACCCGTTATTGTTTCTCAGGTAAATACGGATTTGAAACACAAAACATATTTTAACTACAATGAGTATCATGTTAGAGTTTCTATCCTCTTTATATGTCTAATATTTGGATAAAGTTGGCCCAAAATATACTTACAAACTTGTTAAATTTTATTCACGAAAAGGCGCGAAATTGCAAGTGGTACTATTGTCTAAGTGTTATTAATGACATCCCAATCTTTCTTTCCTTTCGGGGTAGTGGGATTTTCATTTTAAGTAAATCGATATGACAAATACAAAATTCACTTTGTTCGGTTTTTACGCAACTCCATAGAAGAAGAAAAAGGACAAACGAAACAAGTGTATATGAATCATTATTTTATACATTTCTTTGATTTATGTCATATGACTAAATCCTGTTTGACGTAAAGTCTTTGTAACATCTGAAAATTTATGATGAAAGTTGCATATTCAGTAATAAAATTAAAACTGGTTTCCTGCATTTTCATATAGGAGCGTGACGCGGAGTACGGTTTAAAAATACAGTTATTTACGGTAAATGTCATAGTCAGTAATACTTCAATTTAAATCATTGTATTGGAGTTTTAAAAGGGACATGATGAGAGTCATAATATTGTGAAAAACGTTTCATATAAAGATTGTCACGACGCACTTTAGAGGCCATATCAATTGCATTTTGTAGAACGATCAGACTGGTCAGTCAACCCTGTTATCTAACTCACCTTTTAACGTAGATTTAGTTTACGAAACTCAAGCTGTATTTTGGCTAAAGAGAAGAAATTTACCGCAAATTTAGCTCTTGTAAAAATAACTTCATGCTCTTTATTTTGTATCTCTATGTGGTGTAAAAGTCACTTTGGACATTTTTGTTATTTAAGGAGATTGCATTGACCCCTATATTTATTGAAAAGAATTAAATGTAATGCTACCATCAGTAATTATTAACCCTTTCCGAGTTGTTTCATTGCAATATGCTCAGAGGATTTCAATATCCTTTTAGAAAATACATATATTTAAATTGTCCTTCAGATTTTTGAGAGATTTTCTTGCTACATATTCACCTTCACATCCATTGCATGAAGAATCCTTGAGAGAGTGACATATGCATCCATGAGTGAACGCTGGTTTAAGCAGGTATTCTGAAGGAATTGATGGATTAGTGGATTGGTAATTGTTCTTGGCATTTAATCAAGAGGATGTCTATTTGGAGACCAAATCCGACTTACAACCTAAAATGTAAGAGAAAAGCCGAGAAAACTGAAAGGACTTCCAGACTCAAATATCTAAATAGGGGATCTTTCCGAGATGCTTTAGATTTCTGATATCATGATAATAGAAACAATAACATCAGCCGATATGAACCAGGATTATGCACCTCTGAAGATACGACTATATTGATTCTTGAATATAGAGCTGTCAGTGATAGGCAAATCTCTCTAAGGACTAACAGTAACTCAAAAATAGTGAATTTAATGCAAGTATATGTAATCACAAGTTATGCTGGAGCATTCTATGATGGTTTTGACACATTAGTCCACACTATTCCAAGAGGTAATTACCATCATTATGGGTGATTTCTAAGTCTGTTCCATACGGGAAGACGAGCTGTTGTTGGTAAATTTCGTATTGGAAAACAAAATGAATGAGGAGAAAATCGAATTCAGTTCTACCTTGACAATAGCCATACGATGGTTGATAATAAATTCCAACAATATCCACGTTTACACTTCGCTGTCATCCGGTGCAAAATGTGAAAATCAGATTGATTCAACTGTGGCAGAAATTGGGTGGAGAACTTCACCAAAGGCCTGTAACCTTTACCTACTGCTGACTGTGGTTCAAATCATCGGTTACTCATTTGCATTTTCTCACTGGGGCTGAAACATATCAAAGGCAAATACAAAAACGTTGAAGGGGTGTTGGTAAGTAGGGGTAAATAGGGGGAAACTAGTAAGGCAAGCTGGTAAGAGTACAGAAACTTGGAATTTGGTGTATATATTAGAAGCCAAGGCCTCACATTTCTTTATAATATTGTTCAACCCTCCACCACTACTGCTAAATAGTGAAGAATAAGTAAAGCAAGCTATTAGGAGTCCAGAAACTTTTTTTGTCTTACATGCTAAAAACCAACGCTTCAAATCAATTATTTCCTCATACTAGAGCGCAAATATAGTCAAGATATATTCCTTTAAAGAGACCTGGATGGGAAAGCTGAATGTGGAAATAGTGATTCCTTAGACAGCGGTTTTAATTTTAATATGTGTTTGTCTCCCCCACAGGTGTAGCTTTGGTGAAGTTATATTCCTCAGTTTTATATTTCTTATGATGCATTGGTTATTATATAGGGACTAGTTTCTTGAAAAAACGCTCGGACATGTCGATTCTTGATATATGGGGAGCAGCTGCAAACTTGACAGTAACACATCAACCCCCTAGCCCCAGCAACTTCTAACTCAAGATTTTAAATAGTTTATAAAGACCTCCTGTGACTCAGATACAGTAATTTGAAAGCCTTTTCTGCCCTGAATACTAAACTACTAATAAATTTGAAAAATTTTAACCGGTTAGTCTTCAGGGCAGGAAGGGTTTTCAAATCACTGTATCTGAGTCTCGGGGGCTCTTTATAAACACTGAAGGTAAATAGAAATTTATTGCATACTTTTTTTAAATTTAAATTAATTAAGCATATTATCAGTTGTGTAAAACAAAACAGGAGCAAAGTTAAAAATAATCATACACTCGCATAGAAAATCAAAAACCATTAAAATGAGGGGTCACTCGACCACCTTACCGTAATCTTTGTTTTTGTTGGGGGTTGTTGGGGGTAGGGAGTTGACCTGGCAAAGTCAAATTTGACATCAAAATGTGCCGTTCAAAAGATAAAAGGTGACATGTTTCAGGATTTTTCACAAACAACACCCCACCATAGTTATTCTAGAAGGTAGTTTTCATGGAGACGGGAAAAAAAGTGAAAAAACTAATGCCGTCGCATAGACGATTCAAAGACGTTTCAAATGAAGGGTCGCTCGACACCCCTTCCCTATTTAAATTCTTGAGTTAGGGGTTGTTGGAACTGGGGGGTTGATGTGTCACTGTCAAGTTTGACATCAACAGTTGTCCCCCTGAAATCAAGAATCGATCTCTCCGAGCGTTTTTTCAAGAAACTAGTCTAAGTGTCTCCAAACAGGCGTGTTTCGTTTTCTATGGCCCACCCTGTATGTTCTTAGTACCATACACTATCTTTGATATCTGCTGTGGCGTAAAATATTAATTTTTTATGTGCTTAGTTTATTAAAATAAGTCTTAATAGTTCATATTAATTAAACTACTACATAACATTATATTTTATTTTATTCTAGTTAACAAAGTGGTTTAGTTAAATAAAACAATTAATTTGTATATTGTTGTTGGTATTATAAACCGCATAATTGCTCATTTAAATTAGCTACAGATGCCAACACATTCAAAGTGCAAATCAAATCAATTGGTTGTCAAAGTAGCAACCGTCAAACAGTATTAATATTAAATGGTGTAACACATGTTCAAGGAGCACTGAGCCAATTAGAGAGAGTGATTGTTGAGTGTGCGAGGAAAAGACGGTATACTCGAATTCCCTCTAACGATGTATGTGGCGGGTAAGTGATCGTGTTGCTCATCGTACTTTAAGTAGGCAGGGAAGTAAAACTGGAACAATATGTGCCTGAGACACAACCAACTTGTCGTTATCAGGCCACGTACCTTTCTCCTTATTTAAAAGTTCTTATTGATTTTTTCAAAATACACATTTAGCTGAAACTATTTCAAGAATTTCACAGTACAGACTCAATATTTCCTTTGAAATGTAGCTACTTAACAATTCCCTTCAAAGATACATTTTAATGGAAAATAAATTAATTCCGATGAAAAAAATATTCTTTATTATTATTAGAATACTTCTCTACTTTTGTTATATATAAGTTCAAACATAATTACAAAATCTGAATACAAGGTTTTGTTTATTTTTAGTTTAATTACATTTTTCTTATTTGCGTTCTAACTTTACCATTATAAGCAAATTTAATATCGTTTACAGATGTGTAGTAAATGTTCAATTATCTGACACATTTGTATGAGCCGGAAACATGATCAGCACTTTTCCTTAGAACATGACAGACTATATAGTATTGTGAGAATTTTTCGTTCTACAATCCGATAATTTTTGCAAATATCGCCAATACTCTTGTGCCAATATACAGGAAAAACGCTAATTTATTTTACTCAAAAACGGTAATATAAGGTGGACCATTAATAATAGGCCATTGTGCAGGGGTAGATTCTTTGATCCAAAATAAGAGGATATATCCAAATATGCTTTGGTAAAATCTTGCTGTGGAAAAAGATACAGGGTGTCAAAATTCAAATTATTTTTTCGTTTTTTTGCAATAACTCAATAGCCTCTTGACTGATCATCGCCAAATTTGCTAGAGATACTTTCTTTATTCTAAGAAATAATAATTTCTGTACCACATCAAGTTAGATCATAGAGGGCGCCGCAGGACCTGTATCTGATTTTTTTTTTCATATTTTTTTGAACGAAACGTTGCGGTACTTCTGACCAGGAAATCTGATGAGGGCGTCATTTCCACGTATCAAAGATACACATGGTAGAACTTGATAAGCCGAACCGTTTTCAAGGAAATTGCGCATAAACATTTGAATAATTTTTTGAAAAACAAATTCAAATTTAATGAAACAAAGTGTATTTTTTGAAAAGTGTGCTTTGGTTACGTTTTAGGTTTGTCATCTATGTCATTTAATCATTTTATTTTGTTCTTGTGTTCCTCGAGCTAATTTCTATAACTTCTTTATTTAAAATGCCTCGACATAATACTTTTTCAAATAGAGAAATGAGGGACATGAAATGTGTTTACGTACAAAAGAAGTTTAGCGGACGTGCTGCAGCGAGGAGATACTCATTTCAATAGCCAAATAGAATACAGCCAGGCCATACGATTTTCAAAGATCTGTTTCGTCGTTTGGGAGAAACGGGTTTATTTCGCCATAAAAATGACATAGCACGACCAAAACGAATTACTCCAGATTAAGAACTAGAAATTTTAGTTCGTGTGGATGAAGATCCTCAAGTCAGCTCAAGTTGTTTATCAGCGGCAACAGGGGTGAGTAAACAATCTCTTCTAAGAGTCCTGCGCAAAGAACGCTTCTACCCATATCACTTCACTCCTGTACAAAACTTCCCTCGAAGGGATCTTCCACAAAGGATACAATTTTGTCAATTTCTTCTAAATAAACACAACAGGGATCGAAATTTTGTTAAGAACATTTTATCTACCGACGAAGCAACTTTTACTCGCCGAGACGTTTTTAACTGGAGAAATACCCATTACTGGGAAGTAGAAAATCCTAATGCCGTTAAAGAAAGGCATTATCAGCATAAATTTAAGAGTAATGTTTGGTGTGGTATTATCGGCGATCAGATATTGAGGCCATTTGTCTTTCCTCTAAATTTAAATGCTCAGGCTTATCTGTTTCAAAATACTCTTGCTGATATATTACATGCTTTCATGCTAGACATACGGAACAGAATATGGTTTATGCAAGATGGAGCCCCCCCTCATTTCTCCATTGAAGAAAGAATTAGAAAAAGCATAGTAGAAGTAGGTGGAGACCATATCGAAAATTTACTGTAAGTTGCAGCAATGGGGAATTTGTAGGGGGGGAACGTTTATACAATAATACTAATGTCATTAAGTCAAATGTTATGTTATTTTTTGGCCTTCTTTGGTCTACGCCATTAGTTCATAACAAAGTGAGAAAGAGTTTACGCTGTTATTACGATTTTGTTTTCCCTTGTGTTTTGTACTTTTTCAATAAATGTACTGTGTTTCATTAAATTTGAATTTCTTTCAAAAAATTATTCAAATGTTTAACGGCAATTTCCTCGAAATCGGTTGAAGTTATCAAATTCTACCAAGTGTACCTTTTATACGTGGAAATGACGCCCTCATCAGATTTTCTGGTCAGAAGTGCCACAACGTTTCGTCAAAAAAAAATATGAAAATAATTCTTCATCAGATACAGGTCCTGCATCGCCCACTATGATCTAACGTGATGTAATGCATAAATTATTGTTCCTTGGAAGAAGAAGAAAGTTCATCTAGCAAATTTGGCGAAGACCAGTCAAGAGGCTGTTGAGTTATTGGAAAAAAACGAAAAACTAATCTGAATTTTGACACCCTATATCTTTTTCCACACCAACATTTTACTACAGCATATTTAGTTATATCCTCATATTCTCTCCCAAAGAATCTACCCCTGCACTATGGCCTACTATTAATGGTCCACCCTGTATATGGGCATTTTTGTAGAATTATGTGCTGTTTAATTTTCACCTCTTTGATACCTTCTGTATTTTTCGCATTTTAAGTTATTTCAACAAAACTTGTTTCAAAGTTTGATGTCATTTTGTTTCATGTTACACCCACTGCAGTCTTGATAACTTTTTAAAATACTTTTCTACTTCTAAAAACTTACCAGAAAATCCTAAATTCTCACAAGGAATTAATGAATGTTGAGATTTGTCCTAAACCGCTGAGGATATCGATGTATCCGACGTAGTCTTTAACAGTTATATTCGTGTCTTTCCCTACGCGATACAATTATAATAGTTTTGGTGCAATGCGAGTGATTTTTTTAACCTGAAACTTTCTAATATCTCAAATAATAAGCACTCAATTGTTTGAATCAAAATTTATAGAATTGGATAGGGGCAGTTAGACAGTATATATCACTTTGACTTTGGGTGGAAAGGTTAAGGTTATTCAAGGTCAAATTGGTTCTTTTAAATGATAACCCCTATTTTTTATTACAAATTCGGATTTTCTGACTACTTTTGTTCGAAACATTTTTTTCATTTATTTTAGTTATCCGGCGCGGAAAAATAAAAATTTTAGAGTTCTCCGATTTATTTTACATGAAAAAGAGGAAGTTTGGACAAAAATTACAAAAGGCAAAAGAGCTTAGAATCGTCTCGGGAATATTCTCAATTTTTTTCGGAATTGTCCAATGCCCTTTTTGATGCACTTGAAAGGTTCACAATGCTCTTTTCTGCAAAGGGCATTGGACAATTCCAAAAAAAAAAAATTGAGAATATTCCCAGGATGATTCCAAACTCTTTTTGCCTCTTGCAATTTTTTTCTAAACTTTTTGTTTTTCGAGTAAAAAAATCGAAAAATTCTAAAATATTGATTTTTCCTCGCCGGATAACTAAAAAAATGTCAATTTCAGGAAAAACGTTTCGAACAAAGGTAGTCTATTTTTAGTTAGAAAATCCAAATTTCCAATAAAAAATCCATTTAAAAATACTAATTAGACCTCGAATGACCCAAAGTCAAAGTGGCATATACCGCTGAACTGCCCCCATCGAATTCTACAACTCTTGTTTGAAAAAATTTTTCGTAGAGTGCTTATTACTCGAGATATTTGATAGTATCAGGTTATAAAAAACATCCAGTGTACACATGTATGTTGAAGTAAAACTCGCGCATGCTGACGACTTTCAAGATTTTATTCACGTACGCTCACTCATGATCATAGGTACATGTTGAAGTAGACTCACGCCCGTCTCAAATTCTCGACCACAACCACATACACGCTCACACGAACTGTCATGAGGAATTTTTCCTTTATGATATCATGATCAAACGTGACGATAAAAATCATGTCACTCATATATAACTAATTCACTCTCACGCACCAATAATTTTTGTTCACACACGCTCGCGAAATTTTCATGATTTACTATTTCGATGTTACACGATCACGTTGTGTCACAACTAAAATCATGTCACGTGCCCATCTCTGATCAGTACTTCTACATCCAGATTTCCCATCCAAATCTCTTTGAATGTTAGTATATAGAAAATGATACTATCCCTGCATTCCAGTATGTGGAAATAATTGCTTATACAATATTAAAATAAAATATTTGAAATCGACTACCCCAAAAACACAAAAACCAATGTGCCACTTCAATACCTTTTCGACCAACTGACCGACGCATAGTGAGCTATAAAAATAAAGTAACGGAAGAAATTAAATAATGAAAGCAATTCTCGATGTATTCTGATGGTGAAGGTGGAATTTGAAAGGTTACTAAATGTAGAATACGAATCGTTCCCCAAGAAAGATGGTAATGGTTAATATTTTAACTATTTTAACCATTTTCTGGCGCAAATGAGCGCTTTTTCATTAATTTCGAGATTTTACCTTACTTTGACTAACAACACTGTAAATGTGAACAAAATTAGTCATGAATTTAATTAATTTTTCACAAGAAAATAAAACAATATGACAGTTACATAACCACCCACTATTTACTTATAAAAGGATAAGAGGCTCTCTTAGAATAGATAAGAGAATAGTTGCAGATGTAGCATTCTTTACCTTTAGTTTCAATGTATATTATAGACCAGTCTTAATTTGTATCTCATACTGTTAAGTGCTCAGTGAAATAAATTTTTTCTTCTTTTTAAAAATGGGCTTTTCCTTCGAGAAAATAACAGTGGCGCAGTCGGGTCGGATTTTGTTGCAGGATTCTGTGAATAAGATTTCCTTCGATTTTTATCGTTTGGCAGCAAAACGGACAAACTTTTCGCGAAAATTCGTCAAGTGAATATTGTTCGAATCTAGTGAAAGTGGTAGGTGAACGAAGTAGCCTACAAGAAGAACGTAAAAGTGAATTGAGTAGCTTTTACAGAAGCAGAAGCCATTTTTCAGAGAAGAATATTTCACACCCTTGTGATTGGTGAAAAAATCTCGCCGCTGGACAATTAGGTCAAGTCACAAGTTTAGGATTAAGAAAAGGAAGTGGGAACTTCACCTTGGTTTCCATATTTCCACCTAGGACTAAGTTAGGATTAAGAAAAGGAAGTGGGAACTTCACCTTGGTCCCCATATTTCCACATAGGATAAGGAAAGCAGGAAAAAGGAGAAACTTCAAATGAAAGCCGCACTTTTTTCAACATTAATGTAAGTCGATTTAAACCATTATTACTTCTGGAAGGAAATAAATTGTCACCACCATCATAGCACAGTCAAAGTCAGTAAATTGTAAGAACTAAATTAAAATTTAAAATTCATTCCTGAAATTACTGAAAATTATTAAATATTGCTGAAAAATAGTAATTCTGAAAAAATAATAACTTTTCATAATAATTCTGAACATTTTAATCAACAAAACGTCATACCAAGAAAATTTCAACAATTTCGAAGCTTTTTCAAGAATCAACAGCACACCAGGATCATTTTTAATTGTGAAACAAAAACTGTATATAATTTACATAAAAAAAAATTCGAAATAATAATTTTTCAGTACATTAATTTTATTTTGCATTTAATTCAAAATTTCCAATTTTATTAATTCGAATTTTATTTAAGTTTTAAGACTCTCAATTCTTTCCAAAACATTTAGTTAAGTTTAGTTAGCTTTAATAAGCAAATTTAAAAGATATAGTGAGATTTTTCGTGATTGAAACCTGGAGGAATTAACCGATTTATTTAATAAATTTAACATTGAGAACCCACCAGTTTCAAACAAGAAAATGAATCACGGACTATACAAAATCTATGCAGATAATATTCCTATATTTAATGGGGATGAACATATTTTACCAACTTTTATAAGAGCTAGTGAGGAATTGATATTAACTTTTCAGGATGATAAAGAACCACGAAATCCTGTAAATAGGTGTATTATTAGTACGATAATTAGTAAATTACGTGGTCATGCAGCTAATATTGTTTGCCCACGAAACGAACTAAATAGTTGGGCACTAATTAAACAAAATACTTTTTCAGATGGTAGAAATGTTGATTGTTTGATAAATGACCTTTTGTCAACCACCCCAAATCGAAATGAAACTCTCACTCAATTTGGTCTAAGACTACAAACTTTGCGTAGCTTGTTAATATCTACACTCAGAGAAAAAACATTGTAAAATTAAAAAAAAACGATAATGATTGAAAATGAATCAAATATATTTTGTCTTCATTAGTGTTTGTAGTTAAATCAAAAAGATAACGTGTGATGCATTTTCAAAACAACCGAACGTAACGATGATTTAAATAGTAGGTCCTTTTAAAACGACAGCATAATGTTCATTTGAACTTATCAGAAAACCATAAAGTTATTATCATGACAAGCATAATAAAATGTATATTGTAGCATCTTCTTTCTAAAGGAAAATTGTTTCATTTGATAGACGCATAACAATAAATCTAAAGTGTTTGTAAATTTAAAATAATAGTACTGCCCCAATACTTATTAGGAAAATTTCGTTGATTCATTCATGTTTCATTTTGTTTTCAAAGTACAATACTTTAATTTGAAAAGGACATAACAATGGTTTATGATATGAGCAATTTTAAAGTAAATTTTTTCATTCCAATGGATTACATTTTCATGAAACATCTTTATGAATGGCTTTATGTCTTTCTGATGAGCTCCAGAACAAGGGCGAAAAACGTTTCAAAGGCTAAGCATTTCCAGGAAACAGAATGATAGATTTCATGAAAATGTAATCCATTGGAATGAAAAAATTTTTTTAAGACAAGGTAGATAAATAAATTCATTTTAGGTCTTTGTTCTCATTTTTAACTGAATCTTCATAATCGTAGGGGGTTATGTGGATACTAGTTTAATCTGCATGGCCGTAGGGGACTGTGTGGATGCTAGTGTTAGAATGAGAATTGTCAAATAAGAAATTAGACAAATTCACTTTAGGATTTTAATTTGCTAGCATAACCAGAATTCAGGTTATCGAAAGAATGCAAAGATTTCATTAATATTTCTACACAAAGTTTTTCTTTTATAGATAGTTAATTTTTCTGCTGTTTGCAAAATCCTATAAAGAATGTTTCAATATAGGTATACATATGTTATTCTATAATAATAATAATAAAAAAAAAACAGAAATCAGACATAATCAATCCCCTTTCGGGTTCTCAAATCATAGCCTCATTATACATTTCTGTTCTAAAAATACTTATAAAAATTTGTTTCTTAAAGAATTTTTGCCATTAGTATATAGAGGAAAATGAATAAATGTCTAAGTTCCTCTAGCAGACATTTTCTATTTAAGCGACTGCAGCCTATTAACATCTATAACAGATGTGGAGATATAACGAACTTCAGTCACCATATTGAAAAATACTCTTACGACTATTTAGGGTATCTACAGAAATTATATTTTCTTGTATTAATGAAAGCAAAATGTTGCAAACATCATAATGGCAGACGCATCCAAGGAAGTCATGCATAATGTCGAGAACAAAATTATTAACTACATGGAACGAGGGTATTCTGTTAAAAGTACAATTTTCCCACAATCCAGTTTCTTGGGACTTACTTTCTTTTTTTTTAGATCCAGATTATAATTTATTTTGTTTCTGAGAAACTCACCAATCTGTATGCAATCTTTTTGGAATTGAAAGACTTTGTAAAACTCATTATGCTATTGAAACCTAAATTATCACCGAAAAATGTTAAAACTGTTTGTTATTTATTACACTTGCTGCGTTTTAACGTTTCTTCAGATTACACCAGAGCACTGCTGCACACAAAAAGTAGGAAATATCTGTCGTCCGGTTATTAGTATAAACCATTGAAAACGTTTGAAGGCAGCATCTAGTAATCTTCATGAAGTTCCCTTATTGGATAATACAATCACATGATCGAAGACTTGGTGATGGACCATTTATAAATGTTAATAAATCCTATAGAAATGTTGAATCTCCTATAGAATGTAAAGGCTTCACTCAATGACTTCAGAAATCTGAAGTCATTGGCTTCACTTTTGATTTATAAGAATGAAATATTAAAATATAAACACGCAAGATGCCAGTAAGACCCCCTTTGTAATAAAGTACTATAACTTTGATTCAATTGTGATTT
Organism: Stenurella melanura; assembly: GCA_963583905.1. NCBI lineage: Eukaryota > Metazoa > Arthropoda > Insecta > Coleoptera > Cerambycidae > Stenurella > Stenurella melanura. Next base: position 176,880,265 of record OY757309.1, read on the forward strand.
ACCTTAAAAATGTTACTTATCACATATAAAGACAAATGAGCTTCTTTTAACATGAAAATGATCAACTTTTATTTATATGGATGAGTTATTAAGATAATCAGGCAAGTAAAACATTATTTTACAATTAAGTAACATGATTTTATTTCATTATTGATTCCTTTGAAAACAAATATACCATGTGGCAGCTAATTATTTTAAGAGGAAATCATTTTAAATATTCAGGGAAAGGAAATGCCCTATATTTTGAAGTGACTAAAGCAGTAATTTGTTCAATAATCAATATAAAAGTATCAATTTACGAACTTGAAATGTTGAGTTTTGGCGACTCGAATTAAATATAGCAATTGATTAATATCAAAGTGATTTCTTGTGCTTTTTAAAACGCCAAATTTCTCTGAGTGTAAATTAAACGAATCACTTGAATCAGCCAGTTCAAAATTAGTAAAAATTAACTACTTTGAGCAAATAACTTTAAAAACTTATATAAATAATTTACCTGAAAAAATTCAAATTATTAGAAAATGCAAAGATCCCGAAAGTATTGAAGAAGCTATCAATATAGTGAAGTCTGAAGAAGCTGACCATGAATTTAAACTAAGAACACAAAATAAAAACCCCAAACCGAACGTACAGACAAACAGACCAAACCCACAGCCAACATTTTATAAACCACCTGTTGCAAATTCTTTTATGCAAAGAAATCAACCTTATTTCAGATATAATACACATGTTCCACATTATAATAACTTCTCACAGCAAAGATATTCAATACCCCCTATGGCACCATCTTTTAGACCACCCTTTCTAAATAATTTTCAACATAATGTTCCAAACAATTCTTTTATACCAAATGTAAATTTCCAAAATAATTTTCCAAGAACCCATACAAATGTTTTTAAGCCAAATTCAAACGTAGCAAGACATCAGCCAAGACCAACCCCTATGGATACATCATCTGGTAATACCAAACTTCAACCACATAATCAAAACTTTAATTCTAAAGAATTATTCACCCAAATAGTTGAGGAGGATTATACTGCTAATCTTGAGACTAACCCACAAGAGTCAGAAAATTCTCAATATTATTCTCATAATGTAGATGAAACTTATAATTGTGAACAAGAACAACAAGAAATATTTCCCATAAATTATTCACAATTTTATCCATATTATTCTATGGAGCCTGAACCTTATTATGATAACTTTTATTATCAGAATCCGAGTGTTAATCTTGACACCATGCCAGTCATGACACCACCAAATCAAACTGAGGCTAAACAAAATCAAAATTTTTACGAACTTCCCCCGATCAACACAGGGACTTAACACAATAATACTTAACAACATTTCCCAAGATTTACCTTATTTTTATTTTCCAAAACTTGATTCAAATTTCTTATTAGATACAGGTAGTACACGTAGCTTTGTATCACGAGCATTGGCATATAAAAAATTTTCTAAATTTATTCAAAATGAACCATTCCAAGTAAAAACTGCACATGCAACATCAATTCATAATGAAGTGATAAATATTCCAATTAATTTAATGTTCAACGTAGATTCAAATAAAATGTATAAATTTTACATTTTCGATTTTTCAAGTAATTACGACGGACTTATCGGACTTGATTTATTACAACAAATTAATGCCACAATAGACTTGTCTAATGATATGCTAATTACACAAAATGAACAAATACCTATTTATATAAGGAGTAAAGAAGAAAACACGAAACCAAAAACTAAATTAAAAAAGCCATGTACCATTGTTATACCCAGTAGAACACAACAAGTCGTTTCTCTACCAGTAAAACTTAAATCTGGAGTAGGTACATTAGAGCATCAATACTTTAATAAATTAGAAATTCCTTCAGCAGTACTAAATGAAAATTATCATGTTGCAACCACAACACTAAGAAACCCCTCGGAAAATCCAAATCAAATAACATCTTACGAACTGTTAGATATCAAACCAGTCGATGAAACAGAAACTAATTTTATCGAAAAAATAAAAACTGATATAGAATTAAATAAATATTTAGACAACCTTCAAAAAGAAAATTTGGAAAATTTACGCTTATCTCACTGTAATACGGAAAAGAAAAAACTGATACATCAACCTTATTATAAAAATAGAGATGTTTTCTGTAACGAGCAAATACCTCTAACTCTTATGAATTCAATAAAACATAAAACAAATGTACATAGAACGGACAGACCTGATTTTGATCAAACTTTGATATCAAATAAAAATCATGGCGATAGCACCAACGAACTCGAAAATATAAATTTCAATCTATCAAAATATTCGAACCAACTAATTAATCAAATACCACCATCGAATGATAAGGAACTACCTAAAGAGCTTCCTTTACTCTCTATTACAGACATAAGATCAGAAAAACCCCTAGAAATTCGAAGACAAAATATTCAAGTAGAAAATTTACAAAATAGAGTACATACAAGCACAGACGGACAAAATAAAGTTATTCCTATACGAGGCGAAATAATTAGTAATGAACGACTACAATTTATCGTTGATAGAGGACCTCATCCATACAATAAATATCGCGAGGATATATTAGACAGTAACAAAGCAAAATATTTTAACATTATTCCAGATAATAAAAAATGTATTATCGAGATTTTGAAAGAACATTCAAACCCAAACGCAACTTTTTATCTACACTTTATTGATAAAAATCTCATACCATTATTTAACGAAGTAGTTAGCAAGTTATTTAGAAATTACTAATATGTACCAGCTTAGTTAAAATAAAATATCAACATGAAAGAAAGACAAATCACAAAGTTACTAATGAAACGTACGAAAAATTAAAAACTAACTATTATTGGAAAAACATGAAACATGATATTATTGAATATATAAATCATAGTGACATATGCCAAAAATCTAAATATAACCGAAACCCAACACAAACACCCTTATGCCTAACAAAAACCCTAGGTAATCTTTTTCAAATTATACATATTATATTATTCAACTATCAACGTCAACCAATGTTAATAGTAACAAATAAATTTAGTAATCTTACTCAAGCCTATATAGTTACAAAAACAGCCAAATCTGTAACAGATGTTTTAATAAAATATTTTTCCACATACGGAATACCTGAAAAAATAGTTTCGGATATTGGCAAAGAATTTAAAAATGAAGTTGTAAAAAAATTGCTAAGAACACATAAAAATAAAAATAATTTTACAACACCATCGCATTACGAATCATTCGGTTATACTAATTTAAAAGACAAAGCCGCCATATTGAAACCTAAAATGAGTAAGAAAATTAATGAAATGTTTTATCCTAAATTATTTAAAATAAAGCAAGTTGTACATCGAAAACACGCAAACTCACGTGAAGAAAATTATAAAAACCGAATTTTAGGCTTGGATAAAATAATACAAATACCGGAAAGTAATAAAGAAAAATTTCAAAATGAAAAAAATAGTAAAGTAAGAACATTTTACTGCAAAGAATTAATGTCGAGAATATACTATTCCAGATGGCAGACCCTCTGCATTGCGATAGGTACACCGAGTTACCATCTACATAAAAACAACCCCGGAATACTACCCATCACCCTTGGTACCACCAAACTATCCTCAGACCATTGGACTTTTACACAGACTTTCAACTTACAACCTATTATTGAAGAATTCACTATATTAAAAGGTAAATTCAATACAATTAAACTTTCTCTAGAAAATAACACAAGTCACAAAAGTGAATATTTTAATTCATACAATGTAATAAATACTCTTGAAAGTAAAATAAAAAATCAAATTATTCAACTCATACCCGAATTAAATTTAAGAAAGAAACGTGGACTTATTGATGGACTAGGCTCAATAATAAAATGCCTTACCGGCAATCTCGATCAAGAAGATGCTAGAAAATATAACGAACAAATAGAAAATCTTCAGAAAAGTCAAAATAAAATCAAAAATATTATATCAGAGCAAATTTCTATAATGAATGCATCAATTAGAAACTTTGATGAAATAGCTAAAAACATATCACACAATCAACTTACCTTAGAATCAAGAATTATGCAAATTGAAACTTGTACCAAAAATCTTAAATTGCAAGAAATAAGTCATTATCAATATTTTATGACCTTCACTGTACTAAATCAAATAATGTCCATTTATCAAATCATATATGATACATTGGAAAGAATAGAAACAGCAATTACCTTTGCAAAATTAAATACTTTACATAATTCAATAATAAACCCTATTACTTTCTCTCACGAAATTAAGGCTATTGAAGAATATATAGAACCCCATAATTTACCATTTGAAAACAAATTAGAAAATATTGTAAAATTAGAAAAATTAATTGAAATAAAAAGTTTTCAAATAGGTATGGAAATAACATTCATTCTAGAGTTACCATTAGTAGAATCTATAAGTTATCAATATTACGAATTATATCCATTCCCAACTAAACTAAACTACACATATGTAACCATTATACCAAAAACGAAATTCTTAGCTATTAGTGATATGTACTTTCTAGAAATGAACAATAAATGTATAGATTTTCCAAACAAAGAATTTATTTGTAAAAACGAGATCAAAAATCGAATAGATAATAACTTAAATTGTGAGCTAGAAATTATCAAATATTCTAAAATGGTTTCAACCTGCAATATAAATCAAATTAATGTAAAATCACCTTTAATCAATAAAATAAACGATGCCAATTACATTGCAATAATACCTGAAACTCTAATTGTTACTGAAACTTGTAATAAAATAAAAAATAATAGAAATTTACATTCAGGTAGCTATTTAATTGAACTCGACCCAGATTGTCGTGTTGAAATACAAAATTTCAAACTAAAAACTAGAAAAGCAAAACCAATCTTAATAAATAATATCGACATCCCAAAAATTGAAATAAAACTTAATTTGTCCAATAAAGAAATCCACTTTAATGATTTAAACTTAAACCAAATTAATACAGACAAACTAAGAAACTTAGAATCACGATTGGAAAACCAAAAAGTTAAGACCGAAGAAATTAACGTCCAAACTTTTACCAGAAACCTTAGTATAAGTACCATAATTTTGTATTTAATCTTAAGTTCAATAATTATATATTTTATTGTTATAAAAATTGTAAATCCTTTAATAAGTAAAAGAAAGATCAATAAGAAAAAGAAACTAGAAATGAACCAAAACAATGAAATCAAAATTTAATTTTATTTAAAAAAAAAATTAAATTTTTCTCTTAAGGAGGGAGGAGTTACATAACCACCCACTATTTACTTATAAAAGGATAAGAGGCTCTCTTAGAATAGATAAGAGAATAGTTGCAGATGTAGCATTCTTTACCTTTAGTTTCAATGTATATTATAGACCAGTCTTAATTTGTATCTCATACTGTTAAGTGCTCAGTGAAATAAATTTTTTCTTCTTTTTAAAAACGGGCTTTTCCTTCGAGAAAATAACAGTTGATTCTGCTCACTACATGCAATACATAACTGATTAAGGTATGTATACAAATGTTTTTCATAGCATTTTTAAAAAACTCTTTCGCAATTCTGTAAACTTTTATCTTAATATCTAGTAACGAAATTTCCAGTGTTTAAACGCCCTTAGATATATAGTGTTGTTAGTCAAAGTAAAGTAAAATCTAGTAAAAAATGGAAAACGCTAATTCTCGCCAGAAAACAGTTAAAATGGTTAACCATTTACAAGTAAACCATTGTAGGATGGCCAACAGCCGTGCAGGGAGAGAAGAAATATCGTCGCTGTTTAATAGAGACAAGTTTCTTAACTATGAACGTAGTGCAGTCGGGGGAAGAAGTTTAAGTAAAAGGTGCTCTCTTATTCACCAACAATCCGGGTATATCATAGGCCAATTGAAGTTTTCGATTGAAGAACAGTTCTTTGTACACGTGACATTAATGTTTATAAGTAGACACTTCTAATAGGTATCTATGTATTAAATATAAGTTATACACTACAAGCACTTTTCTCAAGACTGTACTGATGTTTACACGAGGAAGGAACATAAACAAGTGAGCTCCGTAAAGGTGGGGTGGTTTCAACTACTGCGCATCCTAATCTCGTTGGCCATTCTAGGATGGTCGACCTGTACCAACCATTTTAACCATTACCGTTTTTCTTGGGGAGTGGTTCGTAATCTACATTTAGTAATCTTTCAAATACCACCTCCAGCATGAACATACATAACAAAATACTTAGAGTATTTAATTTTTTCAGAACATGTAGATTACGAAAATATAGATTTTTCAATTGAGTCAGTCTCTCGGTCTGTCTGTTGGTCTGTCTGTCTGTGGGTATGTCTGTCTGTCTGTTGGTGCATTAACTAAAAAAACTACCTAACGGAGAACAGTCAAATTTGGTAGGTAGCTGACATATATGAGAATATTAATCGGAAGGTATTATTACAAAGAAAATCTGTTAACTTTTGGTCAAAAAAACATGCAGAGTGATCTGATAGCAAAAATTCAGTATTAAATAAAATGTGCCAAATATGGAAGACTTGTGTAAATACCTTTACAAATTTCCAACATGGTTGAATTATTTTTTAGATGACTACCCTGTATATTTTTCAATAAAACTGTAATAGGTGTCTTCCTTGCCAAGTGCGTTAACTATACGTCAAATATTATTGCCATTTTCAGTTCCATATCCAAGTAGTGGAGTGGAAGTATAGTAGTGGTTAAAGAAATTTCAATAGAGCACTAGCAGTGACGTCACAGTTATGCCAGCTGTCACGTGATTGGTTGACAAATTTCGAAATTCGTCATAAGAGTAGGTGTCAGTTTTTGCTTGGTAAAAATTAAAGTGGAGGATTTCTGAATATCCGCTATGTGTAGTGATGTTTGTTAATATTTTTCTAAGAGCCTAGTGTGAGAAAGAATTTTATATATACTTTATTAGTGTTGTTTTTACAAGTGTAAAATTTGATGTCAAATACGTTGACATCTTTGTGAACCCATAATATAGTGAAAATAAAGACTATATTGGATTTTTTATTTGTTTTGTATATATGTAATATCAGGACATATTTCAATAAATGTTTAATTAATACAGGCTCAGTTACGGCTAAGCATAGGTTAAAAGTTGTCACAACATTCATTGATTCATGCCAATATATCAATCATGTATTAATGGTTTTATAAACCTGTTGTGAAATTTATGTTTCTAGACAATTCAAATCATTTCCCATCAACTTTTTATTGATTATATCTTACTTTCATTTGGCTCAACAGTTTCTAATAAGTTTAATTGTTTAATACATTAGTAACAATAATCAGAGCTTTGTATTGTGAAATACATGAGTAATAGTAAATCTAATATAAAGATAGGACTGTGAGATCATTTCAGTTTCCATTTAATTAAAATCATAAACGAATATGCAACGTAATATGCTCGAAATACTTTATACGTATAAGCATACTTACCTAGTTTGGTATTTCTTTTGATTCTTACAATTATAATCACAGATGTTTAAAATATTGATAATGCTTACAAATAAAATATCAATGAAGGTAAGTGAGCTAAAAGGCGACAGAACTTAAAAAATAACACACTTTTAACGGGAGTAAAATAAAGTTCTTCAAAATGATGCTTATATACATAACAACCATAATAGGATGTTTAAGATTGTACACAGTATAGATAATAATAAAGGTAAGTATGAATAATAACATCTCTTATAGTATAGATAGCATATTTATTTGCAAGAACGGTCACAATGGTTCATTAATTCAACACTATGTTGGAAGCAGTACCTATGAATCTTTCACTTTTAAGTCCTATAGGTTAACTCCATTAATATATTTCAACTTAGAAATGTTACGAGGGGACTCCTAAAATGTAGAATATAAATAAAATTATAATAAATTCACTAAAATTCACTTACCATATGGAAAAGAAATAACTTCTGACACATGAACAAGATGACATGCCTATTCGAATATATAAATAAAGCATTAGATAAAAGTCAGTTCAGCAAATCACGAAATGTATACTAGATAAAGAACACTAACAATAACTTTTACACAAGAAAAACGTTTAAAAAAGCACAAAAAAACTCTTTAAAAACTCAAATTATTTTATACGGTCACAGATGCAAAACTAGGTTATTGTCAACCAAACAGCTGTGGCGGCCATGTTGTGACGTCAGCTGCTACTGCTCTATTGTCCTTTTTTTTAAATGTGCTTAGAATGTCATGAAACGTGGAAATTTTAAATTCGAGCAAAAACATTTTTTTCCACGATCTATTCTAGGTAGTAGTTGTAAAAAAGTGGTCAAAAAATGTTCCCTTTTGAATTTTTTTTTTTCTAAAATAGGCTTAGAATGTCGTGAAACGTGGAAATTTGAGCAAAAGAAAAATTTCCCATTTTTTTTTATGAAAAAAATTTCCTTTGATTTTTTTTTCTGAAATAGATTTAGAATGTCATGAAATGTAAATATTTCATATTTAAGCAAAAAAAAAAAAATTCATTATCTATTCGCTTTAGACGGTCCACCCTGTATATTTTCCACTGAAAATCTAACCATTTCTTCGCTGGTAGTAGTGTCAGCCACCTACCAAATTTGACTAATATCCGTCAAGTAGTTTTTTAGATAATGCACCAACAGACAAACAGACAGACTGAAGGAATTGAAAAACCTATATTTTCGTGATCTACGTGATCTGAAACGAGAAGATCCGAAAAAATCTCGGAGGGTGATTTTTTCTCGATACTTAACTTCGGTTGCGAGGAAAGTTAAGTAAAATTTTGAAAATTTTCTTAAAAATTTTGTCTTGCTCAAATTTAAAATTTCTACGTTTCATGAATGTTTCAAAAAATTGTTTTGAAAATTGAAGAAAATACTTAATTTTTTATTTTTTTTCCCCACTGCATGGAATTTCTTGTTTCGATTTTAAAATTTCCACGTTTCATTGCATTCTAAACCTATTTCAACAAAAAAATGTTTCGAAAATTTTAAAAAAAAGTAGAGAATTTTATCCCTCACCACTATAGAGCAGATGATGGAAAAAAGTTATCAGGTTTTCTCTGTAATAATAGGGCTAACTACATTGCGATTACAATTCTTATATGCCATTTCTTAATTAATGATTTTTAGAGTAATCGCCCTATATAAATAAAGAGGGAAGTTCTATGTAAATACCTTTACCGATTTTTTTATTTTGTAGCCCACTGTGTGACGTTTACTGAAGGTGTGGTAATCGAGGCGACTGATGCAAAATAAAATTTTCAAAACTTTAGTTCTTGTACATGCAAGAAATCGCAATTTTATTTTGTGAACCTGTTTAAGTTAATGGTATGGGGTGGCATTCATCTCATAAAAAAATTGAGATCTTTGTTTCTGTATATACGATTCTAAAGGATTCTAAAAGGAAACGATTCTAAAGGATTAAGTGGATATATTAGGGGTTGCGACCTGTAGAGTTTTCTCGTACACACAGACCAACCGACACAGACGTATGGCAATTTTTATTAGTAATTTTACAACTTACACTAACAGTTCAAATCAATCTAAAAATGATACCGTTCTTTAGGGTAGAATATTCCCCGTCCAAAAAACTATAACTAAATCCTTGCCAAATCAACCAATTATAATAAAATATCAGCGAAACTAAGCGTTAATATGTTGAACCAGAACCAACCGTAAATACTAGAAACTTGACTAAATTAATTCTCTTATTTCAGTATTGTACGTTTATTGAAACAGGTGAAAATTGTACCAATACAATTGGCCGAATAATTTTGAAGGTACAATTAAAATAGTAGTAAAGTAAAACAAATATTTTACGTAAAAATAATTATCTCCGTGGTTATATTTTCACGCATCTCGAGGGAAGTAAAGTTTATTCAACAATTAAAAAATGTGGTGTAATGGCGTTGGGAAGGAAGTAAAAATGGGTGCGGTGGGTTAAATAGAAATATAATTGGTTTATAGAGATGGCAAAACAATTCAATAATTCAGAAATAGTCTAATCCATGTTTCTTAACTTTTACTATACTATATTTATAATTTGAAATATGTATGTAATGAATATAGTTTGCTGCTATTTTCGGGTAAACAAAAACCCTCTCTCACTTATTATGAAAAAGGAGCAAAATCTGAGTGGTCACCGTAATACAGAGGACAATAGAAAAACTTACTCAATTTTAAAGCAGTAATCCTTAAGCTCTTTTTTATCATAAAAACCTCAATGATGCAGTTAACTCTATCGTTTCCATTTATAGACTGCAACTTCATTTTAATTAATTTATTCTTCCTAGATATACGATTTCCGCTCTCTGTATGGGTAGTGCAAATAAAAATAATGTATGACTGATTCATTATAAGGCAATTAGAAGAATAATTTACCTTTAATACAGTATAATTATGTATTATTTATTTTTATTCAATTAATAATTTCCTTTGAGAGAAAAATATAACTAGATAAAAGCAAACTATTAAAATTTTAATGTAGTTTAAAAATTAAATTCTGAGATAGAAGAGAACTCCACTGCTGTGTAAGATACATAAATGTTGAAAATTTTAACATTCAAAATTAAATCAATTTCATCTTTTTTTTTTAAATGGCCACAGCAAGATGCATTTCAGGAAGTGGTAGATATTAACAATTATATTGATCTTATTAATTAAGCTGAACTAGAAGGTAAATTAAATGGTACTGAAACAGAAAAGAAACTGGAATATATTTTTTAGGCGCCACTAATTTTATAAGTTGCTCTTTCGCAAAGAAGTGAAATAGAATGATTTGATAAGAAATAGTCAACACACTTATACAATATTTATGAATATTTAAAATTACCCTAGAATGTTTTCAAAGGTTTGCCTTTAGGCCCATTGTTTTCAATAGAACCTGCAAACAATAAGCCTGATTACGCCAACAAAACAAAAATTATGATTGCATAACTAGCAAATAAAAATTATCTAAACGCGTTAAGGGTAGGTGATTGTGAGATAATAAAGATTATGATATGCCTTGGAGCCCTCGTGAGTAACTACAAATATGAGGACGAACGAAGAATATAGATATCAATTTCGTCAACTCTCTAGTTGTTTTTCCATCTTTCTTTACGCTTGTGAGAGATAGAGCGTTAGGGAGTCATACAGACGGCGCATTGATGCCCTCGAAGGGTAGCTTTCGGGACGTCTGTTATGAATTCCCTGGACAGTTGATCGAACCAACAGATTAATTCTCTAAGAAATATGTCCCCCACGGCGATTATTCAACATCGTATTCTCCCGAATGCTCTCATTTCTTAACCATGTCGACCGTAGAGAGAGCAGTATAGAATGGTTCATAGTTCTGAGAGAATCAGATGAAGAGGACTCCCCAAAGCGCTGATGTCACCAAGAAACGCCTTCTTTATGTCAACGTCCTGAGGGTGTTTAGCCTTAGATATTTCACAACTAAATCAGAATACATACATACAGCTATACAACACTGTCACTGCTGCAGATGAGATTCTAACCGTAGCTATACGTGTTCTATCACTCAACACCAATCTAATCCGATAATACATTCAAAACGTCACTAAACATACATACTTGATTTCAAGCTTAACGCAGGTAGCAATTTTAAAACTTTAATGATTCACTGATACTATTTATCTAATATAAATCAAAACAGTACTGATACCCCGGTTATTTTTAAAAAAATCTTTCCGTTTCTTAATTAATTGACAACCTTCAATTTAATAACTTGAAATAGTGATTTGACTTCGGCCTGATATTTTCCGGTAGGTCGTGACTGCGACATCAGCCAGATGGTAAAGTGAGGCATACCGTAACGATCGCTAGTGCTAATTTGGCACTAGTCCAGCTCTTAAAAGTCATCCTGTTATAGTAGGAACGATGTCTGAAGGGGGTAAAATTCGTACTCACCTGAGATTCAATTTGTTTGCGTTATGTCACGGTATCTGAGACACAATAGTTTTAGTTACGCTTCTCTCAAAGAAGATCGATTATGCAGAATTTCTCAGGCCGTAATAGAAAAATATATGAGGCTATGACTTAGGATAGGTAACCAGTATTTAACATTGATTTCTGTTTACACATTAGAGCATGTCACTGAATAATTAGTCACGCATCACTAAAAGTAGTAAACATTCTTTAAACGAATCAACATGACAGGTGCTTGGTGGAGACATGTGATGTTCTAATATAAGTTTATAAAATTAGTTACATTTTTCATCCTGGAAATGCAACACATTTATTACAGGCTGCAACCTTCACTATATAACAGTGCCAGTAACCCTTAATAACTGATAAAAGGGTTTAAACTGGCCTAGAGTACAGAGAGAGAGAGAGTACTGTTTGTCGCGTGCTGGGTTCCATAACTCAGCTTCTACTCAGACGATGTCTGCGCGTGGATGTTTATATGTTTTTCAAATGTCCCTTCTGAAAAGCCTTGGATTTGGTGGTTTCTACAACGTGTGGTGGTGTGGTTATATTCATGGATATCTTCCGATGAATATAAAAATAAAATTCAACTTTCAAATATAACTTTTTAATATTTTCAATCTAATATCTAAGATCAACTGCGTCAGTATTTTTAACAGAATTTCATACTTCTCTTTAATTTCTTTATAGGTTTCAGTTCCGGAGTATCAGGTGCTTTTCGCTCATCTGTGATTACCTCAAAAACATCATAATTCCGAAGAAACAACTCAGTTTTTCTGTCCCATCTTGTCCAATTTTCCATTTTTTACAGCGATAAATTTTTGAGTTTTTGTTGCAACGAAACTTCAATAATTGATGATTTGAAAATCAATTTCTGCATCGATGTTTGCATCGGAGTCCTCATCAGACATGTATGTTACATTTTCGTTCTCGCAGTTAACTCCTGTGCATTCTTTACAAATAATGGATCATTTAATACCGAACTTTCTGCAGCCACAGTTTCCACGGCAGCCTTTTTAGCGTCCACAAGCTATCTACTAGAGCAAAGTCTGTGGCGCAGGAGGCTGTGTTGTGGGAATCGACATCAAATCATTTTTTGCTTCTTTCCAACCCCATTGCAGGGGCCTTAAAATATTTCCTTTCCACTACTGCATTTGTAAATATACTCGCTGACAATGTAATTTTGTGGCCTGAGTTATCGAAGGTGATTGCGACAGAGTAAATTTTGTACTACTTGACAATCTTTTGAATGACACATGGCGGCCTTACATTTTAGGTAAAAAACCAGTAATATAACGTAGAAATAGAAAAACTTCTATAACACAAACTGTCCAAAGTCGAAGAAATCTCGGTCAAGTATTGTGTGTTATTTATTTATTTATTTTCTTTCGCAAAAACAAATTAATTTTATAACTTAAAAAATATGTTTATTGTCAACCTACAACTTTCAGATTGCATTGCACTCAATAAATAATAAATTTATAATTGAAGATTGTAAAAAATGAGTGCATACGCAAAACCGGTAAAATTCAACAAAAAATAGCCTTTGAACGGCAATACCTCAATGAATGTTCATCGTAGAACTTTTTTTAGCTTAATTTAACGGTTGAAATCTACTTTATTTTCTCCGAAGCAATCCTTATACCTATCTTTGCTTAGAAAAAGTTATAAACAAAAATGAGAAAAAAAATCGCGACTTTGCAATTTTTACAGATTTGTTTAAGCTTATATTTCATATAAAAATGGTGTTTTGGAGGTTGTTTTGATGGAAAATTCAATTTTCTACACAAAGTACTCTTGTGATGTTTTCGAATTCCGCTTAGAGCTATATTTAAAAAACAAAAAACCACCATTTTCACTCTGTTCTCAAAAATGCACCCCTAAATTTTGTGATGCGTGACCAACTAACGGACATAACAATAAAAAACCGTTGAACGCAATTGTTCCTTACTTGTTCTTTTTTGTACATAGCCTATTATTTTAAACTACCAACTCAAGAAACAGCATTATTGCTTTCCATACCAAATACTATTCATTTTCATGTATTACAGAAGACGATTTGAAGATCAAAAGAAAAATACATGTTGATACATATCAATAAGTATGCATATTTACGTCTTTATAACAGATTTGAGATTTAAAATTTCTTTCTCTACGTGATTTTGGATGCCACTTTGTATTTCCATTTATGACGTTATAGTTTGAATTCACCGTTGACATGCTCCTGATATCCTGATATCCGAGTGCCAAAGATGTGAGTAGCCTATAAGTTTCTAGTAAAGAAATATATCGATTTCGGGGGGGTTGAAAAATATTTAAAAAGAAATTGAGTCTTTTACTTCTAGTGCATACACTGTATTTCAAGTTTCTGTAGTCATACCAGCTTGCTTTACTTATTTTCCCATATTTTACCATATTTAACCCCCAACCCTTCAACGGTAGCTTCTCAAAATATAATCTAGTTCCAGATGTCGTTATAATCATACGTGTACCAAATTTCAAGTGAATATTTCAATTTTATTTTATCAACCCCTTTAATAATAGAGTAGGGGTGGTGGGGGTTGAAAAATAATATAACAAATCTGAGACCTTGGCTTCTAGCACATACACCGACTTAAGTTTCTGTACTCTTACCAGCTTGCTTTACTTATTTTCGCCTATTTACCCCTATTTAACCCCCAACCCTTCAACGGAATCATTTCAAAATATAATCTAGTTCCAGATGTCGTTATAATACATACGTGTACCAAATTTCAAATGAATATCTCGATTTTATTTTATCAACCTCTTTAATAATGAAGAAGGGGTGGTGGGGGGTTGAAAATATTATTAAAAAATCTGAGGCCTTGGCTTGTAGTACATACATCAAATTTCAAGTTTCTGTACTCCTATCAGCTTGCTTTACATATTTCCCCATATTTACCCCTATTTACCCCCCAACCCTTCACCGGATATCTTTAAAAAACAATTCAGTTCCAGATCTCGTTATAATATATACGTGTACAAAATTTCAAGTCAATATCTTAAACCGTTCCGGAGAAAGCGTGCGGACAAAAAAAAAGTTACAGACAGACAGACCGACAGACCGACAGACAGACAGAAAATTTTTTTTCGCTCAAATTTAAAATCTCGACGTTTCATGACATTCTAAACCGATTTCAAGAATACAATTTTTTGAATTTTTTTTTACGATTCCTATACTTCCAATCCACTACGTGGATGTGGAAGTAATTCAAGAATAAGAAAAATCAATGCCTTTGCTAACAAGAGGAGAAATGAAGGCTATATAATTAATAATAATTGTTAATTTTTGAGAAATAGTATTTTTTAATAAATCATCAAGTTAATATCATCACAATCATAATGTCCATCGTCCTCTGATTCTTCACTTTTGTATCGATTTCAGTAATTACTAATAATTTCTTGGACTTTTAGTGGAGCTGCTAGGCCAACATACCATAATGGTTCAAATCTATTTTCTTCGTACAGTTGAAATCCACACTCTGTCGGGTCATTCAGTTGCATTTTACCACATATGGTAACTATTTTTGCATAAATCATATTCTGATGATTTAAATTCAAATCGTAATATTAATTTTTTTTATTCTCTAATTTAAAACACTGTGATACTTCATAAATGGAGTAGCTTTTTCATCTGGGCTACCAGACTGATCGCAAATGAAACACTTCATTTTAAAATATTGGTAAAAAAGGAAAAGATTCAACACAATTACTTAAGTGTTTCACTATAAAATACAGTTCTCTAAAATAATCGACACAGAAAAAAAAAACACAATATTAGTCCCTTGTATTAAAAAATGCAATTATGCAACACGTTCTCTTAAGTTTATAACGAAAAGAAAATTTCCATTCTATTATTAAATGTTGAATTTCGTTTAAACAATGAATATTATTGAACTGATTCGCAGTAAACTGATCGAAACGTTGAAATATTCAACAGTCATCAATACAGCCGACTAAAAGGACAGGATGCCTAGACCTTCAAAAAGGCTGTAGGGTGACCTTACTGTAATGCACTGTGCATGTGATGTAGCCAGAATAGGTAAATTTCAACTATTTGGGAGCTAGAGAGCGATAGAGTCAATCAGGGCTTTAAAGTGAACCCCAAATTTCTCTCACTTATTCTCACGTAGACTATAAAATACTGTTCTAGCACGCAGGACCCGAGTTTGCCTACCTTTGTAATATAGTATTCCACACTATACTGTGCTGGGTGTGAGAAAAGCAGAACAGAAATAGTTTTATAAGAAACGTTTTATCCAACAAAGTTCTTCTATACAAAACAATGATAAAACCTATATGGTCTTATGGAATTCAGCTATTGGATTGTGCAAAACCCACTAGGATAAAAATCATACATGGATTTCAGTCTAAAATACTTAGAACGATAGTCGACACCCCCTGGTACGTCAGTAACCAGACACTCCATAATGATCTAAATATTCCATACATCACGGATGAAATCCAGCAATTTGCCACTACTTATAGCCAACGAATAACAAACCACGAGAACCAGCTACCTCGTCATAAGGGGCACATTTTGTTCATATGGTTTTAATATTTGCCAACCATTCTGGTTTTAGATTAGAGTATATTACAGCTTATGTTACAAAACTTAATTGGGGTCTTGCTCTCATACTATTGACATAGAAGAATGTCTGTATCAACTCTTAGTTGTCTATCAAAAGTCGAACGATTTTCGACAGAAAACAAGGTTTAACATCCCAACCCTACTATTATGTATGTTTTCAGATTCAAGCACCTCAACTTTCATATTTACGCAACAGCCATCTGAGTCAATCTGATAGAATATCTGCTTTTGAAGTATTTTATATCATAGGATATTATATTTTCTATCAACTGCTTTATATCGAGTTCTCCGTTTACGACAAGGTTTTGTAAATTCATTGAAATATTCTAGTTAAATGTCAGCTACAATATGGGCGCCTTTCCTTATATTTTGCTTTGAAACAATGGATATTAAAATGACAAATTTAGGAAATAGCAAATTATATTTCTACTGAAATATATACACAATAGAGATATTAAAACAGCCATATTAAAACGTCATTTTCAGGAACTAGTTAATTATGTCTCTATTGAAGTGTGTACGTACAAAAGCTTTTACACTGACACATATTTTATAACACATCTAATGGTAATAATATACGACCAGTATATCTCGAATAGCATAAATGAATTTATTGGATCTCCTTCTTATTCAGAATGTCCTGTGACCAATTTAATGTTCCAGTTGGTCTCTCTTTGCTGTATAGCATGTCCGATGTCAATTTTCACTAAAGCAAAGTTTTTTTCATACAGTCGACGAATAATAGACCAGGTGTCTGGGTGTTCCCATCTCTCATAAATAGTCTATATTCCGTTCTATGATTAAAAAAAGGAATTCTTACAAAGATAGAACTATGGAAATACGTTTCGAAGTTATCGCTCATCACCAGTGTAGCGTAAAGTCGACAGGAACATTCCAGTAATAGTCCACAGATATCAGCCTTTGACCTGGACAAAATTAGTAAAAATCTGAATTTTTCACAAACGTTCTTTAAGGTGTCCCAAACCCAAATCCACAAAAATCCCAACATGTTTACCCAAAATATCGAAAGTCAAAATTTTTTGCAAATATCTCGCGTCCTATGCATCTGATGCCCATGAGGTTAATGTGAAAATTGTAGAGTATCAAATTATCTACAAGTTTTCTTTTTTATTTTTACTAGCCCCACCCCCATCTCTGAGATATTCAAGGTCAAACTTTCAGAAACAAGGTTTTTCACGAATATCTTACGCCAAGAAATCAGACATCAATAAAATTAACATGAAAGTTGTAGAGAATTCAATTATCTACAAGATTGGTATTTTGCATTTTTTTCCAGAACCTCGCCCTTTTAGACCTTTCAAGGTCGAAGTTAAAAAAAAAACGTTTTTTTTTGCAAATGCCGATATGCAGACTTAGTTGCGGTCTGCATGGGGAGCGAGATATTCGCGAAAACAGTTTTTTTTTTCACATCTTTCAGATTGACCTCATGGGCATCCGATACATAGGACGTGAGATATTTGCAAAGAACTTTAACCTTTAATATCTTGGGTAGCCATGTTGGGATTTTTGTGGATTTGGGTCTGGTACACCTCAAAGAACGTCAGTGCAAAAATTCACATTTTTACAAATTTTCTCCAGGTTTCCTCCTCTTTTGGCTAAATTCCGTGGACCATAAGGAATATGTTTTATTATGTATAATTATGCAAATAAAAAATAATTCACTTCAAAACATATGACTCCATTTGGATTTTCATACCTCAAGTGCCACATTTGACAGGCACTACAGAGCCCTATACAGATTCGGAAAGTGTTGGTTTTGGTATGGCACTAAAATGTAAAGAAATACGGAAACAAATTGCAATGCGACACAGTATGCCAGAATGGACAGAATTTGCTCTAAGCCTCAATTTTTGATATATCGACTTGAATCTTTTTAATTCTCGGAAAAGAGTCTGGAATAGTGAGTTACTGCGGCTTTCTTGACATTTTTGTTTTTTTTTGTATATCCCATCCCATAAGCTCCCATGTATTTGTTTGTTATTTTTCTGGTGAAAGGAACCATTTGACACCCATAGAGATTAAAAATAATGATATTCAAAAAAATGTATACAGGGTGATTCACATGGGCCGTGCGTTAGAACTTTTTCAACTTGCAGTTGGACTATAACCTTGAATCTTAGATTGCAGATATAATCGATCAAACCCGTTCTACCTACCCTGATCCCTATGATCAACTACCGGAAAGTCACGTTTGCCGTTGATCTGATTTTAATTACAATCTACAAGACGAAACAAGGAGCGGTGTCCACAGCGGAGGCTGTAATTGCCGCCGCCGCCGTTGGAAATTGGATGACGGCCAATGACATGGAGATCGGCCTTGAGAAACAGAAGTAATTGCACTCACAAGCAGGAAAATCGTACAAGACATGACGGTTAACGTCCTAGGCGTCGACTTAACCGCAAAGAAGCAGCTTAAATATCTGGTCGTGTACATGGACCACAGACTTACCTAGAATGTCCATATAGAAAAATTCGCGGGAAAGGCCGAGAAAGAGGCAATGTTCCTAGCCAGACTTATGCCAAGGACCAGAGGTGCCAAGACCAGCTCACGCCGCCTCATAAGTGCTCTGGCGACTTCCATTTTGCTTTACGTTGCTCCTGTATGAGCAGAAGGACTTAAGACTGCCAAGAACACGAATAGACGCGGCACTGACGATGTCGGAGAGTTTTTAACCGCAGTTGCCTCATAACCCAATGGCAAGATCGCTGGACGAACGCTCCCGAAGGACAATGGACTAGGAAGCTTATCCGAAAATATTAAATCATGGATGGAACGAAAATACGGACAACTTGGACATCACTTAACGCAGGCACTCAGCGGACATGGGAGCTTCAACAGCTACCTGCCAAGGATTGGTAAGAGGGACACGGACACTTGCCTATACTGCCACATAGCCGACACCCCGGCCCACACATTGTTTTATTGCCCCCGCTGGGGAGCAGATAGAGGAATCATAGCCACGGCTATAGAACATGGCGTCCACGAGCAGAACTTTGTCAACACGATGCTTAGCTCGGAGCAAAACTGGATAACAATGCACAACCTTTGTGTAGCCATCATCGGCACAGAGGAAGAGGAAGAACGGAAAGCTGCCTAACACAATCTATGGCCAGCCTCGCGCGGCACCCGAAGCAATACTCACGCGTCCCGGGTGCTTCGTCCATCGAGATGTCGTTATAAGTAGGTAATAATACTGAAATATTTTGGTAATTAATTATTCTACCTATTTCCTAAAAGTAGCAATCAAAATGTGTAATATAATAATAATGGTTTATTTATATAAATAAAATATTACTGTATTGTGGATATACGTTCAACATAGCTTAAATTAACGAATAGATATGTAGAAATAGAGAAAATAATAAATCGTAAAGCTATTTAAGCATTGTTTTATCCTACATATATTATTATATTACTTACAGAAGGGAGGTTACCTTCATGAGTATAATTTTTTTTCAAAAAGTATGTAATATCAGCATAATAATATAAATCAATTTACTGACAATACAGCCCAAATGACGAAAATAACTTCATAGCTAATAATTTCTAAAAGTACTTGGGCCAGAATCTTCCGTATCATTAAGTTCTTCTATACCTGACAATTCTCCGTTACATTCTTCCTCCTCCGTAGAGTGTGAGAAGGAGTCACCTTTACTCACATTTATTATCAGTTCATCGACAATCATAGGTACTCGTGCCATATATTCAGCCTTAAACGTTTTGGCTCATTCGCACATCGACTTCCATTGGTCCACTGTGAACTGGTAAAAAAATTCGTCACAATATTCCATAACACTTTTCATCGAAAACTTAACGTTTCTCGAAGACACACACTCTTTCATGGCTGCCCATACCAATTCCGTTGGATTAAGATCGGAGTGAAAAGGCGGCAATTTTAATACTTATGCCCCAGACCATTAATTATCGTATCTATTTTATATATTTTATACTTACGTTTATGCAGCTTTATAATATTATATAATTAGGGTTTCAATGCATTTTCGTTAAATGGTGTATTTTTGTCCCTGCAATTCAGCGTTTCTAGTGCAAGAATTTGGACATTTTCTATTTGTTTATTATTATAATGCTCCATATTATCGATAAAAATAACCCTCCTTGGAGGTGCAGATTTTAATAAATTATTTGTCACCCACTTTTCATAATTTTCATAAATCATTTGATTGTGATAATCTTGCTATTGCTATTTAATTTTCATATTACGTAAGAATCCGGTACAAAAGCATCTTCCCCGCCAGCATTTAGTTTTATTAAACGAGTACCTTTTAATATAGGATTTTTTAAGTCCTCATTAGATTCATTGCTCCAAGCCGTATTGTTTGTTTGAGAAGGATGTATCTATAACGTATATAACTGGACGTAGCTTTTCCATGAAAATTTTTCTTTTGTTCTTCATATTCCTCCAACGGAATCCAATTTCCTTTCTAAGAAATTCTAAACTTCCCTGGTAGTCATAATCTTCGCACATTATTTTTATAAATTTGTCATAGGGTGGAAACTCGTTTTTCAGTAACATGAAAATGAGATATCGTTCTTGTTAATAAACACTAATAAACAGTAATCGAAGTCATCCATTATGGATGATATAGCTATGATAGCTATATTACTCTTAATTAAACCCTTACAATATCCTTTTATAGGACTCCAAGCATCGCACATGTTTGACGGTTATTATTGTTTTACTTCCACATCCACGTAGTGGATTGGAAGTATAGTAATCGTAAAAAAAAAATTCAATTTTTTTTCTTGAAATAGGTTTAGAATGTCATGAAACGTCGAGATTTGAAATTTGAGCGAAAAAAAATTTCTGTCTGTCGGTCTGTCTGTCTGTCGGTCTGTCTGTAACTTTTTTTTTTTGTCCGCCCGTTTTCTCCGGAACGGTTTTTGATATTGACTTTATTAGATATTTTGTACACGTATATATTATAACGAGATCTGGAACTAGATTGTTTTTTGAAGATATCAAGTGAAGAGTTGGGGGGTAAATGGGAGTAATTAGAGGGAAATATGTAAATCCAGCTGGTAAGAGTACAGAAACTTGAAATTGGATGTATACTACAAGCCAAGGCTTTATTTGAAAAAAAAAAAATTCAGCCTCTACCACCCCTACTCCATTATTAAAGGGGTTGATAAAATAAAATTGAGATATTTATTTGAAATTTGGTACACATATGTATTATAACAACATCTAGAACTAGATTATATTTTGAAATGGTTGCGTTGAAGGGTTGGGGGTTAAATAGTGGTAAATAGGGGAATATAAATAAAGCAAGTTGGTAAGAGTGCAGAAACTTGAAATACGCTGTATGTACTAGAAGCCAAAGTCTCAGATTATTTGTAGTATTTTTCAACCCCTCGTCACCCCCATTCCATTATTAAATGGATTGATAAAATAAAATTGAGATATTCATTTGAAACTTGGTACACGTACGAATTATAACGACATCTGGAAATTGATTATATTTTGAGATGGTTCCGTTGAAGGATTGGGGGTTAAATTGGGGTAAATAGGACAAAATAAGTAAAGCAAGCTGGTAAGAGTACAGAAACTTGCAATTCGGTGTATGTACTGGAAGCCAAGGTCTCAGATTATTTATGATATTTTTCAACCACCCACCAGCCTTACTTCATTATTTAAGGTGTTGATAAAATAAAATTGCGATATTCACTTGAAATTTGGTACACGTATGTATTATAACGACATCTGGATCTAGATTATATTTTGAGATGATTCCGTTGAAGGGTTGAGGGTTAAATAGGAGTAAATAGGGGAAAATAAATAAAGCAAGCTGGTAAGAGTACAGATATTTGAGATTTGGTGTATATACTAGAAACCAAGGCCTCAGGTTTCTATCTAATATTTTTCAAACCCCACCACCTCCGCTCCATCATTAATGGGATTGATAACATAAAATTGAGATATTCACTTGAATTTTAGTACACGTATGTACTGTAATGACATCTGATTGAGATAATTCCATTGAAGAGGTGGGAGGTGGTAGTTTGTGAGTAAGGGAAACAAGTAGGGTAAAATGGAAACTTCATTTTTAACGTATATCGTAGAAACCAACGTCTCAAACTTTTCTATGACAACTGCCCTAAATATTATTAAAATTCTATGACCAATAATTTCTACATACTAGAGTGCAAATCTAATCGAGATATTTCCTTTAAAGTGACTTGGTTGAAAAATCTGGATGTGGAAGCATTGATTCCTTAGGCAGCCGTTTTTTGGAGAGTGTCTTGCACACATTATTATTAATTAGTCACATTCGACATTGTATTTATACTTTAATGTTTTTAAAATTGTTAAAACGATTATAATTTATTGAAACAATTATATTTTACAACAAATTTGCAATGATTCCACCTTATTTTACTTTTACAATTGTCCAAAGAATACAAATTTCAAATTACACTCCCATAAGGGCCCCAAAATAATCCCACGGGGGCAAAAGTAGAGTATTATATATTTTTTATGCTTATTATTATTTATTTGCGATTTTTTTGTATACATTATTTTAAGTTAGTCACATTCCAGTTTGCGATAATATTTTAATGCTCTTCATATTTATAATTTATTTAAACAATTACATTTTACTATACACCTAATCTTGTGGGAAAGCGATCCCTATCGAATTGGCTGAAATTTTAGTATATTGTAGTTGATCTGATGCTGATTAAATGTCTTAATGGGCACAAACCCCTGCTATGTCTAGTTTCGGCACTATAGTCACCCGAAGATTAAATTAAGGCACTATACGAGATTTTAATAAAACTGATCCTGTGTTTGGCGGGTTAACATCTTGCATTCGCAAATTTTGTATTGTGCAGTATCACATTATTTGCATTTATGATTTTCTGCTTTGCTCATATTCTTAAGATAATATCTCAAAGAGCAATATTCTATCAGAAGGCCTGTCATCAGCCTTAAAGCAAACTTTTAGAGTTCTAGAAGTAATCTGGTAATCTTTGTCGAATAAGTTATGAACTTTTTCACTTGCCTTTGGTATGAAGTATAATAAATTGTTTAAAACATTTGCAGGTTCCACTAGCAAACTCTTAATTAACAATATTAAAAAACTCACTTGTAAAATTTAAAAAAGGTGACAACGTTACAAATTTAGGACAAAATGTAGTTGTTTAAATAAATTATAATTGTTCAAGCAATTTGTTATCTTACGATTTTACACAAGTTATAACAGAAAAAAACTCGATTCACTCAAACATCACAAAAGATATTAGATGTCATCTATTTTAATAACCCCAATTTATTGGTTACATCAGGTACACTTAACGCGGACTTAATATCCGACCACCGTATGACATTTTGCGAATTAAATTTGGCAGTACAGAAGCCAAGACCAAAAATTATAACATATCGAAACTTTAGACACTTCCATCATAGCGACTTTTTAAAATATTTGAACAATATCCAATAGGATAACATATTCTACATACTTAATATAGATCACAAACTTGTATTTTTAATAGAAAATATTTTATATTTGTTTAATGAACATGCTCCCTTCGTTACGTCATGCATTACTAAACCCTACTCCCCTTGGTTGACAGATATTATCAGAGAAATAATGAAACAACGCGACAAGGCACTAAGTCAATATAAGAAAAACAAAACCCTAGAAAACTGGAATTATTATAAACAGTCACGTAATCTTACCGTGCAGTCTATCAGACGTGAAAAAAGTGCATATTTGACATATTATCAAAATAGACTCGATAGTAAACATCTATGGAAAGCCTTACAAAAATTAAACATAAAACAAAACCACACCACCGACATTCCACATAATTTAAAAAACTTTGACGATATCAACACTTATTTCACA
Source organism: Stenurella melanura (assembly GCA_963583905.1). Taxonomy (NCBI): domain Eukaryota; kingdom Metazoa; phylum Arthropoda; class Insecta; order Coleoptera; family Cerambycidae; genus Stenurella; species Stenurella melanura. The sequence continues at coordinate 176,904,705 of OY757309.1, forward strand.
TCTGTTTATAGTCCCCCTAACAACTGTCCAGCAACAGTAAATCAATATTTGTCCAATAAATTTAACGACAAAATTTCATTTAACTTTCAACTAGCCACGGTACATGACATAAATGAAATAATTCATAATCTAAAGTCAAATGCGTACGGTAGTGACAATGTAAATGCTTACATGCTACAACTATGTTCACCAGTTATAAGCAAACATATTACCCACATAATCAACTCCTGTTTGGAATATAGCTATTTTCCCAATTCGTGGAAAATAACTATAATTTCCCCCTTGCCAAAAGTTAGTACCCCTAAGGAATACGCAGATTTAAGGCCCATTTGTATCATAACGACACTATCAAAAATTTTAGAAAAATTCGTCCAGCCCCAAATTTATGAATATGTCACAAGTAATAATATAATTTCCCATCTACAGTCTGGATTCCGAAAGGGTCATAGTACTGTAAGTGTATTAGCAAATATTACCGATGCTATTTTAAAATCTCTTGATAGCGTTCTTGCATCATTGTTAGTACTTTTGGATTTTTCAAAAGCATTTGACACTCTAAATCATACTTTGTCATGTGCCAAGCTTACCTACTTCGGATTTAATGAAAATTGTGTTCAGTTTTTCAGGTCCTACTTGAGTGGCAGATACCAAACTGTCAAAATGAATGATGCCTTTTCAAACACCACCAAAATCACCTCAGGTGTTTTCCAGGGCTCTGCTCTAGGGTCTATCCTATTTTTAATATATACAGCTGACATTTTCAAGAGTGTAGACTACACTCAAATTCAATGTTATGCTGATGGCATACAGTTAAGATGTTATTTTGACCCAAGTAATATAAGGAACACATCTGCTAACATAAATCAAGATCTAACTTCTATCGAGCGTTATTCGAATTCGCATAATTTAAAATTGAATATTGGGAAATGTGCGGTAATATGTTTTGCTAATAAAAAAAATATAAGTTTTGTCAAGCCAAATATAAAACTCAAGATATCAGATAAATCCCTAACCGTTGTAAACAAAGTAAAAAGTTTAGGTTTAACTTATGTCGAAAATCTAAGATTTAAAGAACACGTAAACATATTAGTCAAAAAAGCGTATCTAGCATTAAAGCTACTTTATAATAATATAAATATTATTAATTTTAAATTAAGAAAAAAGCTATGTGAATCGTTGGTGTTACCTATATTACATTATTGTCGTATATTACAGCTGCTTGGACAAACTATGAAAATACCGTCTGCAAAAAATGCAGAACAGTTGTTGTCGATTTGTTTACCGCATTCGGAAATACCGGCGCACTTTCTCAAAAATAAATGAACTTGGTTGGCTACGAGTGGAAAGTGTTTATAAATATTACATGTCCGTATTCACTCATCGTATCCTATGCACCACCTCGCCATCACATCTTCGTAAAAAATTGATACCTACGAATAACATCCACAATTTAAATTTGAGACATATGCACAAGTTATCATTGCCAACTCATCGTCTTACCATGTTTCGTAGATCTTTTTCTTACAACTATGTCACAATTTATAACATACCCTCAAATTTCTAAATGTAGACAGTTTTCGCAAAAAAGTGAAAATGAAGTTTTTTTCTACGCAGTAATTTTATCCACATCTTACGTACGTGGCTCATTCGTTGTCTGTCACCACTAAACTGATAAATACTAATGCTAATACTGCTTATTCTTTTATTAGCGATTTCTTTTTTCATTCTTTTTTTTTATTTATTCACAAGAATATTATACTATATCTTAATGTTTGTTGATATGAACCATAGGTATTATTATTATTACTACTTTTAGTTTTAGTAATTTTAGGTTAGATAAGGTAAAGTTGAATAGCTTTAGCTAGACTTCGCCTTAGCGATTGGATGTATTGTATGTACATGCTTTCCTAATAAAGACTTTATTATTATTATTATTATTATTATTATTATTTCGCTTTAGCGATGCTGGACAGTTCTCCCGTGTCTCCGATATTCTCACAGGGGAAGCGCCAGCGAATTATCTACAACCACTCCCCACATCCCGCAGGGTTAGTGGTTGTAGATTCCAGAATTATTATTATTATTATTATTATCATTATTATTATTATTATTATTATTATATATCATCATAAGCTGAAACGTGGCTAATTAAAAATAATTTCTGTAATGGCAAATAAGTAATAATAAATGTCAAGAATACGCGATACTCTACTTTTACCTACATGACGTCATTTTAAAGTTCAATAGTTTTTATTAGGTATAGTTCGAAAAAGAACTACTAATGCGTATTCATTGGACAATTGTGTAATTAAAAAAAAAATTAAATGTTACAAATTTATGGCAAAATGCAATTGTTTAAATAAATGATCATTGTTTAAGAACTTAATTAACATTAAAATTTGTGCAAAGAGAATCTCAAATAAACGATAATAAACATCAAAATTATGTGATGCTTTACTTTTGCCTTTATAGAGCCATTTTGGGGCCCTATAAGCAAGTCTCATGAGGCTTTATTTAAACATGGAATGACTAATTCGTGTTTTCTGGACAATTTTGAAGAGGAGACGTGTGTGTGATTTTTATTACACAACATTTTGACGATTTTATCGCAAATTTACGAAAAAACGTCTTTTACCCATAAGAAATACATAGGAAAATTCACCCCTTTTGAGCCACGGGAAGGGGTTGAGCTAACTACTCAAAATTTTGTGTGATTTTTTACTTCTTATATTAGAACAGAATGAGTGGGTGAGAAAACCACATTAAAAAAAATTGCACACTTATAGCTAAGGACTACACTAATACGTATGTAAATAAATATCTTTGCTAAATCCATAACTGGTTTTTTAGCATCCGCTTCTTCCTGCATAAGTTTCGAAATTGAATTTACAATTTCTTGGGCTTGCCCTCCCAGTACTTTATTTTTAATTTTACTTTTAAATGGTATATTGCAATACACAACAAAAAAGCTAAGTGATACTTCAAAATTCACAACACCACACAAAACTACTTTTTCACAAACTGAGCGCTAGGCTAACTGAGCTCTTTCCGCCAAAATACGACGAGATTCCTGCGCATCCGTTGTTCACGGGCCAAGCTAGTCTTGGCAAACTGTACACAGTACTCTTCAGAGCGCACATACACCAAAGAATAATCATAGGAATAAAGACAATGACTTTTTCTCAACTAGTCCTCCCTATTCACTTGTTGGATCATGCTTGAATTTAGTTGGTAAATGATAAACTGCTTAAGAAGAAAATAGTAGAAATTAATTCCTCACTCTCTTCAAAATTGTTTAAAATAGTTATCAAATATACTGCATGAAAGTAATTTTTAAATAAATCTTTTGTCGCTTCAGTATCTCAAAGTTGTGTAAACTAATAAAACAACTCAGCACATGGCATTATGTGCTATTTTAGCTAAAACTATCACGTAAAATAGAATATATGGGTAATACTTTTGATTTAATTTATGGAATGTTCAGAAATGGGTCAATAACTTTGCGCTAACGCGTATGAGTTATGACGTTCAGTAATGCATAGCTATATTCTCGATTTTCTATAAAATTAGGATGAATGTACCAACTTCGGCAATAAAATATCATATTTTGAAAGCCAAAAAAGAATATTTTTGGATTATTTATTAATGGATTAAGTAATAATATATTAAGTAGAATCATTGCATGGAAGCAATAATATATATTTTTTCAATAAAATAATAAGTAATAGTACGAAGTGAATAAATACAACTGGCTTCTAACGAGTGGAAGTAGTAACATAAGCAAAGGATGAAAGATAAGTGTTATTTCTATTTATTTCTAAGATATATTTATTAATCCTTCACAGATGGGAAAAATGTTATGATTCGGAAACCCATTGTTTCACATATCCACGAATAAATGAATTCTTCATGTAGAACGGGTACTTTTGTTTAAGAAATAATTTATTTATTATAAACTTTTTGTTTCTCGCTGCAGAGTTATTAGTTTTATATGGGGAATTTGTTTATTTGATTACCGGTTAAGGCAGGAGACTTTCGTAAATACTGGACATAGAATTTTAATGATATTTGAAGCAGATATAGAAAAATTTAAGGCGTTGGTTTCTACCATATACGTTAAAAATGAAGTTTCTAGCTTGGTCCACTTATTTTGCGATATTTACACCCTACCAACTCCCACCCCTTCATCGGAATAATCTCAATCAGACGTCATTACTATACATACGTGTACTAACTTTCAACTGAATATCTCAATGTTATGTTATCAGTCCCTTTAATAATGGAGTGGAGGTGGCGGGAGTGTTGGGGTTGAAAAATATTAGAAAGAAATCTGAGGCCTTTATCTCCAGTATATACCAAATCACAAGTTTCTGTACTCTTTACTTATTTTTCCCTATTTGCCTCTACTTTCCCCACAACTCCTTCAACGGAATCATGTCAAAATATAATATAGTTTGAGATGTCGTTATAATACATATGTGTACAAAATTTCAAGTGAAAATCTTAGTTTAATTTTATCAACTCTTTTAATAAGGAAGAGGGGTGGTAGGGGGATGGAAAATATTATTAAAAAACTGAGGCCTTTGCTTCTAGTATAAACACCAAATCCCAAATTTCTGTACTCTTACCAGTTTGCTTTACTTATTTTCCCCTATTACCTCTATTTAACCCGCAACCCTTTAACTAAACCATTCAAAATATAATCTAGTTCCAGATGACGTTATAGTATACACGTGTACCAAATTTCAGGTAAATATCTCAATTTTATTTTATCAACCCCCTTAATAATGGAGTGGGGAGTTGAAAAATATTACAAAAAAATGTGAGGCCTCTACTTCTAGTACATACACAAAATTTCAAGTTCATGTAATCTTACCAGCTTGCTTTACTTATTTCCATCTATTTACCCCCCAACTTTTCACCGGATATATTCAAAAGACAATGTAGTTCCAGATCTCGTTGTAATATATATGTGTACAATACTTCAAGACAATACCTTAAACCGTTCCAGAGAAAACGAGCGGACAAAAAAAAGTTACAGACCGACCCATATTTCTGTACTCTTACCAGCTTGCTTTACTTATTTACCCATATTTAACCCCCAACGGAAACATCTCAAACTATAATCTACTGCCAGATATCGTTGTTATACATACGTGTATTTTTTTATCAACCCCTTTGATAATGGAGAGGTGGGGTGCTGGGGGGATGGAAAATATCATAAAAAAATTTGAGGCCTTCTAGTACATACACCAAATTTCAAGTTTCTGTACTTTTACCAGCTTGCTTTACTTATTTCCCCCTATTTACCCCTATTTATCCCCCAACCCTTGCCCCGATATATTCAAAATACAATCCATTTCCAGATCTCGTTCCAATATATATGTGTAGAAAATTTCAAGTCAATATCTTAAATCGTTCCGGAAAAAACGTGCGGATAAAAAAAAGTTACAGACCGACAGATAGACAGAAAATTTTATATTTTTTTTCGCTTAAATTTAAAATCTCGACGTTCCATGACATTCTAAACCTATTTCAAGAAAAAAAAATGATTTTTTTTTTACGATTAGTATACTTCCAATTCACTACGTGGATGTGGATGTAATTGCGATTCCTCGAAGAGGGGATCAGCTGGGATTTTCTGAGCCACGGGAAAATGATCAGGAAAGCCTCCAAAATCACCCCCCTCTCGCAATTTTTGTCGTTTTTTTTTGTGATAATCCTTTTCTTCAAGCTCTGTGTGCAAAGTAGTGTACTCAGTTCCTGCGAAGTTGAGAAGGTATACCAGTCGTCTTGATTTTATCAACGATTTCATTTTAATTTTATATTTTAATTAATAATATTTTTGGCCGTCATCCCATCTTTATTACTCGGCAAAAATGTGAGTGAAAAAATATATGTGAGTATATAAATGAAATATATCAAATTGCATTCTATATTTTCTTACAATCGAGGTGGCTTTCCGTTCCTTATAATTGCGCACTAGAAACAATTTCAAGTTAAAGTGTTACAATACATCTGAAGGCAACAACAACCTGCTTATTTTCTACCTCTATTTTCACCTTACACGTTAAGTGCACTATATTTATACAATACGCATTTGAAATATTACATCCGATTTGTGAAAATTACAATAATGTGGCAAATTTGCTACGATAGACTACCTCGGTTAACATAGTGATTACGCGGCGCCACCTGTATGGTTAAAAGGAAAATATGCCATAATGCAATTACTTTCATGGACCATTTGCTGCTCAAAAGCCTCCAGCCAAGCTTGTATAAAATTTACAACTTTTTAACAACACAAGTAGTAAGAAATGGATATATAAATCTATTTTTATATTAGAATTATTACTGGTGGAAATGTATTTAATTTATCCTGATTCTCTTATTGATTACTGTGTGGTAAAAACGCGATAGATACAGATACAAATATTTATTGTATATTGGAAGTAATAAATAAGGAGACAGCGTTGGGGTCATTTTTAAATTGTATTTGATATTAACGATGTTGGCAAAAAATATATTGTATTCGATCAAATTGGTACTTTTATAGGTGACCTTTACACTTTGACAAGAAAACATCGTTTTCATGAAATATTTCGTAGATAACAATACTGTCTGCTAAAACATTAAATGTACTTAATGAAACTTTGTAGTTTTGTGATTTTCACAATATTTATGTATTTTTACAAATTTATTCAATATCAGTAATTGACCAGTCAATGAACACTCAAAAGTGGGGAGTGGAGGACATGGTCGGGAACAGAAGTTTTTACTTCAGGGCTTTGTTTGGAATAGTTAGGAGATAAATATACTAAAAATCTCCGAATCTACGAAACGAGCTGGGTGCAGGGGGCACATTGAAAGTAACTTTTTTTCTCTTCGCTGTTATCTCGAAACCAGTGCATCATAGCTAAAATATTAATCTATTCAAAATTATAGCTATCAAAATTTCATACAAGATTGTTTTACTCTTTGTTCTTCTATTCACAATAGCTTTCGAGATATCCGCTGGCGAAAATCACAAATTTTTGAAAAACGCTTTTTTGCCTCACACTTGCCAACAAACTTTACCCTCTAGCTCCTCAGCCTTTATTTCTACGATAAAGGCTTCATAGTAGAGCATTGGTTGTAGAGCGTTCAATTTGCTTTACAGTGAGTTATTATTAACACTCTTCTATTAGCTTGACCAGTAACATTTTAAGCAAATCTTACAACTCACTTTTCACCCAGTTCTAGATGGCGTATTGGCCTGAAATTTGGCATGTGTATATGGTTTATGTGAAAATAAAATCTGACATCTTTTTTTAATAAGATCCAAGATGGCGTTTCGAAGATGGCGGGTAGTCTATTGTCATTTAACATCCGATCCTACTGAAAATTGTTATCTGCGGATTCATTATGTCGCAGATTACTGATCAAAACCCAAAAGGTCAAAATGGCGGCGTCAATATGGCGGATAGGTTTCATCATTTATCGTCTGATTCGACTGAAAATCAGTAATGTTTCAAAATGGAGGCGTCAAAATGGCGGATGAGTTTTGTAACTTATAATCTGATACGAATGAAAATCGGTATCTGTGGATTCTCAAGGTCGCAGATATTTAGTCAAAGTTCAAGAAATCAAATGGCCGCGTTAGATTCTGAAAGGTTCTGTCACTTATATCTGGAAAACAGTGCATCGTAGTGAACAGGTTATTCTATTCAAATTTAAAGCTGACGAAATTTTCTGCAAGATTGTTACTATTCATTATTCTTCTATCCCCAATAGCTTTCGAGATCGCCAATTTATGAAAAACGCTTTGTGCCTCACGCTTTGCCTCACACTTTGCCTCCTAGCGCCTCAGCATTTAGTTTTACAGCAATGTTCTCACAGTAGAGCATTAAATTTTCTTTAAAATGAGTAGTGATTTGTTATTTTATCTTCAAATGACCAAAAGTTATAGCAAGTTGAAAGTATAGAGCAAATTTCGAGTTTCCGGAAGAAACCGTACTTTGCACTTTCTCTTTAATTAAAGCTTACATCTTTCTATATAAGCTATATATTGTATATTTTCACTATAAAACCTTTGGAGAAGTGTTTTTTATTTCATTAGTGATAATGGAATTTCACCAAGTAAAGGTCGAGTCTATCAACTATAGTACATGTAGTGGCAAAGACATTATTCGACTACACTAATGTTAATTTTAAGTATCGTAATGAAAATGTAAAAAATAACAAATAAAATGGTTTTTGGGCGTAACTGTCGATTTTGAAAAGATATTAATATGGTAATGTTGGTGTTTTAGCTCTCTTGGAATTGTCCGCCAATTGGTAGAAGATGTGGCTCATATTCTTCACTTTCTTTATCTACAGGATGTCCCAATAAAAACCCCCAGGCCGGATATATTCTGAAAGAATAGAGATATTTTAATTCTCTAAAAGCCAATTTGTGGAGCATAAAGAGAGCTTCATTTTTGAATATAATTGTTTTTTTAATATATCAGTATATAGATGACACTGTGCTCTAAAGAAATATTTCGCTGGGAGAAATTTTGAAATGGGGTTTATGTGAAAGAAAATGCATTTCTAAGCAGATTATGCTCTAAAAAATACCATAAAACTAACCGTTTTCGAGATATTTGAGTCCAAATGTTGGCAGTTGCCAAAATTGTATAATTGTAATCTCTTCAACATTTCAATCCTTTAAGTGGGACAATCTGTATTTAATTTACAAATTTTAGAAGAAAATGTTTAAAGAATTTTTCATATAATTGCTTTGTTATTAGGTTAGATTATAATTAAAAATATTTGATGTCTAGTTAGTATAATAACCCTTGTGCCTTATAAATTAAATACAATTAAAGTTACCTTTGGAATAATAGTTTTGACATTTCTCAATTTCAATCACATTTTGTTTATTGGTGTGTCAATAGAACTGTATTATTGTACCTAATTGTTTTCTTTGTGCATATTTATTATTACATATGGTTTCTCATACAATGAAGATAAATTAAACATGATTTTAATTTATGGGGAATGTCGTAAAAATGCTTCAAGAGATGTAAGTTTATATGAAATACGTTTTCATGGCAGACCTTTACCAGATCGGAAAACGTTTGTAAGTTTGTGTTCTACTTTGAAAAATTATGGAAGTTTTAAGAAACCAAAAACAACAAGAAGAAAAAGAACTGCAACTGATGAAAATATTGCAATGGTATTACATCAAGTAGAAAATAACCCAAACATGTCAGTACGCAAGTTGACGGAAGGAACAAATATTGCACCTTCCACCTGCCACAGAATTCTTAAAACAAACATTTTTCTTCCATATAAAGTTCATTTAGTTCATCAATTGATTCCAGGGGACAATGAGCAGAGATTAGATTTTTTGGCGCAATTTTCAATTCTCTTAGAAGAAAATCCAAATCTTTTAGATACAATTATGTGGAGTGATGAAAGCCGATTCCACAACAATCGAGTAATCACGACACATAATTGTTGTTATTGGTCTCAAGAGAATCCTAGGTGGATGCGACATACAAGATCCCAGAATCATGGGAGTGGGAGTAAATGTTTCGTGTGATATCGTTAATGGTTACATTGTTGGTCCATATCTCTACCATGAGAATTTAACAGGTGAAAGATATTTACAATTTTTACAAAATGATTTACAAGTACTATTAAGGAATTTGCCCGCTCAGTTGGATAATATGTGGTTTTATCAGGATAGAACAGGCCCACATAATCATCACAACATTGTTAATTATTTAAATCAAACATACCCAGGAAGATGGATTGGTACCAATGGATTACTTAGATGGCCCGCTCGATCTCCTGACATTACTTCATCAGACTATTATTTATGGGGATTTTTAAAAAGTGAAGTGTACAAGGAACCAATGGAAGACATGACAGATCTTTATAATAAAATGTATGCTAGTGTTGCCGCCATTAATCGGCATACATTATTAAACGTTTGTAGATCTGAACTAATTAATAGGTTTACGATGTGTGTTATTGAAAGTGGCAATAATTTTGAACATCTATAAAAATAGTGTTTTAATTTCATTAGTTCGTAAAAATTGTTTTTTTATTGCTTAAATGTTTGAATTATATGATAAATAATATTTTTAGTTTTTTTTTTCCAAGGGGTGCTTCAAATATATTTAATTCATAAGATATAAAAAATTCTTTAAATATTTTCTTCTAAAATTTGTGAATTAAATACAGATTGTCCCACTTAAAGGACTGAAATGTTGAAGAGATTGCAATTATTCAATATTGGCAAATGCCAACATTTGGACTCAAATATCTCGAAAACGGTTAGTTTTATGGTTTTTTTAGAACATAATCTTTCTTTCACATAAACCACATTTCAAAGTTTCTCCCATCGAAATATTTCTTTAGAGTACAGCGCCATCTATATACTGATATATAAAAAAAACAATTATATTAGAAAATGAAGTTCTCTTTAAGCTCTACAAATTGGCTTTTACAGAATTAAAATATCTCTATTCGTTTAGAATATATCCGGCTTGGGAGTTTTTATTGGGACACCCTGTATATGTTCTTCCACTTCAGTTTCCATTACTTCGAAGGATATGGGTAGGGGCTCTATCTCTTCAACATCGTCATCCTAATTGTTCAACACGCGGACGCTATTGAGATAATTATCCCGGCAATTTTGGCATAGAAGGGAACAATTCATTGGTACTTTCCTGCACCCAGATTTGCCACTACATTCTGGTGCTGCGAGGCCTCTAGTATGAACAGGAGTGAGCTGGTCATCTGCCTTGCGCTCCCAGTCCCACAACTTAGAGGGAAGCTCGTTTTCTAACCAGAGCTGGACCTGGTGATATGTTCTAAAGGAATGCTCATTCGCTGTCCTCTCAGATTAGTGGGAGAGAAGAGATGTCAGGTTTGATGTTTGCTATGGGTTTGACAAATGACTGATAGCCATGCGGGTTGAGGAATCTCTCTCTTTTGCTGGAGCGCCATACCATCTCAACACACATCTGCGCCCAGCTACACAAACGGCAGCTTGTGATGAGGAGGCGCTGGAGAATACTTCTGCTGCTTTGCGAATGTCTGGGTTTTTCCGGTAAAGTTTGGTGAAACCAATATTATTTTTCCGAAATGCTGCAGACGCTGTTACAGCCTGTAAAGGCATATAGGAACAGAATGTTGAAGAGTTGGAGGTTAGAGGTAAATAGGAGAAAATATGTGAAACAAGTTGGTAAGAGTACAGAAACTTGGGGTTTGTTGCATATGCTAGAAGCGAGGACCTCAGATTTTTTTATATCATTCAACCCCTCCACCACCCCCACTCCAGTATTAAAGGGGCTGATAAAATTAAATGGACATATTCACTTGAAATTTGGTACACGTATGTATTACAACGACATCTGGAACTAGATTGTATTTTAAGGTGATTCCGTTGACTGAGGTGAGGGGTAAGTAAATGAGTAAAACAAGATGATTAGAGCACAGAAACTTGAGAATTGGTGCATATACCAGACACCAAGGCCCCAGATTTCTTTCTACTAACTCAACTCCCCTACCACCACCGATGATTCCGTTGAAGCGGTGGAGGGTAAGTAGAGGTAAATATGTGAAAATGAGTATAGCAAGCTGGTAAGTGTGCAAAAACTACGAGATTTAATGTATATACTAGACACCAAGGCCTCAGATTTCCTTATAATATTTTTCACATTTTTCACACTAAAATATACTGCAGCATACAATATACAATGTGTCTTTCAGGTTTAAACGACTTTTGCCCAAATTAGGTGATATATCAATTTCAATTTAAAATGTTACTAAAGTATTTTTTATTGCAGTCGGGCGTTGCCAAAAGGTGAAGCACCTGCGAACAACGCATATCTTCTCTAGTAAATATAAATTAATATCAAAATTTCGTTTTGTGACATTGCTTCTGTAAGAGTTCTGTTAAGAATACAATGTGGTATGCAATGATTTGGGATTCAGTGGAATGTATGGTATAGATTCAATGTTTAATAATTTCATATTTTTCTCACTGAGAGTAATAATTATAAATTGATCAGGTATGTAACATATTAATATTGAAAATTTAATTACTTTGCCGCTGTAAATAGCTTAATATTACAATATTCATAAATTCTAATTAACTAATATTTTATTGATATAACTGATAAATTACTCTAATGTTTGATTGCAATGTTTCCCGACTGACCGATTTTATTGGAAGTTTCATCAGAGGAAATTACAAATCAACAGTATAACATAAATTAAATTAACTGTTGGTTTTCTATTTCGGTAGCCATTGTCAGGATGCCTTTTACATAAGAGATTTATTTCGTTACTATAGTAATTGTTCATTGAATATACTTTCACTAATCCTTTCTCGCAATATTCTTTCTCAAGAACAAGTATGACGTAAAGTTACTTGTTATTTAGGTGGCTATCGTCAATAAAACTCTGTAGAACAGCTGGCGTAGATTGTAGCTTGGATCATCAGTTTCTCATGTGCGCCTTTTCGTTGAAATTGGAAATGTGCCTAATGTAAATACAAAAGCGTTTGCATGTCTTAAGATAGTCCAGCCTTCCAAATCAAACCTGAAAATTATATAAGTAAGGCCAACCTACCGTATGATGAACATCTAGATGCCAAAAGGGATTATCTAAAACGGAACATCACACAAGCAGTAACAGCAACAGAGAGCTGAAATGTGAAACAAGCTTGGATCACTGCCGTAACTTTAACTGGAGTCAGGAAAAAATTAAAAGGGAAATGTGTCGAAACAGCTTTGGAGACGGAATAGTATAACATACTGACACATATAGACTCTTGTCAATAACCTAAGAATTCTTATCCACACGATGTCTGTAAAGAACTAAAGTCACATGCTGACCACAGTAGTAGCAGAACGGCCACATTTAAACCCCACACGTGGTCATCTAAGGACTTCGCTGGTATTATAAGAACCGATGAAAATCAGATTATTGAAACTAGGTGCCAATATTTTGCTATGCTTCCGAAAATGGTCATCCTGATGCAGAAAATGAAAATCAATTAAACCAGAAGTGGAGGCAGCCATGTAAAAACTAAAAACTGGTAAAGCAGTTAAATCTGACAATGTCACGACCGGAGGGCTTAAGTTAGTTGATCAAAATGGAGTCAAAGTTCTTTACGGAATATGTCAAAGAATCTATAATATTTCTCGACCTTGGCCCATGTGATATTGGCCAGAGTCGATTTATTTGCGTTTCTTTGGAGGAAAACAACGATGCTGGATAGCTACAAAGTTCATACTTGAATACGTCCCTTTTGTCTGTTCCCTGTTGTTCAGAAGCAAAAGCAAGTCTTTGAAATAACAATGTTTGATCAATATTGACGACATCTTGAGGTGTTGGAGGTGTACATACACTGTACTGTGTACAAATCGTGCCCTGCTGCTGCAAATCATTATCAAATTAATAGAATATTATGTCGCTTGGAATAGGATGCGCGTAACTGTTTCTCCCCTCTTTACATGCCAATTTTCATGTTATTTGGTGCTCATGAAGACCGGAAACGAAGAGTCACGGCGAGCCCTGAAAAAGCCCGAGCGCCCACCAGAGAGATGACTAGGAGTTGGAGATTATAAATTGCTTTAAATAACGTTCCTGGTTCAAGAATCTTTCTATTTGATATTTATTGGAACTTAATCGAAGCAATATATGCATTTTATAGATTTGGAGAATAAATCCAATATGGCGGCCAATATAGCGGCTTTTCTATACTTAGATTTTTCAGACTTTTGATATGTTGTTGGGAATATTATTCTAGCATAAAAAACCTTAGTTTATTTCTTTTACAATTAGTTTGATGTTCTCAAATAAAATGATTGGACTAAAAGTTGGACATAGCTTCAGACAGGTCTGTGTTATTTCACATATGCTCTTTAAAATCTATTGGGAACACTTCATGCAATATGTGGTGGAAGCCTGATAGGACGAAGTCCCTATGTTATCTCGAACTAAAATATCGAACATGATTTGCAGATGATACCAACATGATAGTTGCAGCGAGTGAGGATGTTCCCATACATCTATTGTGACTTTAGACATTATGTTCTGATTACGATGTTGGTGTAAAATACATTACACGACCGGAGGGCTTAAGTTAGTTGATCAAAATGGAGTCAAAGTTCTTCACCGAATATACCAAAGAATCTATAGGAATCCTACTCGATGATTTAGAAACCTCAATACTCGTACCTCTCACCAGGAATTATATATGGACTGTATCTATTTTTTTTCTATCATGTTCCATTTATTACAAAATGTTAATAATAGAAGAAGGTAGTTTATGAACATTATAATAATCCGGTAAAGTTTTAAATAAACTATTAAACTTGCACATAATCGTTTAAATTACTTTACACTCTTTGAAAAACACCACTGTTATTTCAAACATGTATCACTCTCCATCAGAAGCACCATCGTCGTATATGTATTACATATTCTATATTTGAGTTACTGCAGAGTATACTTTGACATTTACTGCAAGCTGAAGAGCTGTATTTCCTTTGCAATCCTGAACTTGGTAGTAGACGCATAAATTATGGAATTTAGCAGCAGCTGACGTCGGTGGAAGTAACTGGACTTGAACAGCTTGAACCATATTTTTTCCACCTTTTTACTGAAACATCTGTATCGTAGTTAATCCAAAGTATCAGATGTCTCTTCTCCATACATGGCAACAATAGCATTTTTTTCGGCAGTATGTCTTCTATTATGTCTTGCATTGATGAATACTTCAGCATACTCCATAAATGATTTATTTTTCATGATCTTCGTTGGACCTGTGCCTTTGCCAATCCCAAACAACTGTGACGTGGTGTCACAGCTCGAAATAAATAGCAAGCCGTTGCAAACATTTAATCCTAATGACGATTTTGTACTTCGAATGTTTCATTGTTGGATGTCAGTTGCATCACGTTTGATTCTGGTGTGAATATTACTTTTTTTTTTCCATTTTAATATAGAAACACAGAAGTATCAGGACATCAGTATCTGTTTGTTCAGACGCACCAACTGTTGTCTGGGTGATCAGAAGGTCTGCGTCTCCACGTGCATGTTATTGTTTGACACCCAACAGTGTCGAAGCTTTCATTTTAAGTATAACAAAAAAATGATTGCTTATTCGTATTGTTTGGCAGAAAGATATCTTTCTTCATTGATAGCTTCGTGTCTATAGAAAATAAAACGTTCGGGGAGCTTTTACCTTGACTTCTTCTAATGTGAATGGCATACCTAATGGAAGGACCATTCAAATATTCATCAAACACAATCGCAACCGATTTACCATACCTTGTAAGAACGTAGTTTGTATAGCCATTACAGATGTCTGAGAACAGCACACCAACCGACCGTGATGATCGATGCAGTAAAGCTCCTCTATCGAGTACACAGAGTGGGTCAGAATGTCGTGTTTCTGCTGCAACTACCTAATATTTCTCCACCTTGGCCCATGTGATATTGGCCAGAGTCGATTTATTTGCGTTTCTTTGGAGGAAAACCACGATGCTGGATAGCTACAAAGTTCATACTTGAATACGTCCCTTTTGTCTGTTCCCTGTTGTTCAGAAGCAAAAGCAAGTCTTTGAAATAACAATGTTGGATCAATATTGACGACATCTTGAGGTGTTGGAGGTGTACATACACTGTACTGTGTACAAATCGTGCCCTGCTGCTGCAAAACATTATCAAATTAATAGAATATTATGTCGCTTGGAATAGGATGTGCGTAACTGTTTCTCCCCTCTTTACATGCCCATTTTCATGTTATTTGGTGCTCATGAAGACCGAAAACGAAGAGTCACGGCGAGCCCTGAAAAAGCCCGAGCGCCCACTAGAGAGATGACTAGGAGTTGGAGATTATAAATTGCTTTAAATAACGTTCCTGGTTCAAGAATCTTTCTATTTGATATTTATTGGAACTTAATCGAAGCAATATATGCATTTTATAGACTTGGAGAATAAATCCAATATATCGGCCAATATAGCAGCTTTTCTATACTTAGATTTTTCAGACTTTTGATATGTTGTTGGGAATATTATTCTAGCATAAAAACCTTAGTTTATTTCTTTTACAATTAGTTTGATGTTCTCAAATAAAATGATTGGACTAAAAGTTGGACATAGCTTCAGATAGGTCTGTGCTATTTCGCACATTCTCTTTAACATCTATTGGGAACATTTCATGCAATATGTGGTAAAAGCCTGATAGGACGAAGTCCCTATGTTATCTCGAACTAAAATTTCGAACATGATTTGCAGATGATACCACTTTAGTTGCAGTGAGTGAGGATATTCCCATACATCTATTGTGACTTTAGACATTATGTTCTGATTACGATGTTGGTGTAAATGACAATACAATAAAATGTAATCATGATTGTAGACCGTACAAATTAAAACTATACAGACACGTAAGAATAGGTAACTGTGAAGTAGCAAATAAGATATATCTTAGAGACTTAATGAACAATACTGGCAACTGTTAATATGAGACTTGATGAATAATATATAGACGAAGATCAGCAACTTTTTGGTTAAGTAGGATTTGCTAACGCATTGACTTTCCTTATCTTTCTTTATACCTCTAAAAAAGGTAAACAGACGACGAAGACGCTTTCGAGATGTCAATTTGAAAATGTCTGTTGCGAATTCTCTGGGCAACCCACCAAGAAATACGTCTCATAAAATGACACTCCATGATATAAAACGATTGATAGGGATAACCAAATGGTAAGGGGTGAAGAACGCGGCCCCCAAAAATGTTGTCAGGGACCTAATGCGAAAGTTTTGGTCATGCACCAAACAGATAACGGTAACAGATGACGTAGTGCTATGAGGTGTACCGTATAGTTGATGCAGACTAAGTAGAATAACGTGTGGACAACGAAGAGTCTGTTATCAATAATAAGAAGAAAGGCAGTTATATTAGATCAAGTTCTTGTCATTAACTTTGCAGCTATGGGTCATTTTATATTATTTTCATTTATTATTTGCTGTTCAATAGAACAAAATATTTACTTGCTCCCCACTGCGTGGTATTTAGTTGATTATACTGAAATAATATCGAATAGATTTTATTTCAATACTGTCGACCAGATACCAGGCGAAATTTAGATATTTTGGAATAGTTATGAACATTTCTTACTTCATCGTATTTATGTATACATTCGCTGTATATTCTATAAAAAATATTCTATTCGGATAAGATGTGAATAGCCTAGTACTTGTTTCAAAATTACCCATGCTCATGGGATGACGTTATACACACGTTATTATTAAATATTAGATAGTCTGTTTATAGTTCAATACCTACAGAAAAATTATACGTAGGGTGAAAGGCTACAGTACTTCATAACAATTCACAAAATACTTTAAAACATTTTATTCATTTGAGTAATTTAACTCAACACAACATTATTCATATTTAAATATTAAAATACAATGCATTTCCTACACCCCTTTTGGAGTGACACGGTATATAGCGCTTTGTTAGTTAAAGGTCTTGATGGAAAGGGATCGATTCAGCTTAATAGATAAAAATATTAACAAAACTATAACTCGAGGTATAAATTAAAACGGATGTATACATACAAAAAATCCAAAACGGAATCATAAAGCTAGCAATCATTTAGAATTGCTATACGGAAACGGAGGTAAACAAAAAAAAATTCTTTAGACAATTGATTCTGGAGAGAGCGGACGTCAGAACGGAGCAGTTGGAATTTGCATAAATTGTCCACTAAACTTTACAGTGAGACTACATATTTTAGAGCTACCCAGTTGATTCGTATTATGCCTTCATTATATTTCGTTATGGCTCTCAATTTTCTTTTACTAGTTCTTTCGAGACAATTTACTTTTATGTGTTCCGTACCAAAATTATAAAAACGGAACACTTACGGAATCATCTCGGTGTCTGTCTGTTAGTCCGTCTGTTACAGGCATTTTTCTCAGAGACTGCTGAGGGTAGAAAGTTGAAATTCGGTACCGTTCTAGGAAGTTGCGACCCAATTATAGACGTGAGATATAAAAGGAGAATTTTGATTTTATGGATTAGTTTCGGATGGTAAAATGGGGGAAAAATTCAAGGTTATCGTGGGGGGTGTCAAATGAAAGCTTAATTAAACACAAATTTCAATACGAAATTTGTTTCTTTCATGTGTTTTTAAACACTTTTCCGAAAAAATATTTTAACATTGAAAATAAGGTGTAAATTAAATGAGAATTATCAGGATTGCATTATCTTAGATAATATTCTTTTTTTGTACATAAAGAGTAGTCTCCACTATAAACTTTGCTGTATGGCATAATATACATAAATCTACATTTAGAAACAAAGAATACTAATTGCGCAAGTACGTCTTGCCTTAAACGACCTTGCTTTTGAAAATCCAATATTCTGATATATTATTAGTTCAGATTTCACGGTATATTATTATACCGCAAATATAAAACGAAGAGTATATTGCATTTGATTGACCCATTTCTAAAACCGGTAATATCGCTTGCAGAGAAAAAATTTTTATATCGCTGTATTCGTGGTCGCATTCTGAACAACTTTCAAAATTCCTATCCGTCTGCCTGACCATCCGTCCGTCACGTTTCTTGTAAGCACGATAACTGAAGAACGAATAGTCCAATTGTATTGCAACTTGAACAGTAAGTTAGTGCTCGTTAGAAGGAGAACATTATTATCTTTGAACAAAATCGATCAATAAATAAATAAGTAATAATTTTTTTTAATTTGAAAAAAACATATTCTTTTATGTTTTGTAATTAAACTAAAAACGTCTAAAACTAATACCATTTACAAAAAAAAACGCGAAGAGTATCCTGCAGAATGTGAAACAATTATATAAAAAGTGCAGTAAGTTGGCGAAGGGTATAATGTTTATTCTAATTTTCATATATAGTTTTTTATTTTATTTTTTTATTTTTATTTTATGAATACAGCTGCCCAGACAGATGTGCATCCAATTACAGGGCAGGAAATATACAAATAAGTATGTATACAATACAGAGTAAAAACTTAAAACTAAATATTTTACAAAGAATAATAACTATCAATTTAATAATGGAAAATGCAAAGTAATGTGAGCAGGTACTTTAACTAAACGGTGATGTAGTAGGAACTATAAAGGTTAAGATTGATTTAAAATACATTGCTTTATATTATTAGTACTACAATTAAAAATATCAAGGTTCAACTGACAGCTTAAATAGTTAGAGCACATATTGTGAATAGGAGAAGATTTTAATATATTTGTTCTTGCCGTAGGTAAGTAGAAAAGGGCGTATGAGCGAGTCTGAAAAGTTAGAACATTGAAATGTATGGAACTGAGAATATCCGGGCAGTCTATCCGACCTGCTAATAGTTTGTGTAGGAACAAAACAGAAAAATAGACTCTACGTGTCGCTAGGTCATTTAGATTAAATCTAGCTAGTAAGTTAGATTGTGGCGTCCCTCTGGGGGGATAAATTCCGTCAGATTTAAGGGAGAGATATTTGACGTGCCTTCTCTGAACCCGTTCCAAATTAAGAATATGAATATTGTATTGTGGATTCCAGATAATACCACCGTATTCTAGTTTTGGGCGTACAAAGGCATTAAATAGGAGAGAAAGTGTGGAAATATCTTTAAAGTGCCTTGAGTTTCGCATAATAAAGCCTAGATTTCTGTACGCATTAGCAATTGTCTGATCAATGTGGGCAGTAAAAGTTAATTTTGAGTCAAAGATGACTCCAGGATCCTTGAATTGAATGCATCTAGTTACCATATCATTGCCTATTTTGTAGGAAAAGTTTATAAAGTTATTTCTTCTTGTAAAGGTCATTGAATTACATTTTGATATATTTAAGGGTAGCCTATTATTTTCGCACCATGTGTTTATTTTTGTGAGGTCGTGTTGCAATCGATGGCAGTCTTCTTCGGAGTTAATAGATGCAAACAGTTTAAGATCATCGGCGTATAGGAGGACATTACTTTGTATATCTTGGCAAATGTAATTGATGAAAATTATAAATAACAATGGACCCAAAACAGAGCCCTGTGGAACTCCTGATGTCGCTAATACTTCAATAGATGAAAACCCGTGATACTTCACGTTTAATGTTCTGTTACCAAGATATGACTCGAAAAAACTTAGGAAGTAAAGACTTAAACCAAAATCTGACAGCTTCTGCAGTAAGAGCCCATGATCCAGTCTGTCAAATGCTTTAGAGAGGTCTGTATAAATTACATCCGCTTGGCCACCATGATCTAGTGTATTTGCGATAAAGTGTGTAACGCTTACCAAGTTGGTAATCGTAGATCTACCTGCCATGAACCCATGTTGACTATAGGAGATTTGAGATTTAACATGAAAAGAGATTATGTCGTATAGGACAATTTCAAAGAGTTTACCAAAATTACAGAGGATTACTATAGGTCTGTAATTTTCAATATTAGTCTTATCACCTTTTTTGAAAACAGGACAAATTTTTGACTGAGTCCATAATTGGGGAAATGTAGTAGTTTGCAGTGCTAGATTAAAAATGATAGAAAGAGGCAGTGCAAAAATACAGGCACAGTCTCTTAATAAGTTGAAGTTGAAACATCTAGGCGCAAAAACATATAATAACTAGAGCTTTGTATCAAAATTAGTAGCTAATTTGCAATACGATTTCTTCTGGTTGAGTGACAAGAATGTTTTTAAAAGGAACTTCTCTCAGTGTCTAAACAAATATGAAAAATGATGAAAGCATCTCGAAACTATAATATCTGTTGAACTTTCAGAAAGCACTGTGGCAAGTAGCTCATAGACAACTCTCGTAGCGCATTTGTTAGTTTTGGCTCTTCATAGCAATCATGAAATCACGTTCTATTAAATTCAAATATCATTTTTTAATGAAATTAGGTTAGCTTTTAAATTATTATACCAATTGAAACTTTTTGTTTATGAAAACTTTTTCACTTCATATTCATTTCACTTACTATAAATTTATTACTGTTATATTGATGGTTTACATTAAGTAATTTAATATATGTAGAGTATGATCAAATCTAACTTTAGATTTTCCCAAGTGGTGAGTTTGCGTACTTGAATTAATAACTTACGCAGGTCTCTAGTTAGACTTTGCCACACTTGTAATAAATGATTAAAGTTTCTGATACCTTTTGAAATTTTTTTTATATTATACAAAATCTTGTTGGTATTTGCGATATGTAATTGTCTAAGCAACACTTAAACTTTTATCGGTAAAATATTTTCGAGAACGCGATTGCCCAGTATTGCAAACAATGTAAATTGACACTGTATTATGGTATGTAATATCACTAATATTTAGAATTTGACCGGTAATTTTTTTTTAAATCGTAGGTAGCTGATAATCACGACTACAAAATAAAATCGAAATGTACCTTTGACCAGACTAACTGCATTATATGTTTTTGAAGTCGCTGAAACTGAATCCGAAACCGGTTTTGCCCCGTCACCTCTAGTTTTTCTCATAACCTCAAAAACTAGGAAAAAAACAGTGATACTCGACAATATTAACCTGACAACCTATTCTACCCGATAAACTATCGGCATAGCGCAATATTTTTAGAGCCATATTTAGAACCAGAATTGTGTAATATCATAAGAAATAAACTAAAAAATAAACACTCATCAGAACATGACGATGTACCTTCATTTATCATTAAAAGAGTAATGATGGAAATAATAAAACCTATTGTTTATATTGTAAACCTATCATTTTCTTCTGGAGCATTTCCAGAAATTTTAAAAATTGGGAAAGTTATCAGTGTTTATAAGAAAAACAATATACAAGAGTTACAAAATTATAGACCAGTTACCATGCCTTCGGGGTTTAAAAACATTATTAAATATTGCTTTTTAAACCGATTGCTGATTTTTCTGGAAAAAAATAATACACTTTCACATAACCAACATGGATTCTTGAATAATAAATCAACTCATAGTGCAATGCAATCATTTTATGAAAAAGTAAAAACTTTATAAGTATGGCGTAAGGGGTCTAGCGTTGAACTGGGTTGAAAGTTAATTGTCATGTCGCAAACAGTATGTGTCACTAACCAATATCACGCACAATACAATTGATTCTGTTAACTTGGTTTCTGTAGAAATTAATATGAGCGTGCCACAAGGGTCGGTATTAGGTCCCATGTTATTTTTATCATATATAAATGATCTGGATTGTTTGAATACTTTAGCAGATTTTACTTTTTACGCAGATGACACATCTATTATACTATCAGGTAAAAATGTTGATATTTTAGAGACGAAATGTGATGTATTGTTGGAAAACCTTAGTAATTGATTTGGTGAACATTCTCTTTATTTTAATTTTGAGAAAACACAGGCATTAGTTTTTCACAATAGACAAAAGAAATGTGATTATCCAAATATTCAACTTGATAACACGCCAATATCAACAAGGACGTCCAATGTAAAATTCTTCGGTATAAATATTGATAGTTGCTTAAACTGGAAAAGCTATTGTGAATTTCTGATAGCCATATTACATTCAGTAGTTTATCAGTTCAAAAATGTAGAAAATGTTCTAAACATGGCTCAACTAAGGAATTTATATTTTGCTGAGGTTAGTTCTCGGTTAAGATATGGTGTTTGTTTCTGGGGGATTTCCACCGTATCAAATAATGTATTTTTAGCCCAAAAGCACATGATAATATGTATGGTAGGCTTGTCAACAAGAGACCTGTAAAAATACATTTTTGGACTATAATATATTGACACTTCCGTCAATTTTCAATTTTGAATTATGTTTATTTGTCTTTAAAAACAAGGATAAATTTGTTTGTAACAATCAACTACATAATGTAAATACTAGGCGAAAATATCATCTTCATGTGACCTTCAGTAAATTAAATGTCTGTGTAAATTCACCCAGTTGTCTAGGACCTAAAGTCTTTAACCATCTCCCTGTGGAAATAAAGCATTGCAATAAACTTTCACTATTTAGAAAGAAACTTAGTGTTTTTAATTAGCAAAACTTTCTACAAACTAAAAGATTATTTTAATATGTAGAGTGCTCTATGATTTACCTCTTTATTCTTTGTTTTTATTATCTCGATATTAAGTCTGACTATTCCTATACAATATTGTATCATATTGTCATAAAAGGAAAATAAAGTTTATTATTATTATTATAATAACCTCTTCGCATAAGGCCCCCGTTTTTTGTACCAGATAGATTAAATTTCCAATGCAGAGACGTGCCGCATGAATTTTTTAAGGCACTTCGGACGTGATATATGAGCCGTCAAAATGAGAGGTGCGAGGATCTAGCTTCTCGAGCGACACTGTCCCGATTCGACGGCCGTCTTGCTCAATTGATAGTAAATTAAATTTCCAATCCAAAGACTGCGCTTTGGGATTATGGGGTTAGGGAGTTTTGAAGCTATGAAGTTTTTTAGTAATGAGTTTTAAGGTAAAAGGGTTATAAGAATATGAAGTTATGTAATTTAATTAGGTTGTTGAATTAATATTGTTGAGTTTTACTGTTTTTCCCTAGTTTTTGAGGTTAAGAAATAAAGCAAAGGCGATGGGGCAAAACGGATTTCGGATTCAGTTTCAGCGACCCCAAAAACAAATAAGGCATCTAGTCTGGTCAAAAGTACATTTCGATTTTATTTTGTAGTAGAGATTATCAGCCACCTACGCTTTCGAAAAAAAAATTACCTGCACCTGGTCTGGTCAAAGGTATATTCCGATTTTATTTTGTGGTCCTGTGTAATTATTTAACTAAATTCCGGGTCCTTCGCACAATATCTTTGATAATAATTAAGTGCCAATTTACATGAATTGGATTAATATTTGCCAAATTAGCTTGAGAAAATATAATGGACAAGATTTAAAAACACAAGTGGTATTTGGACAGCATAGTTCACGAATAAATTATTTAATACATATAATATACCTCGAACACTTTGTGCTTCCAGATCCTTTCTTGAAACATGCTGTGTTTACTAATCCATTGAGCCAATCGGCTGATTTGGCTGTTCAATATTTGCTACCAGTATAATCAAAAGACAAATATGAAAATGCTTACCGGCAGATTGACCATTGGTATGAAGAAAGGCGAGTCAAAGTGATCACTCAAATTGTATTAGCATATTTCGAACAAGAATGCAGATATTGTCTAAATGTTATTTGTGGCATTATCTTAATTTTCTTTTTCCTTCTTCAATTCTTTGGGACTTCCTGCCACATGTGTGTTTTCTTTTTAAGCGGTGCTAGGGGAATCTACAAAATATGTCACAATTAACCAGTATGATACTGGTAAAAAACCTCTACGCCTGTGACGTTTACGTCAAAGGATCAGTTAGAGGCTGTTTTTTTTTAAATAAACAACACAAATAAGTATAAAAACTTGAAATTAAATATTTCTCCGACGTTTCGGAAATCTAATCTGTTTCCTTTTTCAATGCTTTTTTGAAAAATCTTTTTTGCTGTGTATGACAAATACACAGCTCTAAGAATGTTTGTTATATTCAATATCCATAGATACTTACTATTACATAGAACTGTTGATATAGTTAACAGTTTTTTAGTTTTTATACAATGTTAAGTTTGTTAAGTTCTTGTTTTAACATTGGCAGCCAAGTTGTACAGACATCTACGGAACAATTCGACACGCAACTATCCTCATTCAATAATATTATCGCGGATTCTTTAATTTTTCTTTTTTTGCTATCTGCCTCTTTTGTTAAAATTTTTGCCGAGTCCCAGTTTATTCTATGTCCGTTCTCCCACGCTTGGCTGCCAATGTTAAAAGAAGAACTTCACAAACTTAACATTGTATAAAAACTAAAATACTGTTAACTATATCAACAGTTCTATGTAAATAGTAAGTATCTATGGATATTGAATATAACAAACATTCTTAGAGCTGTGTATTTGTCATACACAGCAGAAAAGATTTTTCAAAAAAGCCTTGAAAAAGGAAACAGATTAGATTTCCGAAACGTCGGCGAAATATTTAATTTCAAGTTTTTATACTTATTTGTGTTGTTTATTTAAAAAAAAAACAGGCTCTAACTGATCCTTTGACGCAAACATACATGTGGCAGGAAGTCCCAAAGAATTGAAGAAGGAAAAAGAAAAAAAAGAATGCAGAGTCTACAAAACATTGTGAAGCTTTTAGTCAATGTTGAGGACAACATTATCACTGAAAAAAAAATCGATATATAGGTAGAAATTTGAAAGTTTAATAGAACATCTTCTTTGCAACTGCAAAATGTTAGTCCGTACTGGGCTATATTACCTAGAAAATGTGAAATTAACGCCTGAAAATATAGGAAAATTAGCCCCCAGGAAAATAGCAAGTTTGTAGAAAGTTTGGGAGTCCTAGGCAACAACTAATTTTAGGGTAACTGACAATAAAATATTTTAGGTCATATTGAAAAAGGGATGAAAGAGCAAAGCAACTCTTTAAACAATTTACAACTTTAATAGATTTTATTAAACGAAAGTATATGGGACAGTTATCTAAGAAATCTAGCGCTTTAACCAAATCAGAAGTAGAAACATTCTTAAAAGAAGCGGACGACATAGCCTATTTCATGATAAAGGTAGAATTTAATAATATGTTTTTACATTATCCAAACATTACAATTATTGTTCATTATTGCAGGTAGGATTATAGGTGGAATTAGCGGAGCATGTCTACGAGAAGAACTACCTAACTTTTCTTCAGCTTCAGACTATTAAAAACATGACCCCATTTATTACTTCCACATCCACGTAGTGGAGTGGAAGTATTAGTAATCGTAAAAAAAAAAATTCAAAATAATTTTTTTGTTGATATAGGCTTAGAATGTCATAAAACGACAAGATTTTAAATTTGAGCGAAACACAATTTCGTTCAGTCGGTTTGTCTGTCTGTAACTTTCTTTTGTGCGCACGTTTTCTCAGGAACTGTTAAAGATATTAACTTGAAATTTGTTACATATGGGTACTAAGGGTTGGGGTTTAAATAGGGGCAAATAAGAAAATATAACTAAAGCAAGCTGGTGAAAGTACAGTAACATGACATTTCGTGTGTATTCTAAAAACCAAGGCCTCAGATTTCTTTATAATATTTTCCACACTCATCAACCACCCCCACACCATTAATAAATTGGTTGCTAAAATGAAATTGAGATACTCACTTGAAATTTGGTACACATATGTTTATAACGGCATCTGGAACTAGATTATATTTTGTGATAATTCCGTTGAATGGTTGGGGGTTAATTAGGGGTTAACAGGAGAAAATAAGTAAAACAAGCTAGTAAGAGTACAGAAGCTACGGGGATTTGGTGTATAAATTAGAAGCAAAGACCTCAGATTTTTTTATAATATTTATTTTTTCAACCCCTCCACCACCACTATTAAAAGGATTAATAAAATAAAATTGAGATATTCGCTCGAAACTTGGTACACATATACAGGGTGTTCCTTAATGGTGTGCTAATATTTCAGGGTGTAATTTCATGGGTCATTTTATGAAGAAAAGTTCATATGAACATATGTCCGCAACGGCTTTAATTTTTTGCTACAGGGTGTCTTTTTTCTAATCGTTATTTTCTAATATCTCAGAAAGTACTTTAGATATTATGTTCAATATTGGTACGGGTTAATAGAATATAGAACCACATATTTTAATTAGGAAAATTATTTTATTGCTCCACCAGTGGCGTCCCTGCTAGCATATCCTTTGATATTTTTTATCAAAAAAGTGGTACGCCTGATATTTTCCATTCCGATATTTTTCCTGGTTAGGCTGATCAATTCTACATGAAAACAGTCTCTTGCATTTTTCTCGTCAGACGCACAGTTCTTGATTAAAACAATTAAATTCATATTGAAACTAATTACACAGGCACACACACACATAAAAATAATGTCGATTACGCGAACCAGGCCAATTATTTCCAGTGCATTTTGGCTTGCTGAATCCGAATCAGGTGTCAGTTTTGCCCCACCACGTCACAATTTTTATCTATCCTCAGGAAATCGTTAGAAAAATGCAATATTCCCTCTTTGCATTTTCCTTTTTGCAACATCTAAGGAAGCTATTAATGTGATTAATAATAGTGAAAGAGCATACCGACTAATTAAAAGACGATTTATTCAGCAATGCTGATTATATGTTAGGGCCCTGATAGAAATTTCGAACTTTTCTTGTAGTTTTTAAAAACTAATAAAAGATGTATTATATGTATTTCTTACCCATTTTGCTTTATTTTTAACAAACCAGTTCTCCATATTTTATAAAATATACTTTTTAACAAACAGGGCTTGATAGTTAGTCATTCTCTCAACGTTACTTAGAAATTAAATAAATCTTACATAAATAAATAAAACACATTACTATGTTTTCTGCCACTATATAAGATGTAGAAAACAGTAGTGTGTTTTATTTATTTATGCAACTTTATAAACTACCGCAGAGTAAGATTTCTTCAATTGGTTGTTCAAATTGTTCACAAAACCCTTGTTTCTATTTAATAGAAGATAACAGAATTCATAATAATGCTTTTGTCCACGACTAGTAAATAATGTACTCATTATGTATGTATTTTCTCAATAATAATGCTATCCATTATTCCTTGCAGTGAATAAAGATTTCATTATTCAGTTATTGCAGTGAATAATAAGGACAGTCAGTTGTTTATAAGAAATGACATTAGTGACTTTTTACTAAAAATTTAAAGTGTCAAAATTGCAGCAACCAAAAAACAAGTGTTGTTTTCCTAAGTTTTCTAGGAAGCCCTCAAATGGTACATGCAGAAGAGGTACTTTAATGAACAGTCAAAAGCTACATTAGTAAGTTTTTTTCAAAGCATCATCTATTGGCAACACGCGGCAATCCTCATTGTTTTTGAAACCATTTAGCTACGTGTCTATAAACTGTATTATTTTATTAGTAAGCCATGCCAATGTGTCAAAGCGTATTCTGTAATTAATTTGAAACGTCAAAATTTGTGCGATTTCAACGCCAACGTTATTTTCAATAATTTTACATATTAGGGACTCAAGACGAATCATATAATTAAATAAATTGATACTGACAGTGAAAACGAGATTTCTTTGACACCGTCAGAGATAAAGGAAGCTGCAAAAATCGCCTCATTAAACTTGTTACCCGAAAAATCGCAAAATTATATATAGTAACTTATGAATCTTTCTTAAATAGGAGAAATTAAATGAAGATGAATTAAATAAATATTAAATACTTATTTATTAGTCGTGGACAAAGTATAATAAGTATACTCGCATATAATGGCTATTATTCACGATGGTGAAGTTTAAGACACGAGCCGCAGGCGAGTGTCGTAAATCACCATAGCCATCATTATATGCTCGTTGAATAATATACTATTATTGGAAAGATATAACCACTTAAAATCCATTTATAAAAAACAACCGAACATACATTTTATTTTAATTGTCTTTTTGGTGGCGTACCAAACAATTATAGAGAAAGAAACCACCAACAATAGGATAACCACAATCATAGTAATTATGATTGGAAACAGCCTCCCCTATCATCCATCTTCATTTGATCGCCTATTTATGGGACACCCTGTATGTTATCTTACCTGTAGAAAACTACTTAACATCAGGCAGTTACATTACTGACAAATATAAAGTCACAGCAAATATAAAATAGTTACCTATACACGAATATAGCACCAGGAAGATAAACTATATAGTTCATAAGAAAGGCAATTGGACAAATATCTTACATCTTCTTAACCTCAAATACATACAACAGCCTACCTAATGATATACATAATCTTACAAAAGTAGGTATATCTACTCAAACATCTATTAAAATAGTACATATTAGAAAACTTAAATAAAAAGTTTCGTTATTGACCCAAAAAGTAATTAAAAATTGTATTCTTAAGCTTATAATAATGTAGATACTCGACATAAAATTTCTGATTCACAAATACGTATGAAAGTTTGCAGTGCCTATTGGAATTTCACGGTTATACTTTTATTTGTATGTTCTCTATTGCATACCTTATTTGTAATACTTTAAGGTTTTACTCCAAAACTCTGAAAAAAAATAAAATTTAATAATTAAAACATATATTTCATTGGTTTGTCTCAAAATGAAACTTACTTACATTTTTTAAATTCATACATTAGTATACGTGTTATAGGTACTGTGATAAGTTTATATTAAATATTTAGAAATGTAATGAAACATTTTCTTTATAGGATTTTGCAAACAGTGGAAAGAAAAGCTGTCTATGAGAACTAAAGGAAAAACTATATATATAAAAATATTAATGAAATCTTTGCATTCTTTCGATAACCTTACTTCTGGTTATGCTAACAAGTAAAAATTCTGATTTGCCATTCTCATTTTAACACTAGCATCCAACCTAGTCCCCCACGGCTAAGCAGGCTAAACTAGTATCTACATGATCCCCTACGATATGTAAATTAAGTTAAAAATGAGAACAAAGGCTTGAAATTAATTAATTTACGTACGTTGTCTTTAAAATTTTTTTCATTCTAATGAATTACATTTTCATAAAATCTCATTCAGTTTCTTGGAAATGCTTAGCCTTTGAAACGTTTTTCGTCCTTATTGTGGACTCATCAGAAAAGCCTAAAGCCACTCATAACGATGTTCCATGCAAAACTAAGACATTATCCATGAATGGTATAAAATAATTATACTTGACATTGACTGATAAAAAACAACAGATCTTCACCTATCTATTAGCTAACTAGTATTGGAGCCTATATACTCTATGCATGTTTAAAAGTGAATTATTTATTATTTGTTTATAGTAATGAAACATTTTCTTTATAGGATTTTGCAAACAGTGGAATTATTTTATACCATTCATGGATAATGTCTTAGTTTTGCATGGAACATCGTTATGAGTGGCTTTAGGCTTTTCTGATGAGTCCACAATAAGGACGAAAAACGTTTCAAAGGCTAAGCATTTCCAAGAAACTGAATGAGATTTTATGAAAATGTAATTCATTAGAATGAAAAAAAATTTAAAGACAAGGTACGTAAATTAATTAATTTCAAGCCTTTGTTTTCATTTTTAACTGAATTTACATATCGTAGGGGATCATGTAGATACTAGTTTAGCCTGCTTAGCCGTGGGGGACTAGGTTGGATGCTAGTATTAAAATGAGAATGGCAAATCAGAATTTTTACTTGTTAGCATAACCAGAAGTGAGGTTATCGAAAGAATACAAAGATTTCATTAATATTTTTATATATAGTTTTTCCTTTAGTTCTCATAGATAGCTTTTCTTTCCACTGTTTGCAAAATCCTATAAAGAAAATGTTTCATTACTATAAGCAAACAGATAATAAATAATTCACTTCACTAAACATTTAGAAATGTATTATACTCAAATAATATAAGTAAATGTATAAAATTAACTAATTAAATGAATTATTATTATTCTGCCATTATTATTATAAGTGCATAATAATACCGTAGTCAATAAAATTTATTGACTTTTCTTCTATCCCACCGATTTCATATTTGTCATTGTATTATCACGTTATGTCCACCTAATATACAATTACAATATTTGCTGAAAAGTTAGCGGAACGCTAGCGTGTTCAACAAATTATGTTGAGAAAGTCCGGATTTATCAGCAACCTGTTCTACACCAAGTTCAGCATTACCCGGACTAAATGTA
Organism: Stenurella melanura; assembly: GCA_963583905.1. Classification (NCBI taxonomy): domain Eukaryota; kingdom Metazoa; phylum Arthropoda; class Insecta; order Coleoptera; family Cerambycidae; genus Stenurella; species Stenurella melanura. The sequence continues at coordinate 176,935,439 of OY757309.1, forward strand.
ATAAGTTATATCTAGGTTACATCCTGGACAATGAGAGTGGACAAACACTGGCTGTTAGCACAATTGGTTCGCATTAGGAAATACAGGAAAATGTTATCCTGCTACATATTAAATCACAAAAGAAAAATAAATGTTGGGGCTTAACTTGTTACTAACACATTCTCGCTAAAGCTTTCTATTTATAATTATAATGGTTTAGAGACAAGAAATGTTTTGTTTTATTTTAAAAAATATACTAAACGGTAGGATATAATCTATTATTTAAAAGTTCACAATTTAAATTGTTTTACTTTTATTAGTTATTTACATAAAAATGCTATACGAATTAGAATATTTTTATTTACCATTAAATACATATGTACCATACACTGACCGTTACATAATGTATCTTTTTTTGCCATTTCATGTTATATTGGATTGATGTACGCACAAAAAGTTACAGATCTACAGTCAGACACTTTTTGTCGCTCAAATTTCAAATCTCACTGTTTCATGACATACTAAACCTTCATCATTCAACAAAAAAAAAATATTTTCTTTTTACGATTACTGTATCCATAATGTGGCTGTAGAAGTAATAATAATTTCCAGTCTTTGTATTCCATCAAAAACCTGCAGTCTGGTTCTCGATAGAATGCAAATATTAATTAATATTTTTATAGATAGTTTTACTTCCACTTCCACGTAGTGGAGTGGAAGTATAATAATCGTAAAAAAAAATATTTTCTTTTTTTTGTTGAAGTGTGCTTAGAATGTCATAAACCGTCGAGGTTTTAAATTTGAGCGAAAAAAAGATGTCTGTCTGTTTGTCTGGCTAACTGTCTGTCTGTCTGTCTGTCGGTCTGCAACTTTTTTCTGTCCACACCTTTTCTCAGCAGCCGTTAAAGATATTCACTTGAAATTTGGTACATATATGTATCTTGACGAGATCTGGTAGATTGTATTTACGTTAATTCCGGTGAATTGTTGGAGGTTAAATAGGGGTAAATTAGTGAAAATAACTGATGCAAGCTGGTATGAGTATAGTAACTTGGAATTCGGTGTATATAGTAGAAGTCAAGACGTCAGATCTCTTAATAATATTTTCAGCCCCCACTCCTTTATTAGAAGGGTTGATAAACAGAATTGAGATTTTCACTTGAAATTTGGTACACGTACATGTTATTTTATTTTATTTATTGCATACACTGTTCAACAGGTAAGATACCCAATTACAGAACAGGAATAAAGGCTTACAAAGCATTAATTACAAGATATACAATAACATAGAAAGAAAGTAAAATGAAGAAAACATTTACTTAAATGTACGAACTATGAATAACTGATGATACGAAGAGAGAGAAAAACATGTTATAACAACATCTGAAACTAGATTATATTTTGAGATGATTCCGTTGAAGGAGTGGGGAGGTAAAAAAGGAAAAATAAGAAAAGCAAGCTGGTACAGAAACTGGAGATTTGGTGTATATACTAGAAACCAAAACCTGAGACTTCTTTCCGATATTTTTCATTTCCCCACTCCCTCCACCTCCACTCCACTCAATTATTGAAGGGGATGATAACATAAAATTAAGATATTCACTTGAAAGTTAGTACAAGTATGTATTGTAATGACATCTGATTGAGACGATTTCGTTGAAAAGTTGGGAGGTGGGAGGTTGTTAATAGGGGAAAATAAGTAGAGCAAGCTAATATGAGTCTAAAAACTTCATTTTTAACGTATATGGTAGAAACCAATGCCTCAAATTTTTCTATGACATCTGCACCTAATATTATTAAAATTCTATGACCAATAATTTTCACATACTAGAGTAGGCAAATATAGTTGAGATGTTTCCTTTAAAGCAACTTGGATGAAAAATGTGGATGTGGAAGTACTGATTCCTTAGGCAGCGGTTCTTCTATTTACTATTTATAGATTGCTTTTTCTGCCGCTTGTCAAATCCTATAAAAAACATGTTTTATTGTGATCACATGCATTAAAAATAATTACCTTTAACACAATAAAACTATTTTTAACTGCGTTTATAGTTTGTCGCAATACATTTCTGGCTGTTTAAATTTAGATTTCATAGTTTGCTAGATTAATATCGAATTTTGTAAATCTAATAAAAATCATTATGGTTGAATGGAGACATCCAAAGCCCGTAATAACAAAAAAATTTATACAAAAACTGTATTGTTATACCAAAAAAGTAACCTATTTTACTTTCAGATCCACGTAGTGGATTGGAAGTACTTATTATAGTAATCGCAAAAAAATGTTCAATTTTTTTTTTCTTGAAATAGGTTTAGAAGTTCGTGAAACGTCGAGATTTTAAATTTGAGCAAAAAAAAAATCTGTCTGTCTGTCTGTAACTTTTTTTGTCCGCACGTTTTCTCCGGACGGAAAGGTTTAAGATATTGACTTGAAATTTTGTACATGTATATACTATAACGAGATCTGGAACTGGATTGTCGTTTGAGGATATCCGGTGAAGGGTTGGGGGTTAAATAGGGGCAAATAGGGGAAATAAGTAAAGCAATCTTGTAAGAGTACAGTAACTTGAAATTCGGTGTATGTACTAGAAGTTAAGGCCTTAGATTTTTTTTTAATATTTTTCAAGATTGAGACGGTGGGCCAGTAACAAGCAGCAGCTGTATTTTGAATCATGAGAAGGACTAGGGAGTGTATTTAAGGTTGTAGATAGATTCAACATAGAAGCTTAGAAACTTGAAAATGGGTGGAAAGGGTGAAAATGACTTGAAGAGGGTGGGATATCTCCGTTTAAGCTGGAATCTTTTTAAAAATATATATTTATGTCTACAATTAAATTTCCAATTTCAAATTAAAAGGAGCCTGAAATCAGGGCTCATTGACTCTTCTCCATTTAAAATGTGAGGAATTTCTCAATTCAATCCGTTTGTATGTTTCTCTCTATGTGCATATTATTTTTCGAATGTACCCTAAAGTATAGTGGTGAAAGGCGGAAATCCAAGTCAGGATGTAATGACAAGCTAGTGTCAAAAAGCAAATTTTCGAAAAACTTCATGGGACGCTTATTGCCATAAAAACCAACAAACTAATTCTTCGGATCTTTTAGTGAGGGAGAATACTAAAAGACCGACTTACTATAGCGTATCTTTGAAAAATGACCAAGTTTAAAGTGGAGGAAAAAATTCAACCGGACACAAAATTCGTAGTAAAGGCCTTGGCGGGCACAGCCCTAAGCGTCGCTCGAGTGCAGCTCGATGCCGAGAAAATTTCTTCGCGTTTTTTACCATTAGTATGTTTTAACAAAGTTGGAAAGCCTCATAGAATTCATATATAGATAGATAGACCTTTATTTTGTAACGGTCACGTTTTAAAAGAACACTCAGTACCGTAAATTAAATAACAGCTTGTCTAATATTCGTGTATTTACAAAATTGTTTTTATACGGTCGTAAAATTTTATCTTCGAGCGGGTAGTAAGACCGTTTGACCTTTCACTCCTTGCAGGCGGGGACAGGGGGTGTTGTTTACTTCGTGCAGGTAAATTTTCGTTAGTTTTAGGCAGTCGAGGATCGGCTTAGAGCCGATATAGATACCACGAGAGAGGTGAATTTGACCTCTCCGGTATAATTAAGTGGTAATTAAGTTGTTTAAGCAAGAATATTTAAAGTCTTTTTATGATGACGATTATTCTTTTTGAGTATTGCCGCTACGTTTTATGTTAAATTGTTTATCAGGGTAATGTGTATCACCAAGTGCAAATATTTAATAGTCAATTAAATGACAGAATGAATCTGTATTAAATAGTAGAAAATTGCGTGACTAATCTGAATCAGTTTCTTTGATGCCATCTATGATTATTGGTGATTTAATTATCTGGTTTGTACGTTCATTTTTGTTGAGTGCCATGCGTTCATTGACCTTCATGTGTGCAGGAATGAAACTGTAAGTTTTTTATTTTATGTGCTAGTTGTGGTAGCTCAAAAGGCTACGCGCGTGAAGAATAATATTTTTAGTGTTGTTAAAGAACTAGTTTCGTGATTGATTTTTCCTTCCTGAGTGAGATCGGTAGACAATTTGACCGCTTTTATGTTAGTCGTAGACACTGGCCACATTGACTAGATTTGTTAACAATTTCGATGCCTAAATAGGCATATATAGTGGCTTAATTAGTGTGTGCTCGCTAACACTTAAGGTTGTTTAGAAACAATAGAAAAACCGGTACGCGCCTAAAGCTTTTTGTATGTCTCCCCAATTTGGGTATACGATTGTGAAACCTTTTGAGGGTTAAAATTTAAAGTGCCATGTCAATTAATGTAATTAGTTTAACTGGTTGATTCTTGTTAAAATGCTATTTGTTGTAGAGTCCTAGTAATTTTAGTGAGTAAGTTATAAGTTTTCTTAGAACCGTCGTTGAGCTCAGGCCTGGCGATACAAAATATTGTATAGATTTATCTCTGTAATACGATTTTTTTACCAGAGTTGTTTGTTTGTTTTTTTGTAACTTCGAATGTTAATAAATTATTTGTTTTAGTAGTTGTTTAATTTCATTAAGCTAGCACTCATTTAAACTGGGATAGCTCGGTGTTTCCTTATTTTGCCGGGCCAACTTATAGTTTAAAGTGAGCAGAAATTGTATATTATTTGATTTCCAGTAACTAAAAATAAGGTGGCGTCCAACTATCGTTTGTTTGAGCCTTGTGGAGCTGTGTATTTATTTTTTTTGTAATTTCCTGTCATTAAGTATTTGTCAAGGTAAGTGATAACCAATATTAAGCAAAGCTATCAAGGAAAATCTGCCCTCTGAGGTCTTAAGCTCTATTTTGAATTTTAATTATGATTGAGGATTTAATATAATTAAAAGGCAAGGTTATAATTTGTCATATATACACAAATTATGTTTTGACACGTCAAATAAATGCAAAATATAGCAAAAAACCAGCAAAATTGTGGTTATCTTAAATAAAAGAAAAATACATAGTATACAAGACAAATAAATAACACATAGAATAAGTAACAATATAGCACATAGATAACTATATTAGCTTCATGAGGCAAATTCATCCTGACAAATAATACAATCGCCTATAAGAAATATTAGCACACCAAAGCGATCGAAAGTTATCAATGAGTCAATGAGTCAAATATGTTTGTAGAATTTATGTTGGACTTTTGAAAATGAAACATGTTTGTAGAATTTATGTCGGACTTTTGAAAATTATCAATTGGGAATCCTAATCTTTTTGTGCGAACATTGTCCTCGAGACGTAACATCTTGTCATGAATACTACTCTCTGATCTACATTGCTTTGTACACAATTAGCTTACAGACTTGAATATTTCTATTTTTTATACTTACTGAATTTTGTAGTTAATACATGAAAATATGTGTTGAATTCAACTCTCTTTTGATCCACTAGATCTAAGATTGACAACCTGCGTCCGATTCTGTGGCGTGAATCGTATAACTGTTTCATGCGGGTCGACTTCGATCCCATCACGTCTGTACAGTGTTTCGATTACTCACAGAGTCTATCAATCGTTATTGTGGTCTAAGAAGTGTTCTTTAAGTGCCAATTTATAAGACACTCTCATCAGAAGTACGCAACTAGACAACAAGATTTCACGGAAGGCAGACTGTAGTAATCATGGTAAGTAGAATTTTTTTAGTTTCGTTTTTAGGAGTCTTAAAAGCTGTACGAACCTCCCTGACACTGGAAATAGCCACAGGGCGTTGTGAAGGCACAACTGTTGCCAGATAATTATGAATTTTTGTCGTATTCTTCAGACGCGCGATGAGGTTCACCCAGTCCCATATTAGTTTCATCGAGCTATCTAGTGTAAGCTCTGGCTTTGATCTAAAGTTGTCTATATTTAGCAACTATGACATTCCTAGTAGATTCGCTATTTTGAATTTTTAACTATTGAAATCAAATGTGGAAGCAGCTGCTCCAAAAACTTAACTAACTTCTGTTACAAAATTTGTCCCTAGCGCATCCACCAAATTTTCGAATGAAGAAAACCTTTCCGATTTTACTCACCTTGTCCTAGACCTAGCTTGATGAAACTGTACCTGGGCTACTACCCAGCTACACTCTACAGTTTACTGAAGACTTGATAGAAATCGGTCAAGCTATTCCACAGTAATGATTTAATAAAATTTAAAAAAAAATACGAATTAAAAAGAAGTCGGTTAGAAACTGAAAATATGTGTATATTTTTGTAAGTTTGTTCTTTTGTTGGCCTTCTTCAAAGTGCATGTGACAGTCTTTTATTTTTTGGCATAAAATTTCATTTATCTTTCGCGATTCCTCAAATCATCCGGTTAAAATTTTTCCCTAATCGACAATAATTACGATTTTCATTAATTTTTAACTATTTCTTGAGGTTAGGGAAAATCCTGGCGTGATGGAGCAATTCTGATGACGGCATCGGATGGATTCAGCGGCTCAAAACAGAGAGGGGTATCATGCTCTGCTCAAACGCAAATGACTCTTTTCTTCCGTGTGCCTATGTAATTTATATGAATATGTTCTGCAATTTTATTATTATTTACCCTGTCCTGTGCTTGTTATTAGCTTGTGTTACCAACAATTTTCTTTTCGCTGAAACTTTTTAATAGAATTAAAGTAACATCCTGTACTACTTCTTATTATTTTCTATTTTAGACCCCAACCCGCTTCTGTGCGTTTAGCAGTAATCCTCTGAAAGACGCTTACGTTTTAAAGCTTAGACATAATATTATTGAGTATTGATATTTCTTTACAGTATGTCAAAAGTGTATCTTACGTTGATACTGTTCAAAAAAACAATCTTTGTTGATTCGAGTATATCAAGTAAATGAAAAACTCAACGAAACATAATTCTTGAGAAAAGATTTAGATTAAGATTTCACATACATATTTTATTATAAGTATGCCCAGTACAGAGTCTAATGTTTTTTGCAATTGTTAATTAACAGTAATCTCTTCGCTAATTTATTTATTTATTACATTCAACTTGGGGTTAGAACCCAGGTCCTTGAATTTCAAATCTAAAACTTAGCCGTTAGAAAACCATTCTTTCAATAAAACCGCGTTAATACTTAAACATAACTTTCTAATTGAAAATTATATCTATGTGATATACATTAGTAAACTACATAATTAAATTATAGGAAATTGTATTTTACAAGATCGTTGTTAAATTACAAAACCTAGAAAATAAAAACATTTTTTTAAATTTAAATGGTTTACTTACTTTTTTATTTTCTGATCAATACAATCGGACTATTCTTGCGTAAGTTATCTTTCTTGCAAGAAACGTGACGGATAGACAGATGGACTGACATTTTAAAAGTTGTTCAGAATTCAATCACTACGTCAACGATATGAATGTTTTTTCTGCTAACAATACTTACAGTTTAGAAATGTGCCGATCAAATAAAATATAATCTTGGCTTTCGCATTTGCGATGAACATAACATATTTTATACCATCGCTGCATTGTAAGTAAGTACTACGATTTTATTAAGGGCACAAGTTTAGCCATAGGCGTTGGCCAAACTTAGCTATTAATTTTCTTCTGTGAGAGCATTCGGACGTATAAACTTGTATATTAATTTCTCTTCGCGGAACAAAATCATGGAAACATATTTTTTTTAAATATTTTTTATACCATACGTCACCTCTCATTGAAAAACGTGCATGATTTTTTTACAGAGAGCCGACTAATCTTTGCCATTCTTTACTAGAGTGAATGGTGGAAGAAAATAATTTATTTAACTGAAAATTCAAATGTATTGATATATCTGCATCCGTAAGAAGTAACTTCAAACACTAACATTTAAATGTTGAAATATTAAACAAGGCTGTGATTAATAGATTAATAGACTAATCCTATACGAAGATATTTCTAGTCATTTGTTCCAATAAATGAGTAGAAGTTGCAGTCGGACGTGGCCCACTATGAAAATTACTTTAATTAAAATTTTGTTCAAATACGATACAATCCATTTAATAGCCTAAATTTAAGACGCATTCATAAATACTTGATCCTGTGGATGGAGTTACGCCTCGCGTCTGAAGGACATAACAACATTTTTATTATAAAGGCCGCTAGAAGTCCCTTCTGCAACTATCAGCGGATATTCTCCACTGTCTGCTTCCCGTCATATATTGTAAGCCGATGTATATTATTTCCCTGATTGTCATCTTAAAATGAACACTGTAGAGACACTCTTAATGTTAATAACCTCGAGGCTATGTGAACATTCGGTATCCTGAAAACAAACGTGAAAGGATCGTAAGAGATCTTTTAAATTCAGTTGCTAATTCAAAACACAGTATTACACGAAAGTTTCAATATGGCAGAATTCAATCCATAATATTTCCATTTATTTATAATAGAAAATGTAATTGGTATACGCCAAATAATATTCAAAGTCTCTCTGAATTAATTGTATATAAAATGATTCAGATCAACGCATACCACACATGGCAAGTGGAGCACGCTTCGAGGATGTGTGATCGCAATCTCATATGACGACGAGATGTTTATAACAATCGACTGATTTAAGTTCCTTGAAGTATACTTGTATACATTTTTTTGTTAGGCTTGGGACTGATTGTAATAACTGCAACGTAAATTTTGATTCGCTTCTTGCTAGCTTTAAATATAATAATTAGCCATTTTATGATTCGTCAGTATAACACACCTCCCATGTATCAATTTGAGTTGAAAATTTGAATCTAAGGGAAATTATCTTCTTTACAACGGCCTATATACATATACAATAATAAACATAGATATAGTTTTTCTATATGCATTTTTCCCCAAGAAAGGAGAGAGAGGTACAGTTAGTAAAGGAAAGAACAGTAATAACATACATTTTTTCAAATATGAACATAAATAAAAATTAAATTTCTATAGAAATAAGAAAATATAAATTAAAAAAATGAATCTAAATTTAATACTTACTTAGATCTCAATATTATAGATTAGTGAAAATAAATAAATAAAGTATTCGATAAGAAAAGTAAAATAATCAAAAATTTGAATTTTAGGGAAGTAAATTAACGGAAAATACTTATCAAATATCAATACGAATTATTTTGCAACGAAACAAAAACTTTTCATTAAACATTACTTTTCACTAAACAACGCTATTCCTTATCTGTATCACTACCGAGGTCACTATTCGACTCATCACTGTACGGATCACTGGCGTCGCCTCCAACATGTACGATGAATCTCTTTGCATTCATACTATGTAGTTCCTATAATGAAATGTACTCGTGTTCAATTTGTTTTATTTTTTATATACATTTTTTCCAATTTACTGAAGTAATTTTCTCCGCTTCGGCCCGAAAAAGGTCTACTACTTTTGAGTGATATTTTGGAAATGTGTAGTTTCTTCGCACAGCTGTTTTTAGCTGGCTCCATAATAATTCTATTGGATCAATCACGCAAAAATATGGTGGTAGACGTAAAATGGTGTGTCCGTATAATTTTGCCATCTCGTCGACGACATGTTTTCTTAAATTTAACTTAACTGAATCTTCATGACCGTAGGTTAGTTTAATCTTAATAGAAGTAGGGGACTATATGGATGCTAGTTGTTGAATAAGAAATTTTCAAATAAGAAATTATACAAATTCATTTCAAGATTTTAATTTGCTACTAGTTAGCTAATAGATAAGTGAAGATTTGTTGCGTTTGTCAGTCAATGTCGAATATAATTCTGTGGCTTTGCAATTTGAGAAAATGAGGTTTAAAGTTTTCATGAAAAATATCAGCTATTATGTCTCTTAGACTCTAGATTTTTTTTAAATGATATTGAAAAAATAGATTATATGCGTGAAACGGTAAATAAAAAATGTCTTTGCTTAAAACAAAATGGCTTATACGAAAAAAAGGTGACATTGACCTTTTTACTTCCCTCGCATACCGAAGGGAAGTGTTGTATTCGAGAAAAAATCACCCTCCGAGACTTTTTCGGATTTTGACGTTTCAGATCACGTAGATTACGAAAATATAGGTTTTTCAATTCCGTCAGTCTGTCAGTCTGTCAGTCTGTCTGTCTGTCTGTCTGTCTGTTGGTGCATTAACTAAAAAAACTACTTGACGGAGAGCAGTCAAATTTGGTAGGTAGTTGACCCTACTGTCAGCGAAGAAATGGTAGAACTTTCACTGGAAAATATACAGGGTGGATCGTCTAAAGGGAATAAATAACGAAAAAAATTTTTTCTCTGCTCAAATTTAAAATTTGCACGTTTCATGACACGCTGAACCTATTTCAGAAAAAAAGAATTTTTTTCACCATTTTTGAAAAATTTTTTAGTACCAAAAAATTTTGTTGTCTTTTTTCAAATTTAAAATGTCCACGTTTCATGGCATTCTAAACCTATTTCAAAAAAACGTTTTTTTGAATTTTTTTTACCAACATTTTGGAAAATTTTTTTACCACTAAAATAGATGGGAAAATGTTTTTCTTTGTCCAAATTTAAAATTCCCACGTTTCATAGCGTTCTAAACCTATTTGAAAGAAAATGTTTAGACATTTTTTTTAACTATTTTTGAAAAAATTTTACCACCAGTACAGACTGAATTTTCTTTTCTTTGTTCAAATTTAGGATTTTCACGTTTCCATGGCATTCTAAACCTATTGAAACAAATTTAAAAATTATTTTGATTAAAATTTTTTTTTTTTTTAAATTAGTTTGCAAACAATTTTTAATCTATTACTGGGTATAGAATAGACGCTCAAATTTAACATTTCCACGTTTCATGACTTTTCAAACCTATTTCGGAAAGGAAAATTTGCAACATTTTTTTTACCATTTTGGAAAAAAATTTACCATTAGAATCTCGATTAGAATAGACGGAATTTTTTTTTTCCTTAAATTTAAAATTTTCACGTTTGACATGACTGACTTTCTAAACCTATTTGAGAAAAAGAAATTTGAAAATTTTTTTCACCAACCTTTTTGAAGAAATTTTTACCACTAAAATAGATGTAAAATTTTTTGTTCTTCGCTCAAATTAAAAATGTTCACGTTTCATGGCATTCTTAACCAATTAAAAAAAAATACCACTGTAGAATAGAAGGAAACTTTCCTTTTTGCTTAAAATTTCCACGTGTCATGGCATTCTAAACCTATTTCAGAAGAAAAAAATTTTTGAAATTTTTTTTTAAAAACTTGAAAAATTGAAAAAAAAATGAAATTTGTTAACCACCACTATACTACCACTCCACTACGTGTATGTGGAATTGAAAATGTTGCAGATGGCAATAACATTAGGCATATGCACCCTATTATACTATTATTGAAAAATGTACAGGGTGGTCATCCCAAGAAATAATTCAGTCATGGTGGACATTTATAAAGGTATTTGCCCAAGCCTTCCATATTTGACACCTGTTATTTAGTATTGAACTTTTGCTGTTGGGTGAGCACTCTGTATATTTTTTTGACCAAAACTTATCAGGTGTTCTTTGTAATAATAGTGATAACTATATTCCGATTTTTATTTTCAATGTCACTTCGTAATTATTAATTTTTTAGAGTGACCGCCATGCACAAATAAAGAGGGAAGTTCTGTGTAAATACCTTTACCGATTTTTTATTTAGCGAAAAAATTCTTAATTATCCACTTTGGCTTTTTAAGAACAAATTAAAAAAATCAATGAAACAAGTAAGGCAGTAAAAATAATTTCAATTTCTTATACCATTAACAGAAATTAAAAAAAAATTAATGATATGTCTTGAAAATCATTAAACATTTCTTAGTTGCGCAATAAATAAATTAACAAAATATTCAAGGCAGTAAAGAAGAAAGTATTTAACAAATTTACTAACTTGATTTTTTTCAGTCATAATTTGAGGAATTAAAATAATTCATTTTAATGTCTTAAAATATGATTGAAAAAATCTAGCAAATACAAAAACTAAAATAATTTATTTTAATTTTTTATACTGTTATTGAAAAAATCAAACAACTAAATTATTAAATATCATCCAAATCATGAAAAATACCGTCATCATCAGTAATAGTGTCAACTGCTGTAGGTGATGTAGTTAGAGTCGTACGAAATTCGCTGTAGTAAAGTCTGCTACTTTCATCAATATGTGGTTGAAGTTCTTTTAAATGCTTTAGCTTGCTTTCAGGAATTCCTAATGGTGTATTCGAAATCGGAGTTAGTTTCCATAAATGCGAATTTTTTCTCATTAAATCGAGACTTTGAAATCCTTCATTACTATCAAACGATGATTTATAATGCAATTGCCACTTGAAATTCTCATTCATTTATGTGAGTTTAACATTGGCGTTTTTATCTAAATACAATCCGAACAAATGTAGTTCATTGGTATCAATAAGTCATTATAAGGAAAAAGTGATATTGGCCCTTTTATGAGTGGCTTTGTGCCTTTCCGATGAGCTCCAGAATAAGGACGAAAAACGCTGCAAAGGCTAAGCATTTCCAAAACAGAGTAATAGATTTCATGAAAACGTAATCCATTAGAATGAAAAATTTGTAAGACAAGGTAGGTAAATAAATTCATTTTAGGCATTTGTCCCCATTTTTAACTCAATCTTCATGACCGTAGGGGGTTATATAGATACTAGTTTAATCTGCATGGCCGTAGGGAACTATGTGGATGCTAGTTGTTGAATGAGAATTTTCAAATAATATATTATACAATTTCATTTTAGGATTTTAATTTGCTAGCATAACCAGAATTAAGGTTATCCAAAGGAAGCAAAGATTTCAATAATATTTCTACGCATAGTTTTTCTTTTAGTTCTCATAGATAATTATTTTTTCTGCTGTTTCCAAAATCCTATAAAGAATATGTTTCATTACTCTAAGCAAACAAATAATAAATAATTCACTTTTAAACATGCATGGAGTATATAGGCTCCAATGTTAGTTAGCTAATAGATAGGTGAAGATTTGTTGTTTTTATCAGTCAATTTCAAATATAATTATTTCGGAAAGTATCTAGGTTTTGCATGAAACATCTTTGAGTGGCTTTGTGTCTTTCTGATGAGCTCGAGAATAAGGGCGAAAAACGTTTCAAAGCCTAAGCTAAAATTTTATAAAATAAGTTAGGTAAATAAATTCATTTTAGGCCTTTGTTCTCATTATTAATTGGATCTTCATGACCGTAATGGGCTATGTAGATACTACTTTAATCTGCATGGCCGTAGGGAACTGTGTGGATGCTAGTTGTTGAATGAGAATTTTCAAATAAGAAATTATACACATTCATTTTAATTTGCTAACATAATCAGGATTCAGGTTATCGAAAGAATGCAATGATTTCATTAATATTTTTACACATAGTTTTTCTTTTAGTTCTCATAGATACTTAGTTATTTTTTCTGCTTTTTTGCAAAATCCTGTAAAGAATATGTTTCAATGTTTTCTTAAAATTACACGTTTTTTAGTACTTAGTACTTTTCCGGCTAACCGAGAGTGATAAGGGGCATTTTCTATTATGATTAGTCTATTTTTGTCCTATTTTGGGATTCTTGTATTCTCAAATCATTCTTCGAATATTTCTGCCGACATACATTGATGATAATCCTCATTTGACTCTTCTATTTTTTTATATAATTTCTGGCAATTATCCACCCACCCATTCATAGAATCGAAGTATACAGTTATTAGTCGACTTCCTTTATTCGGGGGTAAATATACCATGCATTTTTTGAACCCATCCGTCCATCCTTTCTTAAATGGATCTCATACCAGGTCTCGTCCAAATAACAAATAGTTCTATTTTCTTCTCTATATGTTGTAATATTGTCCAAGTAGTTCATATGCCATTTCACAATTCTTTCAGTTTCCATGATGCTGGCTCGCTGTAAGTAATCATTATGAACTTAGGACCCAATTTCGAAATCCACCTTGCTAATGTTGCCTGGCTAATACAGTCCAGTCAACGGGGGGTTTCACCTCTAACTTGAGTGCTAGTGAATAGATTTTGATGAAACCTTGTGCAATGGATTTGTAACGAAGTTTATAAAAAAGGTGAAAAAGATTAGGAAATGATCGAAGGGGGTAGGAAACAACCCTTTTATCCCGGGTTCCGTAACTTGCAGAATTAGGTCAAAAATGAAAAAAATAACAATACATTTACCTTTTTTGGCCCAAAATAAGATGTTTCTACTCCTGTGCGTTTTCGCCGAGTTTTTTCGGAAAAACATGAAAAACTACCCCTTTCTTTGAAATTGTACCGCTTTGAAAATATGTAATTTAAACATTTGAACAAAATTCAGACGTATACATTCGGGCCTTCTAAACATTTTTTGTCCCTTGGAACCTTTTTGTAACTTGCTAATTTTCCGAGTTACAGGCAATTTTTCACGATAATTAATGTATTATTATATTTGAAAATTTTCAATTTAAAAATACACCAAAATTCAAAAAATGAGCGTGATTTGTATACCTACAATTTTATTAAAAAATAGGAAACCTAAAACAGTTATACCATTTTTAAAGGTTCAATATAATCTTTAAAATGAAAATGTGCAATGTACATCAGTTATCGTGAAAAACTGTAACTCGGATAATTAGCAAGTAACAGAAAAATTCCAAGAGACAAAAAATGTTCAGAAGACCGCAATGCATACGTCTGAATTTTTAAAAATTTTTAAATTACATATTTTTAAAGCGCTACAATTTCAAAGAAAGGGGTAGTTTTTAAAGTTTTTCCGGAAAACTCGATAAAAACACACTTTACAGAAACAGGAAAATAAAAAAGTTTTGTATTTCGATGATACATTCACCTGAACTTTTACATTTCCATTCCCCCTCTTTTAGGAATTTTCAAATGGCCATATCTCGAAAAATAAGCAGTTCTCGAAAAAAATCACTTGAGTAGAAACATCTTATTTTGGACCAGAAAAGATAAACATATTGTTTATTTATTCATTTTTGACCTAATTCAACAAGTTATAGAATCCGTGACAAAAGGGGTGTTTTCTACCCCTTCCGATTATTTCCTACTCTTGTCTTTTTTTAACTTTTTTATTAACTTCATTATAAACACATTTCGCAAGGATTCATCAAAATCCATTCATTAGCACTCATGCTAGAAATTTTAGTTTATTAGCGCTCCGTTGACTAGATTAATAGTAATCCTATCATTTTTTCGCAATTCGCCGTATATTGTTTCTAGTGTCGGTATTTCAACTTTTTGGTATTTATTGTAAATTACGTCCTTTATATCCTTGGCCACTGAGGATTTACCTCTTTTGATACTCTCTTGCCTCGTCGTATTTTTCATTTTCTGACCATCCTGGTTAATAAATTCTCAATTGTTGATATCAATACTTCCGCCAAGTAAGCCTTTTTTATTTTGCTCCTCGTTCTCCTTCATTGCTATATTTTTATAAATAGTTAGTACGATTTCTTGCGCTCTTTCTTATAAATATTACCCTCTTAGTTGTTTAGTACTTGCAATATTTGTATCTTTTGAATTTTCGGCATCTCCTCCTGTGCTTGTGGATTGTTGGGGGATTTGTTTTCCACGATCGAAGCATGCTGATTAAATCATAAACACAGTAAATAAATTACAAATATCAAACACTTCGTATAATAAGAGACTAAGCCAATTCTGCACTGCGCTAGCATGTGCCTGTTTGTACACAAAGCCATATATCACAGTATGGGACATGCGAGAAGGGACGACCTGCGCAGTACCATTGAGAATGACTTGCAGTAGAAATATAACACAGAATTCGTCGCATATTTTACTATATAAAGGTAACGTGGATGGTAATGTAATTATTATTCTTTAAACAATAATATGGCCGTTCTGTAATATTTCACAGCGGAATGAAGGTGCTAGGATACTTTTCATATTTCAAATTACATATGCGAATGTCCACTTGCCCCTCATTCGGAGCGAGAGGCGCAGTTTCGGCTTTCTTTGCAATTTTTTCATCACAATATATAGATGAGTAGAACTTATGCATGCATAAAATCAAGCATGTCCTAATTGACATATGAGTAGGGCATATTAGGAAACAGATGTTCGTATATAAAGACATTTTTCTCTACGATGACTATTGATTTCTTTTCTTATTTATAATACGCCTATTTGAGTAAATCAAATATCAAATAATAGTGATAAAATAATAAGATTGAAATTAATAACCTCGATTAGCAGATTCAAGAACGATTAGATAATTCTTAAACTAGAGTTAAATTGATCAAGACATGTGGCATGTCAAGCAAAACACGGTAGCAGTAACTATAGAGTAACACAAACGAAATTATTGCCTGAACTTAAAATGCATAAATTTATTACGCTTACTTCATATCACACAATCCTATTGTAACTTACTAGCTCACTTAAAGGTAATTGAAAAACGTGGAAAGGATTTATCTCAATAAGATATTTCTCGATAAACGTCCGCTCGCCATCAGTTCTGTGTCAATTTATATAGAAAGACCCACGATCTGCCAAAACTATTAACTTACTGGTGTCAGTGCTGTATCAACTATGCCACCTGGGAGAACTGCTAATGAAAGTTTCAGTAAAGTTCCCCGTGGGAGGTGGAGTTCGTACTATTTCCCCCTTGGACTGTTGCATGAAACCGTATTACCTCCAGATCCGTATACTGTGCTGTATCAAATATACATATCCAACTTTTATTCGTTCTTTCGCTTCGGTAATAACTCTGAAACGTGGAACTGCAATAGGATTGATACTTCATTATTTAGGCATTTGTTATTTAAGAACTTAATAAACTGTAAACTATAGAATAATAAACTCGAAGTTCGAGGCAAAGAAGTCTTAAGATATACGACATATACTTTATATATGGTAATATTTTATCGGAAAAAAAGTTTATGAGACAGTTTTATAGGTTTCTTTTTATCAAAAGATGTCTGAAGAAAAACGAAAAGATATTTACATTAAATACTCTGGTTCATTCGTAAGTTGTTTCACACTAAATCACCGGACTTCGTGAATGTTGAAATCATATTGAATTTTGATAAGAAGCAATGCGTTTTATTTACTGTATATTGCAGGCTTATAAGCAACATTAAAAGAGAAAACAAAAGGGATATCAAATATGCTAATACTGTACAGTTGTTCAACGAACATACACTCGAATTGGAATTGAGGTAAATAAAAATGAAAAATCAGATAATATGCATACGTATTTTGGACACTACTAATAAAATACAGATATTTCCTTGAAATTTGGTATACGTATATATTATAATGACCACGAACTTGATTATATTTTGGTATTATTCCGTTGAAGGGTTGGGGGGTAAAGAGCGGTAAACAGGGGAAAAGAAGTAAAGCAAGCTGGTAAGAGTGCAGCAGAAACTATAAATTCTGCGTATGTACTAGAAACTAAGGCCTCAGATTTTTTCATAATATTTTTCAACCCCCCGCCCCACCACCACCCCTACTCCATTATTAAAGGAGTTGATAAAATAAAATTGAGACACTCACATGAAATTTGGTATACGTATATATTATAACGACATCTGGAACTAGATTATATTTTGTACCACCAACTTCTGCCCCCAGTAGGTGAGGAACTTGAGATTGCCCGATTCTCGTTTTGTTTGTGGAGACTGGGTCGTGGTTCGGAAATTATTCAGAAAAATTTTTAATTTTTAGGTTAGGCGCCAGTAGTCATATAAAAAACATCTACAACGTACTTGTCTAACTGTACGACTGTGACTACTCAGAGATAATTAAAATGTCATAGATACTCATACAATTAAACAGATAAACACTACTTTGTTAAATATATCTGGTTTATTGACTCTATTATAATTATTGAAATGATATGATTTAAATTTAAAAGTTACACCTTATGGTTGGATGTAGCTACTTCCTTACAGAAAGTTTATTTATATATTATAAATAAGTATGGTTAGGTAGAAGACCAAAAAAAGTAAAAAATATGACAATTTATCGTTAAGCTGTGATTAAGTAATCAAATGTAAAAAATTAATAAATAGCTGAAGGCAATATATAACATACAACAATGGTAAAAATTTAGAAATGTTTAAAAATGTATCGAAAGCTGAATGTTGAAAGTTGAATAATGAAGAGAAATTCAAGTGACACTGTTACCACCGGTTTCGTCCTGCAGAAACCAACCCTGGTCCTCGTCTCACCGAATCTTCACTGTGTATCACCACCACTCGATTATTGACATCCAGCAGAGATCCCTCGACTTCTCAGAACCTATTCGTCTGTGAACGGTTATCAAAACTCTAACAACTTGGTGCTCTCATCCAGCGGGGACTATTCTCTACCAAGACACTCCAACAATTTGGATTCAAAGACTTCTTCTTGGCAAATAACCCATGGATTAGTAGCAGCAGCCCAGTTCTTTGGCACAAGGTTAAGCCTATTTTTTGGTAAAATTCCAAAATTAAGGGTTAACTTAACACCTCAATTCCAATCCAGATGAGGTGTTAAACGGTCAGAAATACGTCTGTATCGCTAGCCAACAAAGTGGAAAATGGACCTGTTTCGTTCCCGTGTACGATCTAAAAATCTAGTGACTCTAGTTACCCATAATTACGCGAGGTGTCGCTGGTACTGGTAACGTAAATAATTCTTTAAATACAATACAAATCTACACAATTACTCTACTGTATCATTTATATGAATTCATGAGTTCTAATTTAATCAGAATTATCGATTTATAATTTTGTTTATCGATTTTTAGGATTTTGTTCACTTAATATAGATTTCTTTTTTTTTATATTTGTTGTACCAGATGACTTGTAGGTGTATAGTAAGAGAAGTAACAGATGGCGCTTGTATCCTAATTTATAATTTAAAGTTGGAATGATGAACACTTCAAGATTTAGTGAGACAGGGACGGCTTCAGAATTGAACTGAAAAATTAATTAATAAGTTTATTGAATTGTGGTTTAAAACTACCAAACATTCATTGCTATTAAAATAAAAATTAACAAGTGGCATTCAGGTAATTTTGAATGTCACAATTTTAAGATCGGGAATTTTAAGATAGGGAAATAAGTAAAAGAAGCTGATAAGAGTACAGAAACTTGAAATTTGGTGTAACTACTACAAGCCAAGGCCTCAAAATATGTTATAATAGTTTCCATCGCCCTACCAGCCCCCACTCCAATATTAAAGGGGTTGATAAAATAAAAATGAGATATTCACTTGAAATTTGATATACGTATATATTATAATCACATCAGGAACTAAATTATATTTTGGGATTATGCCGTTGGAGGGTTGGGGGTTAAATATTGGAAAATAAGTAAAGCAAGTTGGTAACAGTACAAAAACTTGAAATTCGGTATAATATGTACTCAAACACAAAGCGTCAGATTTTTTGTATTATTTTTCAACCCTCCACCACCCCTACTCCATTATTAAACGGGTTGATAAAATAAAATTGAGATATTCACTTGAAATTTGACATTCGTTTGTATTATAACGACAGCTGGAACTAGAATATATTTTGAGATGATTCCGCTCAACGGTTGGGAGTTAAATAGGGGTAAATAAGGGAAAATAAGTAAAGCAAGTTGGTAAGAGTACAGAAATTTGGGATTTGGTGTATACACTAGAAGCGAAGACCTCAGGTTTTTATTATAAGATTTTTCATGCCCCCACCAAGCCCACTCGCTTATTAAAATAGTTGATAAAATTGAAATGAGATTATCACTTGAAATTTGATATACGTATATATTATTTTAACATGATTCCAGAGAGGGAGTGGAGGGTAAGTAAAAGTAAATGGGGAAAAAGAACTAAAGCATGCTGTAAGAGTACAGAAACTTGAGATTTGGTGTCTTTCTAATATTTTTCTATGACGTCTGCCCCAAATATTATTAAAATCCTATGACCAATAATTTCCACATACTAGAGTCAAAATGTTTTCTTTAAAGTGACTGGGATGAAAAATCTGGATGTGGAAGTAGTGAATACTTAGGCAGCGTTTTTTTCTAAGGTTATTAAAATTTCTGTGCCGATACACACGGGAAAAGCTGATTTTGGCATTCGGACATTGGATAGCAACCCTATAACTTTGACTATTCTTTTACGTGAAAACGGTTATATGTATAATCTAGAAAATTTTTATAGAATCTCCTGCTCATTGATTTTCATCTCTATGATAGTTTTTGTATTTTTCGTATTTCAAAAGTTATTTATAAAAATGTTTGATTTTAAACTAGACGCCCTTCTGTTCTATCTTCCGCCCACAGCGGCATTGCTAATTTTTTAAAACACTTTTCTACCATTAAAATCTTACCAAAATGTCATCATTGATTTGGACATCGATTTTATCGCTCTTGCGGCCAAACGGAATGTCGTCGGTCGTAAATTTTCCAAACCAGCTTTTTTTAATTTACTCCGCCGTATTATTTCCAACGTAGGATCCAAAACTCGCTACGACCAAAAAACTTCCTGTCAAGAAAATATCTTTTATCGGTTGATTACCACTTAGTGAGTACAAAAATATGATTGGCATACATCCCGATCAGTCCATCCAGAGATGTCTATCTCTAGATGATTGTCTATACATCCCGGTAACTGGAGATACAGCGGCAGACGGTGTAATACCTGCAAGGTGTCTACCTCTAAGCTATGATTAGAAAGTATTAATCTGACTTTTCTAAACAATTAATTTCATTCATAAATTAAAATTTTACTACTAAGAAAAATTTTCAAATCGCTTTTCTTGTCTACCATGCTCTGAGGCACTGCATTAATTGTTTCTAGCGGTTACAAATGTCAGAGTGTACGCTGGCCACTGTACAATAACCTAACTCAATTACAACAAAATAAATATAATGCTTCGGAATTTTAGCAGTATATTTTCCGGCCGTTTTGCCGAGTGTGATGTACGCTATCTCACAAGCAATTCCAGTTAAGAATATGTATTGTCAAAGTCTAGTAATCGATAATTCGCTTTCTACGAGTTGTATTCAAATGGATTTTCAGTGCTGAATTACTACAATAAGCCCAAAAATAAATATTTAAATGGATCTGAATAACGAAAGAGATATTTTCAATGCAAATTGGCTTTTTCATGAGAGTATTATAAAATTTAACATGTTCACATATTTTACATTTTTAGAATAAATATTTTCTAAATGGGTAAACAAACACATTATACAAAAATTTACATAGAAGCGCAGGCTTTGAAAATATTAAACTAGTAGCTAAAAACAAAATATTTATACATTAATTTAGCTTAGTGAAGTAAATTCAACAAAATGTAAAATTTTACAGAAAAACGCTTTAATGTGTATTTAAAATTTAATAATTTAGGATCGCCATGAAGCAAAAATACCCTTGTGAATAATAGCAAATTATACAACAAGAATTGTGCTTTACAGCTAGCTTCTTAGAAAGCTACGACCAGTGTACAATAGGTCAAACTTTCGGCATAATTACATTAAACTTGGTAGTCAGGAATTTTTGGAATAGTTTATATCTACGTCGAATGTTAAAAATAAAATATGCCGAAACAAATATTGGTGTAATTCATTATTAAGCTTTACGTTATCCTCACTATTTCACTCTATTTTAGGGGATATTTTTACGTTTTACTAAAAAAGTACCTGGTAAATCAGTTTTTGGGCTGCGGATTCGGATTCAGCATAAAGAAATACACAAAGTCTATGTACTCGTGTCACTGATACAGAACTTTTTTTTTGTGGCGTTGTGTAATTGTTTATTCTAATGAAAGTGAACCGTGAACAAAAATTAAGTATATAATATTATCAATCATTAAATAAATGTGTTAAATATTTTTTTACCTTTTTCTAAATAGATACATATATCCGCTCATCGGTACGAAATGCTTTATTTTTGCTGCTTTTTAACTATATAACACCTCTAATACACAACAGCCGATATTAAAACTTTTCAACTATTATTTTCCTCCGCCAGAAATATTTCATACAAAGAATGGTTTATTAATACTTTCCCAAAACAGTTCATAAATAATAAATTTCATATTTCAGTAGCACTTGAAGTTCTTCCGACGAAAGCGAGTTAATTCTCCAAAGAGCTTTGCAGAGAAAGTGAATTTTTCAAAGGTTTCTACCCGGGCATATCTGAAAAATCGACCGTACGTCTAGAGGAAACAAACGATTGTCCTGGACAACAAGAAACAGAAGTAAATAAAGATGGCCACAAGATAAATTTAGGGCAAAGATCGCGGTCAAACCCGAATAATGTGATTAAATGTAAAGTTCCACAGCAATACTTTTCAACAAATTGAATTAGTTGCGGAGACTCAAAAGCATCAAAGACAGCTCTATTATCGTTCTCAAAGGGTGTGTCTATTCATTAATGATAGGTATAGGCCTCTGAAATACACAATTTTAATTGTTTACGTGAGAACTCGTTACACTGAATACTCAAAATTATTGTTGCATTGAACTAATTATTTAAATACAATATGACTTTTGTGTATCTCTGGTTTGTCATTTAATCCAATATTTCATTAGTATGGGCGCTGGCTGTTTTAATAAACCTTCTAATGAAATAATAGTGCAGTAAAAAAAGACTAATAAAAACTATGAGATATGCATAGTTCTGTAACAGCAAAATTATGATTTCATAACTTTTGTGGTATCACCAGGAGTATATATATCTGAGTTTTGGACTTCCAAATGTTATTGCGTTTTCTTATAAACAATTTAGTTTTTTGAACAGCGTTTTTTTAGGTAAGGAGGTGAATATTTCCGGTTCCAAAGGTATGATTAGATCAAACAAAAACCAAAATCTTCGTAATTAAAATTCCAACAAATCTGTGTATGTCCATAAGAAGTTTTTTTAAAGCCCTTTTGGCCACTTTTTGGCATTTATTTATTAACCAAATGGATTTTTTCGACCATTTTGTAAACGTTTTTGAAGAGTTTTGATCAGAAATGAAAGAGAATTGTGGCCAAAATTTGCTTAAAATGACTTAGAAACAGGCTTTTTTAATGTCAAAGGAAAGCTGGCATCGACATCTACACTTTAAAAAAAAGTGGTCCATTTTGGACTTAACGGTACAAAATGGCGGGCAATTCAAATTTTAGGTAACAAATTATATTTGTGTCCTTAGAGTTCAATTGGGCACCAAAATTTCAGGGTGTTCTGTTTTCAACAAAATGTATATTTTCTGGAAATTTGAAGCCGTTTGGAACTGAGTAAATGAAGGAACAACGTCCATTTGCCAATTTATTCAATTTTGTATGTTATGTACGTATTTGTTAGAATTTTAATTACGAAGATACTGCTTCCTTCAACATTTTACCTAAAAAACACTGTTCAAAAAACCGCCGCCTAAGGAATCACTACTTCCACATCCAGATTTCCCATTCAAGTCTCTTTAGAGGAAAACGCCTTGACTATATCTGCACCCTAATACGTGGAAATAATTAGTAATAAAGTTTTAGTAATACCCTTGAGGCATATGTCATAAAAAAACTTGAGACGTTGGTTTCTAGAATGTACGCAAAAAATGAAGTTTCGGACTCTTATCAGCTTGCTTTACTTATTTCCCCCATTTACTCCACACCCCCCAACCCTTCAACGGAATCATCTCAATCAGATATCATTACAATACATACGTGTACCAAATTTCAAGTGAATATATCGATTTTATTTTATCAACTCCTTTAATATTGGAGTGGATGTGGTGGGGGGGGTTGAAACATATTATACAGAAATCTGAGACCTTCGCTTCTAGTATATACACCAAGTCCCAAGTTTATGTACTCTTACCAGCTTGCTTTACTTAATTTCTCCTAATTAGCCCCTACTTACCCCCCACCCCTTCAACCGAATCATCTGAAAATATAATCTAATTCAGATGTCGTTATAGCACATATGTGTACCAAATTTCAAGTCAGTATCTTAATTGTATTTTATCAGCCCTTTTAATGTTGGCGTGGGGATGGTGGAGGTGTTGAAAAATATTTAAAACAAATGTTAGGCCTTAGTTCTTAGTACATACACGAAATCCCAAGTTTTTGTACTCTTACCAGCTTATTTCACTTATTTTCTCCTCTTTTTCCCTACTTACCTCCCACCCCTTCAACGGAATCATCTTTAATCTACTTCCAAATGTCGTTATAGCACGTATGTGTACTAAACATCAAGTCAGTATCTCAATTTTATTTTATCAGCCCTTTTAATTTTGGAGTGTAGTGAAGAGGTTGAAAAATATTATAAAAAAATCTTGGGCCTTGGTTTCTAGTATATACACCAAATCCCAAGTCTCTGTACTTTTACCAGCTTGCTTTACTTATTTTCCCCTATTCATCCCTATTTATCCCCCAACCCCTCAAAGGAATCATCTCAAAATATAATCTAATTCTAGATGTCGTTATAATATACGTGTACCCAATTTCAAGTGAATAGCTCAATTTGGTTTTATCAGCCCCTTTAATGATGGAGTGGGAGTGGTGGAGGGGTTGAAATATATTATAATAAAATCTTAGGCCTTGGCTCTAGTGTATACACCAATTCTCAAGTTTCTGAACTTGTACTAGCTTGCATTACTTATTTCCCCTTATTCACCCCTCTTTAACCCCCAACCTTTCACCGGAGTTAGCGCAAAATATAATCTAGTTCCAGATCTCGCTATGATACCTACATATGTGTACCAACTTTCAAGTCTATATCTTGAACCGTTGCTGGGAAAATGTGCGCACAAAAAAGTTACATACCGACAAATTTAAAATCTTGACGGTTTAAACCCATTTCAAGAAGAAACATTTTTGAAATTTTTTTTATGACTTCCACTCTACCTGGATGTGGAAGTAAAACTAAATTGTTTATAAAAAAACGCAATGGCCTTTGGCTATTACAAAACTATGCATATCAATCTCCTTTTTTTACTACACTGTAAAAGTTTCATTTGTTTTGGTGTAGATTACGATAGAAGTCAAAAATAGTTATACAGAACAGAACATTTGTTCAATTTTATATAAAACATTTTGGTATGTCCAATATAGAACACACACGCACATTATATGAGCATACACACGTACATACATATATAATGTTCATGAGCTCCACATTGAATTTGATATATTTATTGGCATCTGAAGGCCTAAAATGGAAGTATTTTAAAGGCACACTTTCGTGAGGTTATGAATGTTTAGTAGTCCGGAAGCTATAGAAGGTTCATAAAGAGTGAAAAGTAGAGCAAAAAATGAGGGGCAGTTTTTATTTATCAAAGGAGCAGGTTTATTTCACTAAAGCTATATTGTTGTTGATACACAGAAGTACAATAAACATTAAATAGCTTTGCCGCCTGCTTGGTGTACAGGTAACCGAGAAAGGTTAATGTATGTATGTTTACGATTCCAATTACTTATTAAAGGTAAAATGTTGCCAAATTTAAGTAAACAAGATATTGCCATACCACCTGACGGAAGATGCCACATCAAAAGTCGATTTTGTGAATCATTATCATTCACAAAATAATAAAAATATCTGATAGAGCATAAAACGATGATACATGGCGTTCCGAATAAGAAAACTACCCATTAATTTTTTAAGAAGTGTATCAATTGCAGCGATAATTAAGACAGACTTGCTATTGTCCTCTGTCATGACGATTAAAATAAATAAAATAAAATAATTAAATAAATAAATGCTTAAGAAAAATACACAAAATAAGAAAGTGAACTCACTCTATTTTAGAAGAGAAGATCATATACTGCTAGTAATATTGCAAGAATCAGCTACATTTATGCGTACATTACCTGTACATACACGAAATCCCAAGTAGACGTAGATAATTAGTTAATTTTGACAGTTACATAACTAAAGAGTTCACTTAAAATTCACTCTAGGGGCTATACTTCCGTAATCTCTTTCAGAAACTGTACCCCAAAAAAGGATTTTAACCCCTTCATTGCCAAGAACAACTTTGATTTTTAGCCTTGGCCTAGACTGCCAGAAATGTGCAAATCTTTGTACTGTTGGTCACTGTTTAAGTAACACATCAAGATGCCTGAAATGTTGGAAAAATATAAGTTTCCTTGTTTTTGGGTGTACTTAACACGATTTGGGGGTTTATTTACCTTAATATTATGCTCAAAACTGAGTAAAGCCGTAAAATAAAATTACAGTTTTTTCAGATATTTTAAAAATCTTTGCCCTGATGCGTTCGAATTATGTGTGATATTTATTTTATTTTAGTCACGTGAAAATCGATATCTTATGATTCCCAGTTTCACTGATAACAAATCATAAGTTGATTTAATAGCTTTAATTTAAAAAATTCAAAACAGGGGATGTAGACTTAGGAATTTTTACTGCAAGAATAATTTAAAAGAAATAAATTCAGCGAAGTCCGCACACAGATAATTTCCGCGGGACAAAAGGAGCCACAGGTGTGATTTTCTCGCAAATTGGAATTGTACTATAAATTCCTAAAGTCTGGAAAAAATAATGGTGGATGATTTCTACTGACCGAAAAAGTGGACAGACAACATTCAAATAATCAACTCTTTTAACTTTTAATTTTACTTTTGTTATCGTAGAGAACACACATAAAAGTTATAATCAAACATATTACTTATAGGATTTGGTAAATAGCAGAAAAAGTAATTTATGAAAAATTGAAATAAAGACGGTATATAGAAATATTAATTTCCTATCTTTGCATTTTTTCGATAACCTGCAATCTGGTAATGGTAGAAGTCAGAAATTCTAAACAGAATTTATCTACATATACGAATATTTCCACCAATTTTCACTGTTACAAAGTGAGCTAATTATACGCTGGCTCATATGCCATTAGTTAGTACGTAATTAAAACTTTCTCTAGTGCTGTAAATTCTTTAAACAGCAATACTTCAGTAATTATTGGAATTAGAGGACTGATATTTGAGAAATGCTCATTGTGAGAAAGAACTTCAACATGTTTATAGAACTTTATCAAATTGCATTGACTTAGAATACCCCACTGCGTAAATTTGATTACACATGTTTCTTATATTTTACGAATCATTTTTGTACTTATATTATATTGAAACTGTATATTCACTTTTGATATACATATACTTTACTACCTTGAAATTCATGCTATTTTATGCTAGTTTATTATCTAGGTGAGGTAGAACTGCAATTTATAGAGTTGCTATAAATTTTAGGTTTATTACTCCCATGCCGTATGCACGCAGTGCTTTGGAACTCGGCGGTCCCATCAACACTCCTGAGATAAAAAATGAATGAATTTTACCCATAGTTAGTTTTTAAAATTTAATTTTTATATGAAACAAATGTGCTTCTGTTGTAATCCTAAGTTTAAGAATGATTCAAAAATTAAAAATTAATTCAGTTGGTACATTGGGGGGGATCGTAATTAACTCTGTAATTCTTATATTGCATTGATAATATTGTTTGTTTTTGTTGCATATTTAAACATAGTTTAAACTGACGTTATTAACTTACAATGCAGAATACTAAGAGAAAGTTCACACTCAATTCGTTTATTTAGCCTTAATAAAGCTGTGTGTGACAAATAACCAGACATATTCTTTATAGGATTTTGCAAAGAGCGAAAAAAAAACTATCTATGAGAACTAAAAGAAAAACTATATGTAAAAATATTAATGAAATCTTTGCATTCTTTCGATAACCAGTCAGGTTATTGAAAACTAGCAAATTAAAATCCTAAAATAAATTTGTCCAATTTTTTTTGACATTCTCATTATAACACTAGCATCCAACATGGTGCCCTACGGCTAAGCAGATTAAACTAATATCTACATGACCCCTACTGTATGAAGATTCAGCTAAAAATGATAACAAGGGCCTAAAATGAATTTAATTACTTATCTTGTCTTAAAAAATTTTTCATTCTAATGGATTACATTTTCATAAAATCTCTCATTCAGTTCTTTAGAAATGCTTAGCCTTTGAAACGTTTTGGCCCTTATTCTGAGCTCATCAGAAAGGCACACAGCCAATGATAACGATGTTTCATGCAAAACCAAGGCAATATCCATGAATAAGTATGAAATATTTATATTTGATATTGACTCATGAAAAACGACAGATCTTTACCTATCTATTACCTATGCTTATCAAACTTCTCTTGAATTTTCAGTTGTAATTATTCGACAATTACCTCGTAAGTATACTGAAAAATGCAATATGAAATTTGATTAAATTACCACATTATAGTAATTTTATTAGACTTACCACGTATTTTTTACTCTTGGTATTAGATTCAATTTCAGTTAATACTCTGAAAATATCTAGCTAACAATTTTTACCCCACTTTTGATTAGCTTAAATTATTCCTGGCGCATTCACCAAATACTCGAGTTGAAAGAAGTCCTAGTCTTGCTCACCTTAAATTAGACTTACAGCCAGTACCATAAACAATGCCAAAAGGACACTTTTAGAAAAGGACACTGTATGCCTAAAGTTGACTTTCAATCACCTTTAAAGTCTGTCGTGTACCATAAATCGAATTAAATCGTCCTTTTGGAAAAGAAGGCTTTCTCTGATATTGTTGTGTTGTCTGGACTGAAAAAACTGTGATAATGCGGATTTATGAAGTTCTTACGGCGTTACGCTTAATTTACGTCTTTTGGCAGCATATTGACAGAAGTTTAAAAGTTAATTATTTTCTGTTTGCTTATAATGACGGAAGAGTTAAAAATGAAGAGAAAGAAAAAGTACTCACGAAAGAAGACGAATTACGACTGGTAGAGGCAATTTATGCCCAGAAAAAACTTATAGAAAATAAGGAAACAAACAAAGTAACAAACGCGGAAAAGGTAAATTTTATCACAGACATAGGTGTAGATCAAGTAATGGATATTTTAGGAAAGGCTTGGGAGTGTGTGGGGGTGGCTTTTAATTCCATTGCTGGCGAATATAGACGTATAGACCAGCTAAAATCAAAATATGACAATTTAAAAACAAAAATTAGGAAGGTTGTTGCCCAAGATAAAACATATATGAAGGGAACAGGATTGTATTTGGAAGAAGAGACTAAATTGAGAAAAGCTCAGAACATGAGAGAAGAGGAAGAACATAGAAAAAAGATATTACTTCTAGATTTAGAGATAGCGTTAAAAGAAGAACAATTACAAAAAATTAAGGAGAATCAAAATACCTAAATAATTATCGAATAAAAATGTTACATAATACACTGCTCTGTTTACTAAATAAACTTATAGATTTGCAAAATGTTCATTTATAATTAATCTTCGGATATTGTCTCCTACAATACCAATATTTGCGTTCTCTGCATCGCCATCATTCTGGTTATCTTTTTCATCGTCTAGAGCTTCGAACCGCTCCTCAGGAATATGTTCGTTTATATCTAAAGCTATATTATGCAACACAGCTGTAGCCACAATGATGGTCATAATTGTCTGCAACTTGACCCTCATTCCAAACCGCAATATTGGAAATCGTCGCTTCCATACTCCATATTGTCTTTCAACTGCATTTCGTGTTCGTATTATTGATTCGTTATAAAGATTTTCTGCTTCAGTATGAACATGAGCCAACTTTGTCATTAGATATGGTTCAACTGCATAGCCACTGCCAGCGACCAAAAGAAATCTTCCATATTTGCCATTTCTAAATTCTCGTTTCACACGACTTGTTGAAAATTGTCTGGTCGTGACAAGAGCTTGACCAACGTGCTACTATGTCCCGAATTTTCAATAATGCGTCACATATTGTTTGCACATTTAAACAAAAGTACCCCTTTCTTGGGCGATATATTTCGGCTTCAGGTCCCCCTACAGAATCTATTTTAACCAAGGTACAATCTATTGCGCCAATTACCCGTGGAAAACTCGCGGTTTTGTAAAATTCTGCAGCCGTGAATTCCATTTCCTCATTAGTATCACACATTTTACTTCCACATCCACGTAGTGGATTGGAAGTATAGTAATCGCAAGAAAATTTTCAAAAATTTTTATTCGTGAAATAGGTTTAGAATGTCATGAAACGTCGAGATTTTAAATTTGAGCGAAAAAAAATTTTCTGTCTGTCTGTCGGTCTGTCTGTAACTTTTTTTGTCCGCACGCTTTCTCCGGAACGGTTTAAGATATTGACCTGAAATTTTGTACACGTATATATTATAACGGGATCTGGAACTGGATTGTTTTTTGAGGAAATCCGGTGAAGGGTTGGGGGTTAAATAGGGGTAAATAGGGGGAAATAAGTAAAGCAAGCTTGTAAGAGTACAGAAACTTGAAATTCGGTGTATGTACTAGAAGTTAAGGCCTCAGATTTTTTTATAATATTTTTCAACCCCCCACCACCCCTACCCCATTAAAGGGGTTGATAAAATAAAGTTGAGATATATATATTACACAGAACTTCCCTCTTTATTTATACAGGGCGGTCACTCTAAAAAATTATTAATTACGATACCACACATGAGAATAGCAATCGAAAGGTATCATTAAAAGAAAAGAAAACCTCATAACGTTTGGTCAAAAAAATATACAGAGTGGTCATCCGATAGCAAAAATTCAATATTAAATAAAAGATGCCAAATATGGAAGGCTTGCGTAATACCTTTACAAAGAATGACCGCAAAAAAGCCTAAAATTCACCTGCTTGCATAGTAGATAGCGGGCCAAGGGAAAGAGCAAAATAAATCCTATAGGGCTCAAATTAAACTTTGAGAAATTCTTAAAAGATAAAACAACTCTGTTATTACTCAGATTTTATATTGTATGAATTTTTTACGGATTATGTATTATTCTGTAGCGTGTTTGGAAGATTTTAGGAGATTGTCCTACAACCCACCGACGCGACGCCTTGTAATAATTAAAATACCAACACCTGGAAACGAAAAAATTCATTGGTCCTACGCACATGATACAATCGTCATGGGAGTTTCACTAAAAAAAAATTATTATGAAATAAGTTTAGAATGGCATGAAACATGGAAAATTAAATTTGAGCAAAACAAATTTCGCATCTTTCTACTGGTAAAAAATTTTTCTAAACGTTTTTTTTTTCTGAAATAGGTTTGGAATGTCATGAAACGTAAAAATTTTAAATTTGAGCAAAAAAATATTTCCATCATATATTCTATTAGTAAAAATATATTTTAAAATATTTTCAAAATTTTACTTTGACAAAATTTTCAATTTTTATTTTTGAACAAATTTTTTTGTGAAATAAATTTAGAATGTCATGAAACGTGAAAATTTTAAATTTTTTCCATCTATTCTAGTGGTAAATTTTTTTCCAAAATGGTAAAAGAATGTTGCAAATATTTTTTTCCGAAATTGGTTTGGAATATCATGAAACGTGGAAATTTTAAATTTGAGTAAAAAGAGATTGGTCGTCTATTCCATAGCAGTGATAAGTAGAAAAAAATATTTTGAAATAATTTTAAAAAAATTTCAAAAACATTTTTAAATTTGTTTGAATAGGTTTAAAATTCCATGGAAACGTGAACAAAGAAAAAAAAAATTTACATATATTTTAGTGGTAAAATTTTTTCAAAAATGGTACAAAAGTTTTCTACCTTTTTTTTGTTTTTAATAGGTTTAGAACGCTATGAAAAGGGAAAACTTTAAATTTGAACAAAGGGAAATGTTTTTTCCATCTATTTTAGTGGTAAAAAATTTTTCAAAAATGTTTGTAAAACAATATTAAAAACACTTTTTTTTAATAGGTTTAGAATGCCTTGAAACGTGGAAACTTTAAGTTTAAAGAAAAAAAATGTTTCATCTATTATAGTGGTAAAATATTTTTCAGAAATGTTGGTGAAAAGGAATTTCAAAATGTTTTTTTCTGAAATTGGTTTAGCGTGTCATGAAACGTGTAAATTTTAAATTTGAGCAAAAAAATTTTTTTTTTCATTATTTATTCCCTTTAGACGGCCCACCCTGTATATCTTCCATTGAAAGTTTAACCATTTCTTCGCTGACAGTAGTGTCAACTACTTACCAAATTTGACTGCTCTCCGTCAAGCAGTTTTTCAGTTAATGCACCAACAGACAGACAGACAGACAGACAGACAGACAGACTGACGGAATTGAATAACCTATATTTTCGTAATCTACGCGATCTAAAACGTCAAAATCCGAAAAAATCTCGGAGGGTTATTTTTTCTCGGTATGCGAGGGAAGTAAAAATAGTACCTACATTGAGAGCTATAATATACATATGAATAACTTTGTGCGCTTAAAAAAAATCGCTGTTGTCAAACGATATACACTGGGAAAAAATTATTGTTTCAAAAACTTTTGTAATGTTTGGACTACATTTGCGTGCGGTAGAAAGAATTTTAAACAAAGTTTTTATTTAAAAATTCCATCTACCGCGCACTGACTGGAATTTTGGTTTGCCTGTGTAATTGGGGTATGCCAAGTACAGATATTGGAAACCATTCGTTAAAAATAGTCCCCCCCTCCATATTCTCTCTCTTAGATTACCAGACTGTCAAACGGTAGACTATGTGATCATTATCCCACGCGTGCTCACAAATTTTGAATTTTTCAAATTCCCCCCCCCCCCCTCTAAGCGTAATTTCTTTGTTCACCAAGCCTTACGTTGAAAGGTCTAGATGACTCACTCAGGTAATGTTTTCCGCACTCACACAATACTTTCACTTACACGGAACACTATAAATACAATTTCTAGAATTTTGATCTTAGCGTGGAACCCGTTTGAAAAATTGTTCGTACAGAAAACCTATTCCCAATTCTTCGTAATGTATCCGATAAACCATTTATATGTGGAAATACTGCGATAAACCTTAAGACCTCAGGTTGTAATGGTGTCGGAAGTCACTAAATATCCAACAGATAATTTGACCTAGTGATACATTCGCAAAAAAGGAAAACCAGCCTAACCTGAGAACTAACGTTAAGTTCATTTACACAGATTTTTAAAACAACAAAACAAATTCTATAAACTGTATAGTTTCTTGGGAATAAAAAGTTAAAGTTAAAAACAAAGAAAGTTGCATCTTAAGCTGACTATATATGATCTCAATTGGGACAGCATACAAACGAAAACTCCGAGTGAAGTCAGCATCTCCTTGATGGGACATAGGCGGCTGCCGTAGAAATGTCTTAAATACTAAATAATTATTTTTTAATTATTAAAGAAAGGGATTCCTTTATTCAATAGAAGTGGTCGATGAAAAAATATGTTCATCACATTTGATGAGTCACATAAATGATATATTAAGGCTACGTCTATTGTCTAGTGACCTACCTCTCATTCTATCTTCCAGCGGCAAAGTTATGTAATCTTAAGCGGGAGTTGCATAGATGGTATATAATCCTTCCGAAGGGGCATAAAGCAGCGACTGTCTTGTTTATTAAATGTTAGACCATGATACTATGAACTTTGCAGTATCATGATGTTAGGCAGGTAGAAAATTTCTACTATTCTGTAAAGGAAAGACTCGGTAAAATTTTAAAGTGTGAACTCGTTTCCTGGCATCGGTAATCGATCTCAGTAGCAGAAATAGGTCGACGTTAAATAAAAAAATTTCAAAAAAGCTTCGTCTACGAACTTTAAATAAACAATATTTCATTCGCCACTACTCGAATTTTCAGAACTTGAATCGGTATTTACATTAATAATAATTGGATTAATAGATGGTAATACAGAATATTCATTTTCCTTTTTTATCACATGAGATAGACACTTCCTCCATATATCGCTTTTGCCTCTTTCGTCTATTATTATCTTTACATTCTTTAAGACAGACTCACTTAATTATGGGGGTTAATTATATTGACGTAGCTTTCTTTTTACATCAGCCCACACCATGTCAATGGCGTTGAAAACGCAATATTATGTAGGCAGGCGTAAAATAGTATAATCGAGTGCTTCAAAAATTTTTTCAAAGGCATATTTCTTTTTGGAATTTTGCTTTCCAATCAGTTTTAACAAAGTATTTTCTGTGTTTTTCCTGGTATTTTCAAGCCTTTACCTTTCATAAATTCAATGATATCGCCTTTTCTTCTGTTGGTATTCGGAATTTTTGTGTGTTGCCGCGAATGGTATCACGCATTGTCCATAATAATTACAGAATTTGGTGGGATATTTGGTAATAGCTGTTCCTTTGCCCACTTCTCAAATAATTCGGTTGTCATATCCTCGTGGTAGTCGGCAGAGGATTGCTTGATATTTTTAGCAGACAACAACAACGCATTTGGAATTAAACCGTTTTTATTTCCAGCATGTAGAATTATATTTCTATTTCCCCTAAAACATGGAACACTTAAATTACACTTTTTTATGTTATCTACCCAACCGTATTCAACTACATCATGGGTGTCAAACCATGTTTCGTCAAAATAAATTATGTCTCTATTTGCATTTCGGTATTCTTTTATTTTACGCAGGTACTCGTGTCGATGATCAACGATGCGTGCTGATTCCGTAACTGCCATTCGTTTGTCCAATTTTTTGTACCTAAAACTGCAATCGAGCAAAACGTTTCTCAAAGTAAAATTTTTAGTTATAATCTAGATAGTCGTGTAAATTATCCCTAATCATTTCTAATGTGGGCACCTTCTATTCATTGCAAAAGTCATACACAAATCGACGAATGACATCTTTGGATGCGTTATCAAGTTTTTGTCGAACTCTTTTCCGTTTAATAAAATAATAAACTACATCCCCGGCTCTAATAATCCTATAGTAGTACGGCTAAATTTGGTTAATTCACAAATCCTCTTTACAATTTGATCATATGAAGAATCAATATTTTTGCCTTTTAAACACTACTAAATATTCAAAATAACCCTTTGAGTTTGAAATTGTAAGTCTTTATTTTCAAATTCCGCTTGTATAGGATCTGTATCAAAATCATCCGTTTCGTTGTCACTACTATCGAAATGCCTCCAAAATGCCATTTTAAACAAATAATTGCAAAAAATCACTCAAACGGTAATAAAACTAATAATTTGTTCAAATATTCACTAGAATTAAGTAATTTATAACGCTGCCTGGCTGTACTGCACTGGCTCGTACAGATCATACAATTAGTTCATACGTATTTTTTGTTTTATATATTATGACATACAAAAATTCTGAACAAGGTTGGTGTTGACACGTGGACTGTAGACGAGGAGTGGTGAATATAAATTTGTAAAATTTTGTGATCTGTCATTCAGTGTGAAGCGATGTATTGACAATACCCCGTACTGTTCCAATTGAGTTCGTAAATACTATACAACGATGTTATAACTCTGCGCCAGCCACATTCCACGCCTACATTAGGCGCCAAATCACATTTCGTATCCCTTTCTTGACTGAAAATTTTAAACTGGTCAATGGAAAAGGCTTTGGTGCCATAAACATGTATCGAATGTTTATATGCCGCCGGTATATAGTGAAAATTTCATTGACCTTTAATTGACATTCTTGGAAAAAATGCTTTGATATTCTACTTAATTATCCATATGTGCATTAAAGACAAATCATCACTCTGAAAAATACATATTTTTGCTTTCAAAATTTGGTAGCCCTCTGTGACAGGGATCGAATTGAGAAACAATATATATTTAAAAATATTTCCCCCTATGTACTATCTTTCTGTACCCTCTATTTCCAATAACTGAACGGATTGTTATGAACAAACAATACTTATAAACAAAGCATCTAATGAAAACATATAGACGAATAGATAAAGAACGTGCGGTATTCAACTTCACAATGAGACTGGAGAATTTCCGCTTTTTTATTCCATCATGTAATCAGTCGTTCGCCGGAGACTTCTACACTTCAAATATCAAAAAAAGAGCAAACAGCCAACCCCAGACGTTTTTATTGTTTGTTGCAAAAGACCAATATGAGTTACGTGCCACTACACAAACAAACAGGCGGATATGTGTGCTTGCAAATACCATCCCCGGCCGGGCCGGTCCCAAGTAAACGCTTATTGATTCAAAGTGGAACGGTTGAATGAATCTGTCAGGCGCGTTGCTTGATCCGGCCGACAGGTATATTGCTCCAGAGCGACGGTTTGTATTATCCTAGGCCTGACATGGCCAGATGGTCATGTAATTATTTCTCAATGCAGGAGAACCACAATATTTCAAGGACTCGCCAATATACTGTTCCTCATATTCAAATCCCATTGTTTTTGTAGTTTTAAAAGGGCAACTACAGCATGCTACAATTTCCAGACTTTCAATTGAGTCTTTTTATTATTTGTTAGTGGCATATTCATATTTTTTTGCTCGTCGTTTATGCATTCTGCAAGGAATATAATATATAGATGACGTTTTTGCAATATGCAAAGAATAATTAAATAAATTGATAGATGGTCAAATAAGTTATAATAATAATAATAATAATAATAATAATAATAATAAATGGTCTTTATTAGAAAAAAGAAATACAATTTCTTAATCTAAAGGGCGAAGTTTAGCTCAACAGCTATTCCACCACTTATACCCTTAAAAACATGATAACGAGATACTTGCACTAAGTAGATATTTACTTATATAAACTAGTAGAATTCGTTCAAGTAACAAACAAAATAATAATTATAAACTGTGGCTAAGAATAATTAATTGACGCAGAATTACATACACAATACAAACAGTTTTACACATATTACGTACACTGTTGGTTAAATAAAAAAAAAATTAATTTTGTACTTAAATGTATTTATGGAAAAATGTTTCAAATAATTTTCAAGCAGATTATAATTTGATGTAGCGTTGTAGGAGAAAGAGCGCAGATAAATGGCAGTACTATGTTGTGGCATAGTCAAAATATCAGTAGATCTTATATTAATATTATGGATACTTCTTCGACTTACAAGTTTTTGCTTAAGATACTGCGGCACTGAAGTAGTAAGAACTCTATGAACAAACATCAGCAGGTGATATTTGTAGGTATTTTCAAGATTAAGCCAACCAAGTTGCAAACGTTTCTGTGAGACATGTTAAATTTCTTTAATCCAAAAATATAGCGAATGCAGGCATTTTGAATTTTTTGTAACTTATTTATTGTGCTCTTGTCAAGACATGAAAAATATACAATAATACCATAATTAAGAAAGGATAAAACTAAAGATTTACACAGTTTTTTCCTTAGTTTATAATTAATTATATGTATATTGGCATAAAGAAGTTTCAGCACAACGTATGTTTTTTTAACCAACTTGTTAACATGTAACACATGTTAACAAATTGGTTCAAAAAACATTCATTTATAACATAAATCTGAGTTTTGATTGAAATATGATACCTAAATTTTTTGAGTTTGCTGCTGTTGGGAGTCTACTATTATCTAATAAAATATTTGTATTTTCACATAGCATTTGGTGATACATATTTTGACTAAAAATCATTACTGTCGATTTGTTTGGGATAATTTTTAAATTATGTTTTGTAGCAAAATTATAAATTTCTTGCAAGTCAATATTTATTAAGTTTGTAGCTGCGCGGTAATTACTAGGATCAAATGAGAAATAAAGTTGTGTATCATCGGCATATGCTTGCACAGAACAGTGCTTGCTGTATGTTTACAAATATCTGCTGTGTACAAGAGATAAAGAAGAGGTCCCAATACAGAACCTTGAGGCACACCGGATGTTATTAACTGACTACAAAAATAATTATTTTCAATAAATACTCTCTGACTACGACCAGTCAGATAAGATTTGATAAAATTTACAGTTATGTCGGAAAAACCAAAATAGTGCAACTTTGCACATAAAAGTTGATGATTTAATTTATCGAAAACTTTTGTGAAATCGAGCAGACCTAAAACTGTAGCTTGTTTGTTATCTAAATATATTATCGGTCACATTTACTAAGGCAGATGTTGCACTATGACCCTTTCGGAAACCTGATTGAAATAAAGGAATAATTTTGTGTTCTTTGACATAATCACTTAATTGCTGGTGTACAATTTTCTCAAGAATTTTTGACAGAACCGTTAAAATGCTTACAGGACGCAAGTCAGATATATTTTGAGGGTTATTGACCTTTGGCAAAGGACTAACTATTGCCTCTTTCCATTGTTCAGGGAAGTACCCTTGTTCCAGGCAACAATTCATAATGTGAGTGAGATAGTCACCAATGATTGGAAAACTGTATTTTAACATTACTAGGGAAATTTTGTCAGAACCACAAGCATTAGATTTTAGATTAAAAAGAACTTCATTAATTATTTCAGTTGAAGTCATATTAAAATCAAAACTCACATTATTTTTGTATTTCCTTGAACGATAAAAATTTACTGTTTCCTCACATGAGTTATTATTTTCAAAAACAGAAACAAAGTGGTCGTTGATATCATCCGGATTATTCATATTGCTAGGTAAGTCAGTTTTCGAATTCTGATGGATATTTAGTGATTTTAAAGCATTCCACGAGTATTTTTGATTTTGTAAACCTTGCAAATGATTTAAATATGCAGTTTTTTCTCTTCTTATAGCAGCTAATGTGTAATTACGCAATTCTTTATAATGATTCCAATCGTCACGTGATTTCGATCGTTCGTATTTAATGTAGGCTTTATCTCGCTCTTTGAATAAGATTTTATGGTATCGGCGATCCAAGGCGAATATGCTTTAGTTGCGTGAATTGTTGGAAAGCAAATATTCTGAGAACAAACATATTTTCACGTCAATATCATTAGTGTATAAGATGTTGTGAAATGGTTTTAATTGTAAATCGTTTAAAAATTCATAAAGGGAAAAAATTTGTTTACAATTTCAGGTTTGTTGATAAAAATGGGATCAACTAGGGTGTTAGAAAATTGTGTAATTCTAGTGGCTTCGTTAA
This sequence comes from Stenurella melanura, assembly GCA_963583905.1. Classification (NCBI taxonomy): domain Eukaryota; kingdom Metazoa; phylum Arthropoda; class Insecta; order Coleoptera; family Cerambycidae; genus Stenurella; species Stenurella melanura. The sequence goes on from OY757309.1 coordinate 176,974,155, forward strand.
CAACTTGTGTGAAATTGTAAGAATTAAGGGATGGTGTTAATACATTATCTAATCCAAATAAATTTATATTTATATCACCAATTATTACGATATTATCATGCATAGGTACAAAATATAAGTTCACTGTAAGTTCACTATAGATACATAATGTAATATGTTCATTAAAAAATTTAGTGACAGATACTAAACCAGTGTTTATAGAAAGAAGGCACCTGTACATACGAACAAATATTTAAATTTTAAGTCAAAATTTAGTGCAGTCAATCTGTCATTTGAGACCGAAAAAATTGCGATTAGACTGAATTTTTAATATGTTGTTTCTGGTGGTCTGGAATGTAAAATCTCAAGTTGGCGTATCCCCACCTGTTTCGGAATCGCCGCCATCTTAAAAAAAAATTGGAATTGACTTTTCTCGGTTCCTGTTCGTCGGAGAAAAAAATGTAAGTGATAAACATTGTAGAGCTCGAAAGACCGATGGTAGAAAACGGGCTTTTCTGGGTCATCCGTGGTAAAGTGGGGAAGCAATCTTTTTTTACTAATTTTGGGGTGTTGAAATCGAATCCGTCACCTGTCTTGGCGAAAAATATCGGGAATACATTAAAAGACAACTCTTATTTGGAGGTGACATTGGAATTGATATTAGAACTTGCCACTAGGATTAGAACTACAAGAGGGGTGGTTAGTGATTTCTCTCGCAATTAAAACTAATAAAAACTCCATAAAGATAAAATGCACCACCATAATCGGTGGGGATGGATGTAGGTGTATTCAGAAGTAATTTCATAATAGATATTTAACGAGGAGTTGTGGGTTTTCTTAAAAACAAATAACCGTATATTAGGTATTGTAACTTACACCGTTCCTATGGGTGCTGAAGGGTTAGCGGAGCGGAGGGGGGGGTGATTTAGAATGTTTTCTTCTCTTTCTACTTACCTAACGAAACTGAATATTTTGAAAGAATTTCCTGCATTAACGAATAACTTTTTTTGCAACTTCTAATATCAGTTTCAATGCCTCCCCAAACTAAGGGTTGTTCTTTACTGTCTTGTTCTTAACAAATTCGGCTGACAGATTCGTATTTAGCTTCCAAAATTAGTAAAAAAGGTGGTTTCCAAAGTTTACCACGGATGAGTAAAAAAATCCCCTTTTTAACATTGTTAATATGAACCTGTCATCCCAATTGGGAAGAGCAGGAAGATACTAAAAACAAACCTTATTTGAGGGTGGCATTGAAATTGATACTAGGACTTTGCAACAAAAATTAATTCATTAGTGCAGGAATTCTTTCAAAATACTCTGCTTTGTTGGGTAAGTAGAAAAAGAAGCAAAAAGAAAAGAAGTGTAAGTTACAATATCTAATATATATTCAGCGAGTGGTTTACAGCTAATTGGGCCATTTCTCGCATCTTAAGCGCCACACTCTCTTATTCATTCATTCATTTTCATCCAGGTCTCTTCTTTCCATCGCCTCCATCACACCCTCCATCCATTCTCTCGCAGGTCTACTTTTCTTTCTTCTTTCTGGAGGGTACCACTTCCACACTCGTTGAGGCCACCTATCTGTCTCTATACGCCGTAAATGTCCATACCACAGCAGTCTTTTCTTCTCAATGTGATCTATAATTCTTTCTTCCATGTTCATTCTTTTTCTTATTTCGGTGTTTCTTATATGTTCTAACCTAGATACCCTACAGCTTCTTCTCAGCGCGTCCTTTTCCACCGCAAGCAGCCTTTCCTTATTTCTTTTTGTTATTTCCCACGTTTCCGATTCACTTGTCAATATGCTTTGAAGAACACTTTTATAAATTCTTTCTTTTGTCGGCTTCTTAATTTGTTCTGACCGCCAAATGTTTAGTTTCTGAAGAGCCTGTTTGCCCTGTTTTATTCTATTGTTTATATCTCTTCGGCTATTCCCCTCCATTGACATAATAGCTCCAAGGTACGTGTACTCACTACAAACTTTTATTTCTCTTCCATTTAGATCCATGTCATTCTCTTCTTCCCCAATCACCAAATATTTGGTTTTGTCAAAATTAATTTTTAATCCCCATTTGTCATAGGTCTCCGTCAATTTTCGCATCATGTAGTTGATGTCATCTTCATCTGACGCAACAACCACTTGATCATCTGCAAAAAAAAGAAAATGCAGGTATTCGTCATTTATACATATGCCCATATTCCTGCAATTAGCCTGCCATTCTTGTAATACCTTGTTCATATAGATTTTAAATAGTAGACCATACCTAATGTACGATTATTTATTTATTTTTAAAAAACCTGAAACTCATCGTTATATGCCTATTATCAGGTTGCAAGGTGATTACTTCTGAATACTCTTACACCCATATCCACCATTAAGATAGTGGATTTGATATTCTTAGAGTGTTTAATTAGTTTTACTCGCAATGGACATCACACAAACTCTTGCAGTTCTAATTCTAGTGACTAGTTCTATCATATCAATTCCAATGTCGCCCACGAATAATGGTTGTTTCTTAATGTGTTCCAGAGATTTTTCGCCAAAACTGTTTTCAGCACTCCAAAATTAGCAAATAAATATGGCTTCCACACTTTACCACGAATGGCCCAAAAAAGCCTAAAAAAATAAAAAGATGGACCCCGTTTGAATGCTCGTAGCACCCTTATTTGATAAACTAAACTTTATTTTTCATTTACAAAAGTTCTTTAAGTGTAGTCACGTAATAGCCCAGTTGTCAGAGACACCAATTGATAAAAACCGGTCACTGAATGTTATATGGATGAATTTTTCAGAATAAGTGGTTTTGTTAGTGTAGAATACGATAAAAAAGTTTACAGCCGTAAGATGCCGGCGACCCCCAAAAAATCGAAATTATTGGCCGAAATTCAGTTTTTTGGCCAATAAGTCGAAAAATAAAAAATGTATATAAAAAACTGATAGCATTGGGCGATAGAGGGGGAAATTTCACATCAAAAGCGTATATGAAATTTTTTTGCACGATCAAAAATGTAGACTCCAGATATTTTTTTACCGCACGAGAATGAAACGTGGCGACACATATGTACGGCTCGCGAAGCGTGCGTGCTCACGGATGCGCTACACTGAATTTGTTGTAACTTTTGAACTAATTAATGAAATTGGGATCAACAAAGCTTAAATGCAACAAGAAACATGTGGCTATTGAATTATCATATTTTCAAACATAAAAATGAATGTATGTAGGAATAGTACATATATGAAGTCGGAACATAAAGAGATTTCCGATGAAATCGGTAAAAGCTCTACAATTTCTACAATTTTTAAGATAGAAATCTGAAACTTTCACATATTACTCTGGAAGTAATGTATAAAAAGATCCGATGGATAGGTATGCCAAATAATTTTTCTGATAAAAATCATTAACGTTTATTTTACCCCTAGTTTCACGAATTTTGGAACAACGAAAATTATTTATTTTATTTTCATAAAATAAAAAAGGTTAATTTAATTCTTAAGGCAAATCCTCTTAAAACATCTTAAAGTGCACATTTCCAGCTTTAGAAATTGCAACTATAGAAATCTAATAACGCGATTTAAACCAAAGTAATAGGTGATTAAAGTTAGTTATACATATCAAATTTTATCACTTTCTCAAGATTTTGAAATTTTGGTATATCTTCAAAAATAAATTTGTGAGATTTTTTTCACTTATCGAAGATCAAGAAATTATTCGGACAATCCTTAAGTAGAATACTAGGTAATATTTAATACTTACTTTTCTATTAGTTTCGAATTTTTATAATTACTTAATATTCAATTCAAGCATTAGTTACCTGCAACTCGATAGCTATTTGTACTAAAGATCCGACCCGGTTTCACATTCTATTAGTTTGGACCCCGAAACCTCCTTTAATAAATAACTAATAGAATGATGAAATCTGCGTCAACATCGCTTCAATGACCCTCAAGATTCCGCATTAATACAGACAAATAAACATATCGACACTTTCTTTTATATTTATCTAGGTACCTATGTAAAATCAATGAAATCTGTATTCGTAATTAAATTACTAACTTCTGATATTGATGATGCGATGATTATTTGAAAATTGTTTCTTTTTTCGTTTTATATTGTTGTACTAGATTAAATCATTGATTTTCAAAGCACATGCGAAACTACAAAATCATAACTCTATAGACGCGACCCCATATGTTCAAAACGCGATATTGCAAAAAATGATTGACAAAATTAATCACATAATCCAATAGAACTACCTAATTACGTTCATCCCTATGCAGAGCACAGTGATAATTATAATGTTATTTAGTGGCAATCAATCAATCAGGTTTTGCAATCCGTCCTTTCAATAATATATGGCACGCCAACAGATGGGACAGGCCAGAGCCGCCTGCCCGATTGAATATGGGTTGAAATGTGGTTACAGCTGAGATCTAGAATAACCAATTACTACAAAGAATGCGGACTGGACCGGGTTGAAACTAGCGCAAAGTCCGAAATGTTAACCCTGGGGCACTTTTTGAAGGATGCTATGCTGGAAGATAAAGTTTCGCTGCGCATTTTAAGCGGATTGATGTTGTCCGTTAACGAGTGATTCTGGTAATTTAAAAACTATAGATAGTAAATCTATAAATTGCAGTGATATGGGCGGATACTAAAAGCTTTTTCCTTTGGACTGGTAAGTTAGTGGGAGTAACGCCCAAATGCCCGATAGAACTGACAAAAATTAATTTGTATTGTCACTATGGAACCGAGGTTCTTGAAATCTCTAGTAAAATTAGTAATGTCATCTTTACATAATACTAATGTTTATTCTAACAAGGAAAATTGCAATTGTAATGAAAATGTCGATCAATTTTTTACTATGGATAAATAAGTATTTAATTTTACGCCAGATAATAACATTTTTTAATTAATTTATTTTCATATTATTTAGGTTGTTGCATTTGTCCTTCCATGAAATACAGAAATCTAAGAAAGCGATTTTCTGTAGTCAAAACTGAGTATACCTATATACGAGGGACAATAAGGGACAATCCTATAAGTCGGCGTTAAATAATAATGATAAAAATAAAAGAATATGTTTAAAAATGGACGGCTGGAAACTCCCAACCAAATGGTTACGAAAATCCTTTACTTTAATCAACAACCAGACTTGCTGCCGATGAGCTGTGCGATTCAGGCCTCCGTAGCTCCGGTTCGCGGGCGCTACAACCTGTATTTAATGACTCACAGTTGCAGGGTTTGGTATTAACACACTGTTTTTATTCTTTGACAAATTTATTTTAAGCAGGTTTTTTCTTAATTATTTTCCTGCATAATCATATTTATTTACGTTCTTCCACACAACACCAGAATTAAACCAGAATGTTTAACGTGAGTATAAATTTAGAGATAATAAATATAAAAATGTTTTATTGAGATATTTGATAGAAGCTTATAATTATAATAAATCGGTAGCCACATAGTCCAGCCATACCAGCGGCTCACATCAATATATGTTTTTATCTACGATAAAATATAATTGATGTTTTTTATATAAATTGATATTTATATAGCCTCACTTGCATTAATGAGCTACATTTAGATTTAGATTAGAATTATACCAAATAGGAAATAAAATATTAAAATGGTAAAATAGAAATGGTACTTGCGTATTCCACCAGAATTAGGTATATAACAATAATTTAATTTGCATAACATAGGAGAAAACCGTCGCATATTTACTGTAGACATATATGGGATTTCTGAGAATATAGTGTCGTTTTTATGTTCTATATAAAAACTGAAAATCTTGTGTTAAAACCGATTTTCTTGTAAAAACTCTGTAAGCACTAAATTGTTCATAATAAATGAGTATCCAAATTAAAACTGCCCCAGAAATACCCATTTGACAGCTGATCTTTCCAAGCTATTCGATCACCTGGATCATATTCTATTAGAAAAATTGAGTAAATTTGGATTATCAGTAGCACAATTACATTTTCTTTGTTCATATCTAGAGAATACACGTCAGTATGTGGAGCACCAAGTTTTCAGGTCATTTGATGTTCTGGCCACACTTATTTTTTGTTTTTATAAATGGTATTGTAGCAAATTTGAAAGCAGAGAGCCTTGTATATGCAGTTGATTTGTAAATTGTGTAATAGAATGTGAACAATATTGTGGAAAAGTTCAAAATAACTATCTAGTCACTTGCCTCTCAACATATCTAACTGCAATACATTTACTTTTTATAAAATGTGTAACCCTATTGTGTACAATTTTTACATAAACGATCAAATGTTACAAAGTCCTGATGTAGTAAAAGAACTTAGAGTTATTTTTTATAAATACCTAAGTTTAATATTAATTTTACTGTAGCATTAGCATTAAATAGCCTAAGTTTTGTAATACAAAACCGCAAAGGGTTCAGCAATACTGATATTATGAAGTTGCTATAGTACTCATTTGTAAGATCAAAATTGGAATACTGTTCGCTCATATATGGTCTCTTGGATATGCTATTTAGATAAACAACGTTGGGATTGTTCAGCGCCGTTTTGTTAAGTACTTTTGTTGAAGATGGTATCTATCCCATAACTGGATATTCCCAAAATGTCATATCTACAAAATAGAAGAAGAAGCAATCATTATGCTCTTCGCCTATTTACTGCACTTTTTATATAATTATTGCACATTCTATAGTATACTCTCCGCATTTTATCCTAAATAAAAATATAATGTTTGTTTTGTATATTAGCGACGGTCCATCCATCCATCTCGCAGTTAGACAATAACTGCGAGATGGATGAAAGCCACCAAAGTTTGATCCACAATCGTATCACATTTGTGGTAGATTTACTACTGTTAAGTTCATAAACATTAGGAACTATTACCTAACTAGCCGGTTTTGCAATGTAGCAATATTATATAATATGAAAATATATGAATTTAATAAAATGAAATAATCAATAACTTTTTTATTTATTCATCTATTTTATTAAAAAACAGTAGGGTCTTCCTCTAGCTAACACTAACTTACTGACGAAGTTCAATACAATCGGACTCTTCGTTCTTAAGTTATCGTGCTTACAAGAAACGTGACGACGCACAGACGGATAAATGGACGGACAGACAGGCAGACGGACGGAAATTTTGAAAATTCTTCAGAATTCGATCACAAACACAGTGCATTGTAGTCCGAAATAAATAAAAAGTTGACAAAATTCAAATTTTATGTGTTCCAGGGGTACATTAGGGTACATCTCAGATAATATTTCAAGGAATATCAACCCATTTGTTCGAGAAACCTGCCTGCGATGATCCTTCAAACACGAATAATTGTTAACCTATGATTTTACTTCAGTTTGTTGGCAGATTTCAACGTGTGGCTGTACTTGAAATATTTGTGCTTTTGGTTTGTAATTCTTACAACAAAAGCTTTAAGGCAAGTACTTTATTTACATATAAAATATTTCCTCGAATTTTAGTTTGAAGCGGCTGATTTTATTATTTTTTATAAACGTAATTTCTTTTGCATTTTGTAAATTCTATTAGACCTAAAGAGAGTTTGCCACTAAAAGTCACGGAGATTTTCATTCTAAAATGTACTCTAGGCATCCCTTTATGCCGCGGTTAAATACATTTTTGTTCGAAGTTGTTCCCTTAAAACAAATTCGCATTTTTTATTTCGATTCATGGCGCTTCAAGTTATTTTCAAACCAAAATAAGATAGTGTCGTTACCGTCAGTAGTATGGCAAACGCTATACTATGGAGACCAAAAGCTTCGCACCGGTAGTACGTATTGAAGCGATTGGATCGCCCTCACCCTAAACCACAAAATTAAAAAAAATTATTTTTGAATGCCTACAAGAAGAGAAATGTTTGACGTTTTGTCGGAAAGACCTGATGAAATGTGTGTAGCACAGAAAGCTCATGTGGTGGATTATCTAATCAATCACTATGGAAAGGCGCAAGTAATCGTTCGCATAAGAAACGCTGCATTTGACTTTCACAACAAAGTTTTCTCAAGACTCGACAAATGCAATCGCAATCGAGGAAAACTCCGTCAGAAGCATGGAAAGTAAAACCTGCACATTGTTATTTTGTCTAAAAACCACCCCCTTAAAAGCCACCCCCGAATTTTATATTTTTTTCATTATTTATGTTGTGCTCTATTCTCTCTCCTCGTATTCTATTTTCATAGAATGCATGCATAAAAACATAAATGGTCACTTTGTCCAAAAACCACCTCTACGAAGCCACACTGAGTTTGATATTTTTTCATTAATTTTCTCATATTTTATGAGTCATCTTAAATAAAGTGCATGCGAAAAAATACATAAATTATTACTTTGTCAAAAACTACCACCTACAAAACCACCCCTGAGTTTGATATTTTATTATTATTTTTTTCAATCTTCATGGGTACTTTTGAATAATTTGCACGAAATAATACATGTGAATAGCCACTATCTAATAACCACCCCTTAAAACCCACCCCATATTTATTTAATTTTTTTCACTATTTTTCTCGTGATATGTACGTCATTCCTGACTAACTTAGACAATAATCAGATTTTTGTCCACTTTTCTCTGATTTTGGACCACTGTGAAGTGATATGAACATTTCTTCTCTACAAGCGATATTACCGGTTTTAGAGATGTGCCGATCGAATGCAATATACTCTTCGTTTTGTATTTGCAAAGAGTATAATAATACACTCAATAATTTTTCTTTACATAATTATGTATAACTTATTTGACTGGCCTTATATCTTGAAGCAACTGAATTTTCACATACCTTGTATAACAAGTCGGAATTGTAAAACATATCGTCTTTTTACTCCTCGAACTGATTTGTTAAAATTTTCTCTTTATATTTTATGTGTAAAAATTATAATCGAGATAGGCTTGATATATTCAGCTGTATTCGATCACTTAAGCGTCTTGATTTATAAAAGAAAATAACATTTTAACCTATTCAATTACAATGTCATATTACGTCACTGTAATGTTTCCCACCCTGTCACTGGTTATCTGCTGGGTGGTGTATCTAAACAAATAAATAAATTGAACATTTATGTAACATGTAAATTAAAGGCATAAAATCTAATTATGGCGTGTAACTATTAAAAACTGCCTAAAGAATTTCTGAAAGCCCACCCTACTCTTCAATAGTAGGGGTTATTGTATATGTTAGTTTATGCCACTAAAAATGTTTCATTAAGTTAAGTAAATAATGCTCTTATATTCAATACTAGGAATGAATACAGAAGATAAGTTTTTGCTTCTTTTCTTAAAGGATGTTATTGAACATACGCATTTTTGAGCTCAATATAAAAAATTAAAAACCGTGTTGCCGATTTGACGCATTTATCGCTTTGGTACTATAAACATTTTTAGTTTTTATCTCAACCCAATTTTAAAAATGCATGAATCCGGCGTCACATTGAGCGAGATGCTTATTTATTTTGGTTTTCAAAACATTTATTTTAAATTTTTATTTTCAATTCTAGAATGTGACAACTTGGTCAAAATTGTTAAAAATCGGTCTGTTAATGTCTGTAAAATACTGTATCTTCAAATGCCAAAATTAAATATAATTTAATTTTAATTAATTCCGGCTACCAAAAAGATTTCTTTTTTGCATTACAAATTTATTTCGAAGAGCAGGTAGGCAATATGCTGAACATTTGTTTCATAATTTAAAGGCATAATGAAATAATAAGTTGTTCAGTAGGTATTCCATTAAAAAATGTTTTTGTTAAAAAACAATATCGTTGAACTTAAGGCAAAATTAATAAATTGTAGTCAATACTAGCGACTGAAGAACTAATATTTTACAGGCGTTTTTAAACCGATTTTTGACCACTTGGAATAAGTCGCGGCATTCTTTAAATTAGAAATTATGTATTCTTTGGAAATCTAAATAATGTGTATTTTATCCAGTAGTATCAAGATATGCAAAAAAATGCAGATTGTCCCATTTAAAAATATGGTTTTCGTGAAAATTGCATTTATATGATTGTAAATTTTACCTAATAATAATAATAATAATAATAATAATAATAACATTTATTTTCCGCTGTGATAATGTACATTGGTATGCTACATCAAATTTAAAAATATTTAACTCGAACACCTAAAAGTTACAAGAGTTTTCATACGGGCTGGGCGACTCAGGTAGCCTACACATACACACCTACACACATACATATATATTGTTACATCACTACTTGGCCCTAGAAAAATTAACAATGATATCACCGGTTAAGGTGATAACCAAAGGCAATTCAACCAACACACAAATAGTGACGGCGAACGGCTAGCTGATCTGGTGCGTGGCTGGGATTTCGTGGGTTCAATTAATATATGTTTTTTTAAATCCGCCAGAGGGTGAACCAATATTTTTGTGATATTTTGCCTAGCTAGTTTGTTCCAACACTCAGAGGTAGCTTAAAATGATGTAAAAATTATGAGCGCCATCCACGGAAAATTTAAGAGTTACTGCTACCCCTGTGATGGTGAAACCAACCGCCGTGGAAAGATTTGATCTTATGGCGGACAGACAAACAGAAAAAATGAAAAATTAAATTTTACGATAAAAGATACTTATTTATTAATTACTTCAGAAAAATCGTCAATATAAAAACAAATCAGCGATTTTAATCAATTTAAAAAGTATAAAATAATGTTATCAATTATGAAATAGAAATATTAAGTAATATTATCACAATTTTCAACAGAAAATATTTATAGCTTAATTAATTTATCATTAAAAGAAAAGAAATATATTGTGCAATGAAAGTTATACAGTAAATATATACAACAAAAAATATCAATGAAATTCTCAGAATCTCACCAATCCTCCTGATGATGGATAGATAGTGGATGAGGGCTCCTGGTGAGTTCTGGTAGCTTTTCCTAACAGCCTCTCCGAACACAGACTGCTCCTCGACGTGGTTTGACGTCTTGCTAACCTGTATAACGCTAGGGTTTTGCTGTTGGTTGGGATTGACTGGACTAAACTGGACTTGACTAAACGGAATTTCAATCGACTGCTGAACTTTACTAAACTGTGTTTGACTGGACTATCCGTCTTATGAAATCTAGTAGGCATTTAACCATCAAACGAAAGAAGTGATTTTCCATGTGTAAATTATGTGGACTATGTAATCAACTATTTGATCAGTTATTTATCTATATATTCATATAATCAGTTATATAATCAGTTGTTTATTTAATCAACTATATAATCAGTTATTAAAATAATCAGTTATTTGTTAATTATCTATGTAATCAGCTATATAATCAGTGTAATCAGTTGGCAGCAAAACTTTACGTTTGGGAAGAAGAAAAAATATCAGCACATGTTTCAGAATTATGGTTAAGTTTAGTTAACAGGAATGAAAAATATAGCTGAAGGCTGTTAAATACTAATGAGAGGAATCAATTAAATAAATGTAATTACCTCTTATTAGATAGATCACTATGAGAAAGTTTGATAACAGCAGAAGTGTCACAGCTCGTGTCTGAATGATTATCAAAAAAACTTAAAAGTCAAAGTATATGCTGCTGCAGAATTGGCTACAGAAATGGCCATTCTGTTACCAGCTAGCTAATAAAAGAGATATCCCCTCTCAAGTCTCAATTAACATATTACCATACTATAAACTAAAAATTACTAAGAATTTGGGTCTGCGTTGTTATATGCAACCCATAATACTTCCTGCAGTATATTTGGTTTAACCAATAATTCAGAAATATGTGCTGTGTAATACAGATATATTTGCTATTCGATCAAAGCCCCTGTGTTCTATGAGAGCTGTTAGCAAAAACTGGAATACGAAAAGAGGTAAATGGATGAGACATGAAAATATAATAAATGTGTACATTCCTAAATTTAAACACATTACTTATGATAATTCAATGTCTGGTGTTTTCGTTACTAGAGTATGGTAAATACCTATACATGTTTCTCAACAATTAAGTTTAGTGTATTAGAATTTAATAAAATTACTGAAAGTTGCCAGATGTACGCAACAATATATACACGCAGGCAACTTTTTATTTATTCGATATTTGAATTAAGTGTGTTACAAAATTGATTATTTTTTTCTACGATAAATAGTAAAGATGTCTGTAAGGTTATAATATACCTACTTGAATTTTTCCGTACACTTGGATTGTGACTGTGTTTCCATTGTCTTTAAATTCGTAGCAGACTCCAGCAAGTTATTTCTTCTCAGATACAGAGGACTATTAATTTAATTTCAGATATACCAAATCCTTCATTGTCCTTATTTGATTTGATCAGTTAAAAATAATCCCTACTTCTATTGTAAGATAACAGATCTTGCAATAGAAGCAGAACAACAACATAGCTATATAATATAAAGTACATTACAATAATTTCAAATACGATTGTGAAGAACAACTGGTACACTTTAGCTTCTCCCTCATACTAATCCGACGAGACGCCATAGACGCTGGTCGTCGCTCCATCCATTCCCGACGAAGACGCACACACTATTTCTCTTTACTAGTACAATGTCCACTTATCCATCTCCGTCACGGTAACCACTCTAATCTGATTTTCAGGACAACATAATCAACGACTCCTGGAAAGGCTTCCCGATAACGGAAACTCTTAAAGAAATCTTGCTCCAGAATTAAAATTGTCAATATTTTTCCGTAGCAAACATATTTGTGGTAATTCCGTAGAAATTTGTTACAATTACATAATCAAAGTTATGAAGAACAAGTGAAAGGTATATTATATATTGCTGTTTAAAACAAACTGTGTTCCTACACTTCTAATAATAGGTAGGATAAAAATTCTGTGTTTCTTAAATTAGAGCTAAATAATTTTGGAATTATCCACAATATACTGCACTGGATAATATTATATTTAGCTGATAGAAAAAGTATTTGTTTCTATACACTCAGACATCTCTAATATTTATCACATATATATTGGAGAGGCACAAGGGTTTGTATTTGGTACATTACATTTTAATATTCATTAATAATCTTCCATCATTTCAGACGATGAAATAGACTGATATATTTATGTACGCTGATTATTCTACCATATTCTCTGCTGAAGCGGCTGCCATTTACCATGCTATCGATTGGTGCATATCTAATAATATTAAACATACTATACTTGCTACTGAATCGATGTCAGTATTACTTGCTTTAAGGAACTTTTCTTTTCACCAAAGTAACAACATTTTTATTTTAAAACTTATGGATAAACTAACAACAGCTGCTTCAAATCAAATATCTATACGTTTTGTTTGGGTTAAAGGTCATAGCAAAATTGAGGGTAATAACCTTGCAGATCTTATAGCAAAGCAAGCTAATCATGACAACAGCTACCAAGAAAAGATAGTTAACCATAAAGATATACATGCAGTTATTAAAAGTCGTTTTCGTAAAAAGTGGGATATTCACTAGCAACAATATGGTAAGAGAAGTAGGACTTTATATTATTTCATGTCCATGACAACATATCACGTACACCGGGGTATCAAAAGTTGGACGATAGTAGAATATTTATTGCGACTATTAGCAGGATGAAATTAAACCATGGCAGATTTCCCTCACACCTACACAAAACTGTTCTTGTGAAGCAGAAAACGGGGATTTAAATCACATTTTGTTTGGTTGTCCATCAACCATCAATGAATCAAATACGTTAGTATTACAACTAATTGAAAAAACACAAGCTTGCCTGATCTGGCTTCCAAATATCCTTAGCTCTAACAGCTGCGAAATTTACAATTTATTGTTTGCCTTTTTAATGAGAGCACTTCGGAATATCTAATCGACATCTAACTGCGGTATATTTGATGATATATATGCATATGTATTTTTTTAAATCAATATTTCTTATTGTTTATCCATATGTCATTGTCCCCATGTCATCCGTGGTCAACTTAGTTACGTCAACTTCAAATGCTCAGGAAGACCCCTGGGCGAGAAGCTTTTATCCTTGTCTGATCCTTACATTTGAATTAAATCATTGCTATTGCACATACATTTTTGAGTTGTTATGTTGTTATTTTGCACTGATTGCTATAACTATTGCTATGAAGTTTTCAAACATTCTCCTTATCTAAACGTATGCTGTGATTGGTTGTATGGCCAGGCATGTGCTTGCATGCGGCCTGCACGTGTGTGTGTGTATGCGTCACATGTAGCTACTCTAAACTATATATATATAGTTGTAGTACATATATGTGTGCGTCTATACTATATAAACCTCAAAATGGCCAAAACGCAAAGCTCGTAAGGCCAAAAAACTAGATTAAAAAAAAGGTGTACACTGATTATGCTTCGATAGTCAAAAATGATAATAGTGGGCAGGAATTAAAATATAACAAAAAATCACCAATTTAAGAATAGAAAGATTAACTAATAGTTAATACCGGAAACAGAGTTTCTGTCTATTTTTCTAGTTAATTACGTAAATTACTTCCTATTCTACTGTGTAGAAATAAATAATGATAAAAATGAACTATTTTAGACTCAATTCTTGGTTTCTCTAGACATAGACAATCTATGTTTGTGATTTGCCAATAATATCTACACCTTAGTACATTTTAAAAACCGCTGTCTCAGGAATCGCTACTTCCACATCCAGATTTCTCATTCAAGTATCTTTGAACGAAAACATCTTGATACTATATTTGTAATTGGAAGTAATTGCTCATAGAATTTTAATGACATAATATTTGAAATCGTCTGCCTTACGACGGTAATGGGGGGTTCTGGACCCTTACTAAATTAGCATGCTTTACTTATTTACCATTCACCATTCACCCCCAGCACTTCAACGGAATAATCTCAAAATATAAGTTACTCCCAGATCTCAGTTATAATACATACATCGGGTCCAAAACCGTCAAGGGGATTGGATACGGTGTATATATCTCAACAACTAACGAAGCTGAAAAGGGAATATTGCCTATGGATACTAGTATGTACACTGCCGAAGCCCCAGCAATTTCATTTACATTCTACTCTACACATGTTTTTGTTATCCAGAAATAAATCTGTCAGTTCCATATGGGTCAAAGCGCACTATGGTATACGAGGGAACAACAGACGGATCTACTTGCCAAGGAAGCATTCAATATGGACGTGTTCACAGGAGTGAAGTAAGTATTCTACGAGGACTTGATAGCTATATTAAAGACTAATATTCTTACAACGAAAAATTGCAAATATGGTTTAATTTATCCCAATGTAAGAAATCAACCCTTATACAGGACGATTAAGCTACCCAGGACGGCCTGTGTTTCCTTAGCTGGAGTAGTATTTAACCATGGTCATTTTAAATAACGTCTAATTTATATCACATATTCTTTGAGTGTGGTGGCGATAGGGATGGGGACGGGGTGTGGTAGATGTAATAAAAAATTTGAGGAGTTGACTTCTAGTATAACGGGTGACTCACACCATACTCTTGTAATTCTTGAATGGGTCAATGGATTATTTTCAAATTTGGTGTAATTATATGAAAAAGAATCCAATTATGTGAGGTAATAAAACAAAATGACCGTTTTTTGGTTTCGATGCAATTTACATGAAAATAAAATTTTAAAGGTGACAACTTATGGATATTTGCATATTTGGATTCTGCTGGCCAGAATGCATTTGTCTAACCCTCAGATATTATTTCGATTTTCAAACATTTTTTTTTAGTTTTTAGTTTAAGTTTTTTATTTTTAAGTAATTATTATTTCGCAAACGTTATGACTGACTGAAAAGACACTAAAAGGGTAGTATGAGGAGCAAAGATAAACAAGTATAAGTAATGTGGCAAACTACGACCACTGAAAACCGGGCTTTCAATTAGGATGAAGAAAATAAAGGAGTTACTGTAGAGTCTATCAATTTAAGTCTTATGACAATTGGTACAGATGTGACCCATAGTTCTAATGTGTCGGATTTTGACGTCATCAAGCAATGAATGTAAAATTACTAACATCGTGCCTCACAGTATTGCATTTTATACCACGTTTGACTACGTGTTCTGCTGCAAGAGCTTTTTTCACCTTGATCTTTCTTGGCTAGCATTTATACCTGTTTGATCTAAAGCCTCACATTGACATAGGACAAACTGTCTCTGATGCCCTACTGCATTGTCTACATTCTAGGTTCCTATTATACTTTCCTAGTCAATGTGCGTGTCTGTTCAGCACAGAATTTATTATCGAAGATAATAATTGGGAAATAAATCCATCTTCATAATGTGACTATCTTGAAGATAGAGAGATGATCAGCCGTATGGGGGCATGGGGGCGTGTTTTTTAAATCTTGTTCTAGATTAATAAAGATATTCTGCTCGATTCTATCTCTCCCTAACCTATCTTATTCTATACTGTTCTGTCCTGTAATATTCTATCTTACCCTCTCCTCTCCTCATTTCTCATCATCATCTGCTCTCTAATAAATATTACATTTTATCAAGTCCTATCATCTTATCTTCCTCTCTACGATCTTCAAATATCTTTTCACAGGTTACTTATCAGCCATCCAAATAAATATTCATAAACAATAAAAACATGTATATCCATTTCGCCAACATTGCAATTACTTCCTTACTATACCCATTTTGGTGCTAATTACCTCCACATCCACTTAATGGGGTGGTTGTATATTGCATAGTTTTATTGTTACCGTATCTGGCACTGGATTATATTTTGAGCTCCTTTCGTTGTAGATTTGAGGGGGGTAGATAAGGGTAAATAAGTAAAACAAGCCAATAAGTGTCCAGAAACTTGAGATTTGATGTAAAAACTAGAAACCAGGGTCTAAATTTTTTATAACATCTATCACCCCCACAACCATCTAATTTATTAAATGAAACTAGGATAATTGACTTCGTATATCTTATAACATCCAGATATGGATATCAGAAGACGGAAGGCGAAGATGTCGAACGGGACAGACGTTACTGTTAACATCGCGTGCAAACGGTGTAAATCTAAATTAATTAATGGCATAAGTGCATAAACTGTGAAAGTAGTTATCATATCAGCTGTGCCAAATATTTATCTAATGTGAAGTTTTCAGAGGACAAGACTTATGTTACTTGTTGTGATATGATGAATTCGGATACGAACTTAATTAAGGAACTACGCGACAAAATTAAGTTACTAAGTGATCAAATAGATCTAATGCATAAAATTGCAGATATTACAAAAGAAAAAGGCGAGTCTGTAAAAAAACTGCCTACAAATAAAAACTTAATCAATTTACCTGATAGAAATACACAAAAAGCAAAAGATAACAACTCAGTCATTCAGCGGTAGCCATCAACGAAAAAGAAATAGGGAATTCTCATGAGTGAATTAAAATGTAATGAAATAATAAATTTAGCTCATAATGAGGAAAAAAAGTGGTATCCTCTTATGCTGCTGCACAGCCTTCTGCAAATCTAACTACAGAAAACTCAGATGGACAATGGAAGGAAGTAACATATAAACATAAACCATTTTTCCAAAAAAGAAAAATGGTCATTGGAAATAACAAGGAGTTAGGAATAAAAGGCGTACGAAAACTGGTCCATTTACATGTATCTAGAGTTGACCTCGGTACATCGACTGAGAACTTGGAAGATTTACTAAAAAACTCATTTCCCGAAGTGAGCTGTGAATCAATAACTCCAAAGTACCCGATTATTTACTCATCATTTTAGAAAAGCAATGGACCCCAAGGTTTGGCCCGATGGTGCTTGCATAAGTCGTTTTTTTCAGAGACGAAACCCAACAAACCGTGTGGTAAAGTAATCTTTGAACCAGAAATACTTTTTGGAAATGTGCAGAGTTTAAATTCACAGGCCATAAACTTGTTAGAAATTGATGTTAATGACCATGATAGTATTAACTTTTTATGTTTGACTGAAACCCACTCTAGAGTGGACGATATTAAATTAAAACATATTGATGGATTCATTAAGTAACTTTTTCTCGCGTAATGTATACGAAAAAGGAGGTGTAGCCATTTACTCGAGGTCTAACCTCAATGAAAAAGAATCAATTTAGATCATTTTTGCGTTGAAAATCATTTCGAAATATGTGCAGTTTCCTGGAAACACACAGCAACCAATTTAATAACAATAATTTTATCTTGCTACATCTCCTTGTGGAGCTATTAACATATTTTCCGATTATATGTTTTAGAATCATTATTTAGGCCCAATATAAACATTGAGAAATATAAATAATTTCGTAAACTATGTAACATTTTGCTCAGTTTTAACCTACACCCTATGATAGTGTGGCCTACCCGCGTGACTATTAAGACATCAACGACCATAGACGTATTTTTTCAAATGTAAAAGATACTACTATAGCGTGTGTAGTAGACAATGATATTTCTGATCACAGAACAATACTTTTTCAACTATATTCAGAACCAAGTGCCCCACAAGCCTTTCAGTTTAGAAGGCATTTCATGGAGAACTCTATAAATGATTTTTGTCCATATTTGCTTCAAGAATCCTGAGCTCAAATGTACAATATATATACAATCGACGAGGCTTATCAGTATTTTCATGGTATATTTATGTTTTCTTTTAATAAGCATTTTCCTCTCAGGAAGAATTATATTAAATCGAACGATATTAACAAAAAATGGGTTAATAATGGAGTTAAAATGTCAAGTATAAAATTAAAAGATTTACGCAATCTAAAAAATTGTATATCCCGAGATAAATGATGAACACAAACGTGCAAAAAGAAAACACACAATGCTTATTGAGAAGACAAAGAAATGTTTCTTCCAAAATAAAATAATTAATTCTACAAACCGATCAAAAGCTGCATGGAAAGTAATTTCTGAAATGTCAAATAAAATCAATAAAAAAGATAACATGCAAGTACTGGAGGAGGGGGTTTTACGTAAAAATCCAGACGCAGTGGCTTCCGCTTTAAATAATGTTTTTATAAATGCACTTCTAAAGTTCCCCCAGAATAGATCAACTAAGAATGTGAATATTAATAACAATCACAATATCAGCAAAAATCAAAGTTCTATCTTCCTGGAACCTTTTGATGTTGAAGAACTGCTGTCTATATTAAAAAATAGATTAAAAAACAAGTATTCCTCAGATCCTGATGAGGCTCCCATGTTCTTAATTAAAAAAGTCATCGGTATCATTATAGAGCCAATTACGTATCTGGTAAATCTATCCTTTATTACAGGAAGTTTCCCGAAGACCCTAAAAATAGGTAAAGCTATACCTATTCATAAAAAATATGTTCCACAAGATATGAAGAATTATCGACCAGTCACGATTCCTTCTTGTTTTTCAAAAATCTTTGAATATTCATATCTTGCACGGCTCTCAAAATTTATTGAGAAACACAATATAATTTCGGAAAATCAGCACGGATTTCGTGTCAATAAATCAACTAGTACTGCTGAGTACTCTTTCTATAAAAAATTAATAGAACATATAGAGGAAGGAGAATGCCCAGTTGGAATCTGTTGCGATCTAAGTAGGGCATTCGACTGTGTCGATCATGACAACCTATTGGCCAAATTATATTTATACAGCATACGAGGAGTTGCATTTGACTGGTTAGCCTATTTTCTAAAAGATCGTAAACAATTTGTTAGCTTAACTCATACCGATTCCAAAACCACCTGTAAAGTCAACTCCAAGTACGTAACCGTGAATGCGGGTGTCCCTCAAGGTTCTGTATTGGGTCAAATACTGTATATATTATACACACGCGACCTTGAGAATTGGACACTAAACGCATTTTCAGTACTGTATGCGGACGATAAATCTCTGCTGATCTCCGATACATCGGACGATTTTCTAACATATAAATGTAAAAATGTGTTAGAGACAGTGTGTAATTGGTACAATAATATTTCACTTTTTATAAACCAAGAGAAAACAACGCTTATAAGATTTCACCACAGGCAAAAGGAATCCCGCAAATTAAGTATTAAAATAAATAATGTCACATTAAAATGTGAACAGCAAAATAAGTCTTTAGGAATCACAATGGATGAGTGCCTAAATTGGAAGGCTCACTGTGGTAACTTGATATCAAAATTATATAGAGTTTGCTATTTGTTCAGAAATATAAAATCAATTCTGACACAAGAACAATTAATAAATATATACCACGCACAGGTAGGATCTAGACTAAGATATGGCATATGTGTTTGGGGTAGCTCCACCTTATCATCGGAGGTTTTTATCGTTCGAAAATTAATTTTAAGGTGCATTGCTAATGTTTCTAATACAGAATCTTGTAGAGGATTGTTTAGAGATTTTAAAATTTTAACTCTTGTAAGTGTACTTATTTATGAATTGTGTGTATATGTCTTTAAAAATAAAACAAAATTTACGTTGACGAAAGATGTCCACAACATTGGGACCCGACAAGTTGATAATTTATATATTCCCTTTTGCAAGTATAAATTGTCAATGGATTCACCAGATTACAGGGGTCCATATGTCTATAACAAATTACCCTCTAAGATAAAAGAAGCTAAACATTTAAGATCTTTTAAAGCAAGGCGCTGCATCAATACTTGATAGATAAGTGTTTTTAATGCATTAGGAGAATTTTATGAAAATATCCATAAGTTGCATACGTTAGTTTAAGTAATGTGACTATTCCTATACAAATGCACTTGTCTATGAGGAAAATAATAATAATAATTATGATTATTATTGTTATTATTATTAAACGAAATCTGGAGCTGGATCATATTCTGAGCTTATTCCGTTGAAGGATTGGGGTCTAAATAGGAATAAGTAAGGAAACCAAGCTAGCTACAGTTCATATACTGGAATTTTCTGCATATATTAGAAGCCAGGGACTCAACTACCAAGCCCACTATATTA
Source organism: Stenurella melanura (assembly GCA_963583905.1). NCBI lineage: Eukaryota > Metazoa > Arthropoda > Insecta > Coleoptera > Cerambycidae > Stenurella > Stenurella melanura. The sequence continues at coordinate 176,995,006 of OY757309.1, forward strand.
TTAAAGAGTGCTTTAGTGTGTGTACGAGAACTAAAGTTCTTTAAGCAATGTTTTCACTAACCACCCCCATTATGACCTTGAGTGAGATGTGATCAAATATTATATTATTTCCACATAGTGGAGCGCGAATTTAATATCAAGATGTTTTCCCTTAAAGCAACTTGGATGGGTTTGAATATAGATACTGTTTTTTACTGTATTATACATATTTCTGTTAGTATTATTTATTATATTTCATTTTATTCCACAATTATTTCATCCGCTTTTAAATGAAAGTATTTGTTATTAAACTTCTGGATTCTCACGAATTGGAATTTAAATTATAACTTGGATATGCACGTCTTCATACACACTACTCAGCAAAATGCTAGCAGTAAAATCAAGCTATTCACTTGGATCATCTATAATATATGAAAGTAGATGTTACACCAGAGAAATCACTAATAGAACACACGAATAACCATCCCAGTTTACTGAATTATAATGCCAAACTCGACGTGGTGCGTTTTAATTCTTAATGTGTTTCCAGAGAAACAGGAGGATGCTAAAAATTTATGGTCGAGGTTTCCCATAGATCAGGGGACAGTTATATTGTCGTTGTCGGATATAGTCCTAGAAAGTCATAATTCATGTAATTAAATAATCCAGAATTTTACGATTTTTCTAGAATAAGTCAATTCCTAAAGGATACCGAAAACTTGGACTTTTGTAGTCAGAGGCAATGTATAAGTGGACAACGGTGGAATATAAGAAAAACAAATAATTGATGTCAACAAGTCGTCGTGCGAACACATAGTGAAAAAGTGCCCAGTTATTTTAATTTATACAATTTTTATGTGCAATAAAGTATTTTATACATAGTTTTGTCAAATATTAATCAGAAAATTTCGATTGACTTATTAAAAATTGATGGTGTTTGGCGACGAGAATTTCTACAAGAATATTCAGTCTTTATTAGATATTATTGTCCAATACATTTTAGCTGTTATCATTTGCAACTGGTGGTGGTATATTTTAGAACGACTCACAAAGTTACGAAGTTTTAGATTTTTTAAAATATAAAGTAAACACTACCCATGTGCTGCCTGGAATTTTTAACTATTTTTTCCAAATGCACTGGTATATTTTGAAATCACTCACGAAGTTCCAGTGCATTTCCACCCCTATAAAAACTACCCCTGTGTCCTGGGAATTTTTAGACCATTTTTCCCATGTCGACTTGAATATTTTAGAACGACTCACGAAATTTCAGATTTCTGGCCACCTAGAAGTTGAACCGGACCATAATGTATTTTCAAGATTTAATAATTTTTCTTGAAATTGTAATATTTTGGAGATTTAGATATTATTTAATGCATTCATTTATAAGCCGAAAAATAAATCTACTCCAGAACTGTTAACGTCATAACGGCATAAGAATGTCCTGTAGTCGTTGCCGTTATAAACTAGTTCAAGTCTTGACTTATTTATCCAAAAATAATTTATAAATTAAAAATATTCAGCTCATCAGCAACCAGGAATCAAAGCATTCATAAAGTTCTCTTACCCAGTATACTTGCAAAATTCTTAGTTTTATATTAATAATTTTTCACGATGCGTCAGAAAAATCTCTGAGCTGTGGCGCAGTGACAAACCAATGGAATCTCAACACCAAATCTTATCGACAACCATCGTTGATAGGAAGTTTTAGAGGTCAACGATTCTTTTTTCAAATACAAACTTGGTTTATTCTAATCTTTCCTACATGATACAATTAACTGTATATAGATTCACTGACAGTAGCATTATACATACAAATTCTCCAGACATTCGAGTCTGCGACTTCCTATGAATGATTAGTGCCAACTGAATATTTAATATTATCAGAGTTGTAAGTGGTTTTCCTAACTTTTGATTATATTGAAAACCCAGGAAATACAAAAAGGATATTTTTGAAAAAGATCTGTCTATCATGTATTGTCTGCCGTAGATTTTAAATTGTTAAAGAGGTCGCTTGACTTTTCAACCCTTCTTCACTTCGACCTAAAATATCTTCTGAGAAGTACCGTACAATTAGTTATTGCCTAGGACTCACAAGTTAAATTTGAAAAAATTGAGTTATGGCAGTTTAGAAGTACAATAATTTGAATAATCGTTGAAAACACTCTGTAGAACTAGGTTCCACTATACCTCTGTATGGTTTGACTTAAAATGTTTCAGCAAACAATTACCTACACGCTGAAATCCATATGACAAGTTTTCTTCGACATTTTCTTTTCTTGAAAATCGTCAATTTCATTTTTTGGAAGTTCATATGCAAGATTTACAGATATTATTAAAAATTATTTATTGTTAAAAAACATTTTTTACTATACTTTTAGAGTGTCCAAAACCGAGAAATTGGCAATTATTAATTTTTTTTTAAATTAATAACATTGAAAATATCAACTTTACGAAAATCGGTCAAAAATATTTTTTTTAAATGCTTCATTAAAAAAATATAAAATTTAGTTTTATTATAAACAAAATTGTTTTAAACAATATCAGGCCAGGTTACCGTTTGGCAACGGTGATTTTCATAATCAATAGTATGTAAATATATAACAGAAGATATAAACTTAGCCTATAAATACTTTATTAACAAATTATTACAACTTATACAGAATGTAAGAAACATAATACACTTGACATCAAAGCAAAAAGAATTAAACCCTGGATCACAACAAGACTAATTAATTCAATCAGAAACAGAAATAAACTTAAAATTGAGCTAAACAAACATAAACACGATTCAAATCTTTTGCAAAAATATTTAATTACAGAAATAAAACAAATAAATTAATAAAACGAGCTAAAAGGGACTATTACTGTGATAAAGTAAATGAAAACAAAAATGATATAAAATAGATTTGGGCAACGGTGAAGGAAAGTTTAAATGAAATAAGAAATTTTATAAGTTATAAAATCAAAGAAAATGAAAATTACATTACCGAGGAAATTATGTGAAATGTTTAATGATTATTTTATAAATGTTGGTAGGAATATGTCTGAAAAAATTTACTGTAACATAATATTTGAAAAAAGGCCAATTACCTGTAATAATTTAACGGTGTCACCTATTACAAAAATGAAATAATTAAAAATATAAGAAAATTAGAAACAAATTCTGCCCATGGTTTTGAAGGAATTGTAACAAATATTTTTTTAAATATTAATGCAAATATAGCTGAACCATTAACTTATGTTTTCTTAAAGGTATTGTTCCAGAGAAATAAAAAAATCGGTTGTAACTTGTACAAAAAAGGTGACAAAAGCGCAGTGAAAAATTATTCTGTCATAAATAACATTGAAACGTATATGGAGAGCAGACTAGTGAAACATTTAAACGATAACAAATTATTGTCAAATTTTCAATTTGATTTTAGGGAAAATTTGAGTACTGAGGATGCAATGTATGAAGTAACTAAAAATTTGTACAATTCTCTAGATAAAAAAAAAGCAAATCGCAGTATTTCTTGATTTGGCCAAGACACTTGACACAGTGTGTCATAAAATAATGATAGTAAAGCCAGCCGCATACGGTATTCAAGGACTAGTAAACAAATTGTTTCGTAGCTACCTGAATTCCAGACAACAGTGTGTAAAAATAGGACAATTTACGGGCAATTTCAAACATCAACTGCAATATGGAATACCACAAGGCACTGTGCTAGGACCAACATTATTCTCAATTTACATTAATAAACTACTTTTCCTTGAAACACAGTGTAAAATCACATCTTACGCTGACGACACTGTTTTATTAGTGGAAGGAGAAAACTGGGAGCGGCTAAAATAATTGTTAGTGACAGAATTGTCCAAAATCCAACAGTGACTGACTGAAAATTTACTTACGTTAAATCTAGATAAAACCAAATTTATGTGCTTTAGGATTTCTACCAAATATTCAAACAATAAATTTACACACATTCCTTTGTATTTTAAATAATTTTTTAAATTGCCACTGTACCCATGTATTAAAATCCACACATAATATGACATAGGTATTACTATAGATCAGGATTTGAAATGGACTGAACACGTAAAAAATCCGAATATAAAAATTCGTAAAGTTATTTGGAAGTTCTATGAGCCTGGAAATATTTTACCTGCACCCATGTTGAAAACAATTTATTATTCTTTGGCCGAATCGGTATCGCGATATGGAATTTCAATCTGGGGTGAACCATATCCTTCAAATTTAGAAATGCTCAAAATTACTCAGAAATGTTTAATAAAAGTTATACTATTTAAAATAAATAATAATCAAATAAATTATAAAAAAATTAAAGTTTTTAGTCTAGATCTCATTTATGTAAAATCCGTAATTGCATTTTCCTATAAACATAATTTATTTCAGAATAACCCCATTGGACATAATTACAACACACGATGCAAAGAAAATCGTAATATTAAAGTTCCCTCTTTAAGTAGAACAAGCAGCCAAAAATATATTTCATACTATAGTCCTGTTTTATAATCTTTTACCGATTTATATAAGAATGAGTAATAATGTTAATTTATTTAAAAGGAAACTAAATTGTTATTTAATATCTAATGATTTACCTTTTTTAAATATACTCTATAGTGAATAAACATATCATTCTTGCTGTTATTGATTTTTGCATATTCATAGCAATAAATATGGTGTAGAAAAGAAGTAGTCTTAATTTTACAATAAATCAACAATTTGATATACCTATCCTCCAATATCGCCATCAATACACACATAAAAAATTATTTATAATATGTAAATAATATATATTCACAAATACAGGTTTTCTGTAGTTTAGGTGTGCATTTTAAACTAAATATTTTGTAAATTGTACACTTTAAAAGTAACTAACAAAGTTGTAAAGTCTCCTGAACTGATTCCAACAAGCATCCTTGCTCTACTTCATAAGATTTCTATTTTTGACTTAAGAAAGTACTATTATGGTTTTTTTAGAACATTACGTAGGATAACAGTTTTACGGGAAAAGAGTTTGATGTTATATAGTTTACCTACTTACTATATTTTTTTCTCTATATATACATTTTTTTAACAATAGGAAGTCAGATCTTTCATAAAAGTCCTTTATTTTAAAAAGATACATTTAGAACCATAAATAATTATTGCATAAATACCTATTGCCTGGTAAGTGACTGTTTAGTTCATTTTCAACTTTGAAAGAAGTAGCACTGAAGAAGTATCCTTGTGTAGGATACAGAAACACGTGTCTGTGAAAGTTTTCAAAGTTTTTGGTAAGTGTTTTTGTCTTTAGTTGTTTTTTGGTTTTGTTGAACAGGATAATTTAAAATTAAAACTAACATTATTGTGACAGTTTTCTGTACGTAATGTGCATATTTCTTTCTTATAATTCAATGTTGTTCGTGGCATGTAGCCAGCAAAGTATTTTGTTTAGAAAGATATATGTTTTTGTACTTATCTTTGTATAAGTCTTTAGTAAGAGTTTGAAATAATTACGAGTATTTTTGCTAGTAATATATTCATTTCCTCAATTCTAATTTAGAAATTGTTTGCATTATTAGAATATCTGTTAATTTCATTGTTGTAACATAACGCTAATTAGTCAAACACTTTCATGATTTGTGTGTACATTTCATTTATCTTTACTTTTTATCCCTTCCTCGACATGTTTACTTCATTGCTCCTCAGCAGAGAGTATTAGGCCTCTTGGCATTAACGGTGATCTTTTGTTGTGCGTTAAGGGCCCTACTATGAGATCAGTTGCCGTGTTTATGCAGCTACCGTTCTATTTAACTTATTTATCCCAGCAATACTAACATAGAATGTGCAAATAAATCCATTGTATTTGTCAGACAAACGCACCACACGCATTGTGTAATTTGCACCGGGGTGGTTTTTAATCTCGACGAACAAATACGGGTTGTTTTGTGTGTGCGTGATATGTGTACTCCGTTATAAAGATGAATTATTCGTGCAATGGCTGCCTACGCTTGTAGTTATCATTGTTTTCAGGTACTTTTCCGCATATGTGAATATCAAATTGTATGTTATGTTGTAAATACAATCATGGATTGAACGTGTAAAAATAAATTGGAAGGAAGAAAATTACTCAACATTAATAACTTTACAAATGCGTATCGCTGCAGTTGCGAATAATACAATACACAGGGTGTTAAACGAAAGCATGACGACAATAAGGGGATCTTCGCTAAACGATCCTTCTGATATGCTAAATGCATTTACCGACTATATTGATCAATCATATAATGAGTTCTCATTGGATATCGAGGAACATCACGTTGAGGCCAATATTCCGGACAACAACCCTATTGTTAGCATAAACTATTTGAGTGAAGATGACGTCATTCGAACTCTAAAATTAATCAAATCCAAAATGACGACCGGTCCTGATTCCATTCCAGCTTCTTTAAAAACGGATTGCGTATCTTTGCGTATCCTCTAACTTTAATTTTTAACTTAATCTTAAAAAACTTCCCATTTCCTGACCTATGGAAATATTCCAAAATATTCCCTCTTCAAAAGAGAAACAAACTATTCATTGAGAATTTTAGTACAATCTCTGTAATTTGTAACTTCTGTAAGAAAGTTCTAGAAATATTACTGCATTCAACTAACAGCAAAATCTCTATTAAGCAACATGGATTTATGAAAGGGCGTTCAACAACAACAAATTGATTCAATGTAACTTAATATATTTCCGAATTCTTGGATGAACGTGGGCAGACAGGTGTCATATATACCGACTTCTCCAAAGCGTTTGATAGACTTTGATCACCAGTTGTTACTTAATAAATTACAAAAAACCTGCTTCTCATATCCTTTGCTCCTATTGTTTAAATCTTATTTAATTAATAGAAGTCAGTACGTTGCACTAAATGGGTTCAAGTCGATCGAATTTGCTGCCACATCTGGAGTTCTATTCTGGGGCCCCTATTTTTTAACATATATATTAAAGACATAGTGAACGAAATTGATTTGCCTCGCCTTTTATATGCCGACGATCTAAAAATGTTCACAGTAATTGATGAAATCGATGACTGTTTTCTACTTCAAACTAGCCTTAACAAAATAAACACCTAGTGTATAGTAAACAAATTATTCATAAATCCTAGTAAATGTAACATAATGTCCTTTTCTTTAAAAACATCACCTATTTTTTTTATTATTATAGGTTAGATAATGTCATACTTCAAAGATCTATAACATTTCGCGACCTCGGCGTAACTTTTGATAGTAAATTATCCTTCACTAGTCACATAGATACCACTGTGTCTGAAGCCTCCAAAGCCCTTGGATTCATCATTCGTACTAGTCGAGAGTTCACTAATACTGATACTCTGAAAATTCTCTATCAATCATTCATCAGATCAATACTTGAGTACGCATCGCTATGATGTTATGATGTTCACAAGAATAACTTGAAGGTGGTTCAACGTAGATTTCTTAAATTACTGTGGTTTAAATCTGACGGTACCTATCAAGTGCTTGGTTTTCTGCAAAGTAATATGCTTGAAAGATACTCACTCTTGAGGATAGATGTACGTACTTTTCTCAAGTGTTTTTGTTTAAATTATTACACAATGACTTTGACGCACCTGAAATAATTAGCATGCTTAATCTTAGTTTCCCAGATTAACTTCTTAAGTTTTCTATTTAATTACGCCGCGTACAAACGTACTAAATAGATCTAGGGTTTAGTTTTGTTTTCTTAATTTACTTATAATCGTATATATGAGTATATCTGTACATATGTATATTATATACATATATTTGATATTATTTGAATATTTTCCATGTCATTTTTTTTCTTTCTTCGTATCATTAGTTATTCGTAGTTCGTACATACTTGCCAATTTTTTGTTTATTTCACTTTCTATCTATTTTGTTATATATCTTGTATTTTACTTAAGTAATGCTTTGCATGCCTTTATTCCTGTGAATAAATAAATAACATAGACTGCGGGAAACCACCCGGTACCGTTACACACTTTTATTTTCGAGGAATGAAGAAAGTTCAAAAAGTTGACTTCTAGTTTTTGACGAATTTTGATGCTCTATTACTCCCAGAAATTGAAAAATAAATTTAGAACGAATAGGCGTCTAGGGGTACGCGCGGGAGTGCATTGCACAGCAGTCATCTGCTTCATGCGTACGTGTGTCAAACTAGTGTCACGTTTATTCACCTTTTAGGAAACACCCTGTATGAATCCGTGGGTTCTCAATAATTTCAACAAGAGATAAACACCACTAACACTTTATTTGATAATTTACTGACTATACAATACTTGAAAATACACTTTGTTTACTTTAACCTCACTTTTTCAACTTGTTCACTTTCATAAACTGCTCTTTAATAAACTTCCCCTTCCGCGCTGGTAATCGCGCCTTATATACTCCGAATTTGACTCTCTAGATCCATCTAGAAACAACCAAGAATCTTCAACAACATTCCAGAAAAGTCTATTTTATTCTGACAGCTTCCAGTCACAATTAGTAGGCATAGTTCCAAGAGGGTCAAATTCATAACACTAGAAACCGACTCAACATAATTTTATAAAATGTGTCATAACTGACTAGGCTACTACTTTATATGACAGGTAAGAGCAGATGGTGGAAATAAGGTGGAGAGGTAAGGAAAGATCGTGGAATAGTGCAGAAAGACAGAAGGACATAGTCCAAATATTAGACGATGAGAAGATTAGAGAAAATCATTAAAAACTGTGGGAATATGGCAAAAAAGTGGTAGATGATGACGGTGTAGTATTTTAATAAAAGTTGGAAGTAAGTCTTATAAATGATAACATACGTAGAAAATACAGCAGTTAGAATATAGTCATTCTTACAAAGGCCACATTAGGTATATTATATTTTTAATATTACTAAAGTTCTTACACACTAGTAGAATTTATTGTGCAGTAATTTTCTTGCTGCTTACTTGAGAACATTTGAAATACCTAGTACAAGAAAGTAAATAAGTGAAACCTGAGTCATTTAAAATTAGATCTTTGCATGGACAAACACAAAGTTAAACGATTCATATAAGGATTTACATATAGTAAATAGCTAAATCCAAATTATTACAAAATTGCCAGCGTATTAGCGTTAACGCCCCTAGAAAATTTATCACTTCAATTTGTAAATTAAGTTTCGACCAGGTTTGTCTTCCAAAACATATCAATAGAATTTGATTCAGATATTTACAGTACGTATGGTACAATGATCTGAACTATATTTTGATTAATGAACAAAATCAGGAAATGGTTTTTAGTATTATTTAAAAAAATAATTGCCATTAGAATTATTCTTTTTACTAATACCATCCACATATTATCCTTTAAATATATGCAAAGATACAACATATTTGCTAATTTCTTGAAGACTGTTAAACTGTTACTTTAACTGTTTTTAGTTAGGTTAGCTTGGTATTCCTTAATTGTCTTCCCCATTGCGATATATACCCCCTTTCCGTGGTACAACTTTGTAATGTAATTCAAAACTAGAGGAAACATTATACTCTTCGCCAACTTAATGCACTTTTTATATAATTATTGCACATTCTTTAGGATACTCTTCGCATTTATTTTTGTAAATAATATTAGTTTTGGACATTTTTTGTTTAATTACAAAACATAATTTTTTTTTTTAATTTCAAAAATTATTGATCTATTTTGTTCAAAACCAATAGGCTTCTTCCTCTAGCTAACACTAACTTACTGTAATAGTTTCAATACAATCGGAGGTTTCGTTTTTAAATTATCATGCTTACAATAAACATGACGGACGGAAAGACGGACAGACGGGCGACATTTTGAAAATTGTCCAGAATTCGATCACCAACACAGTGATATGAAAATTTTCTCTACGAGCAACACTAATAGTTTTAGAAATGCAATATGCTCTTCGTTTTGTATTTGCGAAGAGTATAAAAAGGATTTTGTAAGGCCCCTGGACGATTAGTGAGAGAGTTTTTGTGCACGTATCGAGGACTTATCGTACTCACATTTACATGGGTCACTGAGATTAAGTACATAACCAATACTGTTTATTTTTACTGGTCAAATAGACGCTCGTACCGCAATTCAAACTTGTTTCATAGTAGTTTTATTAAAAATATTTTCTATTCACTTTTCTTTTAGGTTTATTTGCTTGGCAATATTATCTACATTAAATATTATTTTCTGTCGCTGTGCCTTTTTAATCAACTACTTTTTTACAATGACAACTATATATTTTCACTAAAAGTATAAGTAGCAAGTTTTTTCCTTAGTAGTGGTGACTATTAGTGAGAGAATAAATTATTGAAAGCAAGGCACCACAGAGTGCTATATTTTCATTTCAAGTTACACCAAATGATATACGTGTTATTCTTGATTTCTTATATCTGCCAAATAAGAACAAATCAAATAATTTCACTGGATAGACTATCGATAGAATGTATACTAGTCTACTAGTATGATGTTTCTACGAAAACAGGAAGATTGTCATTTTGTCAGCATCGTAAATTGCGCTGACATAGTCGGAAATTCTACTCGGCTAATCAATAACGGCTCTTTAATATTAGTGAGAAGTACTGCAGGTAAGTTATTAACTAGACCGCCGCGAGCGCTAGTAGTAAGATTCGGCTTTCTGTCGACAGTCTATGTGCAAATTATCAGCCAGCATTCTATTAGTTGGCCAACAGTAAAGTATTATATATTAATTGACTTTGACTATCGTCTAGTCCTAACTCGAACAGTTTGGTATGGTGGGAGAATATGGAGGGGGAAGGCATTTTTTTAAACGAATGGTTACCGATATCTCTACGCATCGGAACTTGAACTTTCATGCTATTTCCTAGACTAACATATATGGAGGAAGTATGTAAATATTAAAATTCATTTGAGGTTTTCACTATTGTCGTCTATAATATCATCTATAAATATAAACAAAGGTAGTATTTTTTTTAATACATAAAAACAGTAATTGGAATTATACTTTTATTGTGAAGCTTCTATACAAAAACTAAGTATATGTTCTGTACTTTTACAACTGCAACCACTCAATCTCTATTATTCCTACCTCCTTGAACATTTTACAAAGGTGGTGTACACCCTAGATCCTGCGAGGTGACAGGTTGCCGTGTCAAACACAGCTTTCTAGGTCCAGCGATCGTTTGCAATAACTGTCGCATACAAGTTCCATCCACTGATGTATATTGACTCATCAACAGTAAATATTACACTGAAAACAAACGTGCAACTGATTTTTGTTGATCCTTGTGTCTATCTTTTAGAATGCAATTTTACAACCGAAAGGCACGAATACTGAACTCTTTTATGGACGATATTTGTTCTGCGGATTTTAAGTTAACTGTTGAATAATCCAGCGAACGTAATTTTATATAGTTTTAATGAAGACTTCGGAAAATAATTGCTGCTGTTAATCATAGTTAATTATAATTTTCGTATTTCTCGTATACAGGTGTGACTAAAGTAAAACTATTAAGATTTACAGCTTAACAACTTGACAACTTTGCTGGTGATGTAGCGACCAGGTGTGTTCTCTATTTGCGTATACTGTTCAGTTTAAAAAATGTACTATAAAAAATATACTACCATTCACTTACCCGTCAATTCTGCCACTCTGCAATTCCGGCTCAGCCTGGAACATCAGAGAAGGAAAAACAAATGGTGCAAATAGGAGCTGGGATGCCCTCTTGTATTCTATGAAAGGTAAGTTAAAAATTCCACGTTGATCGGTGCTAAAAGCAAAAAATCTATTTTACTACAAAATACTTCTCGCGATTTCAACACGTACTACAGACTAGTAAAACCGCTGCCTAAGGAATCACTACTGTCACATCCAGATTCTTCATCCAAGTCACTTTAAAGGAAACATCTTGACTAGATTTGCACTCTGGTATGTGGAAATTATTGGTCATAGAATTTTAATAATATTTGGAGCAGATGTCATAAAAAAGTTTGAGTCGCTGGTTTCTACCATATACGTCAAAAATTTTTAGTTTAACCTACTTATTTTTCCCTATTCACAACCTCCCACGTCCCACCCATTCAATGGAATCATCTCAAACAGATGTCATTACAATAAATACCTCAATTTTATGTTATCAAACCCATTAATAATGGAGCGGAGATGGTGGTGTTTGAAAAATATTAGAAAGAAATCTGGGGCCTTTGTTTCTAGTATATACACCAAATCCCACGTTTCAGTACTCTTACCAGCTTGATTTACTTATTTTCCCCTATTTATTCCTATTTAACCGTCAACCCTTCAACGGAATCATCTCGAAATATAATCTAGTTCCAGATGTCGTTACAATACACACGTGTCCCAAATTTCAAGTGAATATCTCAATTTCATTTTGTCAACCCCTTTAATAATGGATTAATAGTGGTGGGCGATTGAAAAATATTACTAAAAAATCTAAGGCCTTGGCTTCTAGGACATACACCGAATTTCAAGTTTCTGTATTCTTACCAGCTTGCATTACTTATTTTTCCTTATTTACCACAAATTACCCCCAATCTTTCAATGCAGTCATGTCAAAATATAATCTAGTTTAAGATACCGTTAAATATGTAACAAATTTCAAGTGAAATCTAAATTTAATTTTATAAACTCTTTTAATAGGGGAATGGGGGTGGTGGACGGATGGAAAATATTATAAAAAAAACCTGAGGCCATCGCTTCTAGTATATACACCAAATCCCAAATTTCTATACTCTTACCAACATGCTTTACTTATTTTCCCCTATCTACCACTATTTAACCCCAACCCTTCAACGGAATCATCTCAAAATATAATTTAGTTCCAGATGTCGTTATAATATATACGTGTACCAAATTTCAAGTGAATATTTCAATTTTATTTTATCAACCCCTTTAATAATGGAGTACGGGTGGTAGGGGGTTGAAATATATTATAAAAAAAATCTGAGGCCTTGGCTTCTAGTACTTACACCGAATTTCAAGTTTCTGTACTTATACCAGGTTGCTTTACTTATATTTCCCTATTTAACCCTATTTAACAACCAATCCTTCAACGAAAGCTTCTCAAAATATAATCTAGTTCCAGATGTCATTAGAATACATGCGTGTACCAAATTTCAAGTGAATATTTCAATTTTAATAATGGGGGAGGGGTGGTGGGGGTTGAAATATATTATAAATAATCTGAGACCTTGGCTTCTAGAACATACACCGAATTTCAAGTTTCTGTGCTCTTACCAGGTTGCTTTACTTATTTTTCCTTATATACCCCTATTTAACCCCCAACTTTTCAAAGCAATCATCTCAAAATATATTCTAGTTCCAGATGTAGTTATAATACATACGTGTACCAAATTTCAAATGAATATCACAATTCTAATTTATCAACCCATTTAATAATGGAGTAAGTGTAGTGGGGGGTTGAAAAATATTATAAAAAAGTTAGAGTCTTTAGCTTCTAGTACATACACTGAATTACAAGTTTCTGTGCTCTTACCAACTTGCTCTACTCATATTCCTCTATTTACCTTTATTTAATCCCCAACGGAATCATCCCAAAATATATTCTATTTTAAATAAATATCTCAATTTTATTTTATGAACCCCTTTAATAATGTAGTAAGGGTGGTGGGGGGTTGAAAAATATTATGAAATAATCTGAGGCTTTGGCTTCTAGTATATACACCGAATTTACGTACCAGCTTGCTTTACTTATTTTCCCCTATTAACCCCTATTTAACCCCCAATCCTTCAACGGAATCATCTCAAAATATAATCCCGTTCCAGATGCCGTTATAATGCATACGTGTACCAAATTTCAAATGAGTATCTCAATTTTATTTTATCAACACCGTTAATAATGGTAGGTGGTTGAAAAATATTATAAAAAAATCTGAGGCCTTGGCTTGAATTACATACACCAAATTTCAAGTTTGTGTACCTTACCAGCTTGCTTTACATATTTCCCCATATTTACCCCTATTTACCCGGATATCTTCAAAAATCCAATCCAGTTTCAGATCTCGTTATAATATATATGTGTACAAAATTTCATGTCAATATCTTAAACCGTTCCGGACAAAGCGTGCGAACAAAAAAAAGACAGACCGACAGACAGACAGAAATTTTGTTTCGCTGAAATTTAAAATCTCGACGTTTCATGACATTCTAAACATATTTCAAGAAAAAAAAAATATTTTTTTTATTACGATTACTATAATACTTACAATCCACTACGTGGACAATAAAAATCGTACATCCCCAACATCATTAGCTAGAGCCCAAGAACACCCCTGGAATGGGGTAAGAAGATTAAGCTACAAAAATAGTTGTTACATCTTAATCAATCGAATTATACAAATTAAGGTTAAACAGCAGCGTCCATACAATATATATGAAACACACTCACAGGGAGGGGCGAAGGCTACCCTCCATATATGAAGAAATCGGTCTAAAACAACAATAACTGCTGAAAAAGCTCGAAATGTCTGTGTTGTTAAAGTGGTAAGAAACTGCATTAGATCCGACGTAATCTTTATAAACTACCCTTATATGATTGAGAACAATCACCCCTGAATTTAAGGGACACGAGAAAAGCAATAGGAACGTTAAATACAACAGAATTTTCATAGATTTTCATGGATGCTATGATTGGTTGAAATTGCGTAGTACTCTAAAATAGAACTAGAAACTTACATACCATCAATGTCCTACAGTGTCAACCCTCAGAGGGTGTATGAACTACCCCCATTCATGATTCAATTTTATCGCCCTCTGAGGGTTGACACTCTTATAACGTATTTTTGCTCAAATTTGGTTGTGTAAATCCAACTCCAATATTTGTGACATTATCATTTATTTGTCAAAATTTATTGCAAATGTGTAAAAATCAATATTCCCCATTTATTTAAAGCCGGTGTTATTGCTAAAGCGGAAGATGGTTGGTCGATCAGACAAATTGCACTGCGTTATAACGTTAATGAAAATTCAGTGTATAACATTTTGACAAAATGGATAATAAATGGCACGATTAGCAGAAATCCTGGATCAGACCTACGCAGGACATCAACTAAACAACAAAATTTGCAATTAGTGAGTACATTAAAAGAACATCTACTGTATCTAGTTATTTAAGCTGGTGAAGGAACTAGTATTTCTGGATCGAGTCGTACTAATCGCCGGCGCCGCGGCGAGTACGAGAATCCGAGTTGCAGTGTCATCCAGCAACACAGAAATGCTTACTTAAAGCAGAACAAATATAAGCTCGAATAGGATTTGCTCTAGAATATATAGTATTTGATATAGATTTTTGAAATAATGTCACGATAGAAAATGGCTAGGGCCTGAACCCTGGCCCTACGCCCTATGTGACTTTGGGTTCTCTGGAGAAGTGTGTGTTAATAAGGGGCAACATTAGAAATTTACATGGTTTTATTAAAACACTCGTTTAAGGAATAACGAACAAACAACAGATACAAAAAATCAACAACAATAATACACAATAAAAATACACATAACAATTTAAACGATCTTACCAATATATACAGTGGGGAGGAAAAGGTGTCACTTTACACTATAATACTTAACTTGTGATCTGGAGGGTGGAGATCACTAAAACTGCCTGAAGGGCCTGAACCCCGCATCCTATGAGGGCCCCAAAACTAAGACTGACTGTCGACACTAAAACGTCGGAACTCAATCAATGAATAGCAACAAACCAAGAGCGAAAAACTAAGAGCCTCGTTTGTTTTGATTATTCGTTTTATATACTTGTTTATTTAGCAGACCTTTATACCGGTCAATGCTATGTTTATATATATTTGTGTTTTATTATTAAACAATTCTACTAATCGGCATTGACATTATTTAATTGTTTTTTGATTTAATATGGACTAAGGTCGAATGTGTTTTATTTATACAAACATTTGCGACTTTCCCGGATTTGGCTATTTCCTGCGTGAAAATAATGTAGTCTTTACAGGCGAGAAATGTTTCCCGTCAACACATAGCGGTCACATTCACGTTACCAACCCTCCAATACTCGATTCGATGAGAAATATATATCCGATAATGACAAAAGTGGCAGATCTTCCATTAATACGTGGGTGTGGATATCGTCATGTGGTCCTGGTGTTTTGTTGCATATTGAGGAACGTTTAATAGTGAAACGTATATTAGGATATTTTAAAATGTTTGTGCTGTTCTGTGTCATAAATATTTCCTAATAATAAGTTTATTTCTCAACAAGATAATTCCTCCGTTCATACTGCTCATATCGTAACTAACTGGTTCCGAGACAACAACAGTAATATTTTAAAGTGAATTATTTTTTATTTTTTGTTTTCTTTTTTGGTTTGCTTATAGTGATAATGAAATATACTTTTTATAGGATTTTGCAAACAGCAAATAAGACGATATATGAGAACTAAAAAGAAAAATTGTCCGCAAAATTATTGATTTCCAATCTTTGTATTCTTTCGATAACCTGAATTCCGGTTATGCTAGCAATTGAAATGCTAAAATGAAAATGTCCATATCTTATTTGACAATTCTCATTATAACACTAGTATCCACATAGTCCCCTGCGCCTATGCAGAGTAAATTACTATTTACTTAACCCCTTACGATCATGAAGATTCTGTTAAAAATGAGAGCAAAGGTCTAAACTGAATTTATTTACATACTTGGGTGTGTTGTTACGGGTCAAATTGAATTTAAGAAATACAAAGTGAAATTTGACTCTAAATTACAATTAGTTCTTAAATCTTAAGGTCGGCTAGCTCTATCACGAGAATCTCAGAGGTGAAGATCGTTTATTTTTAACGATTTCAATTTTGCCATAAGTTGAAATTAGCGCCAGGTAATTTCCTATAAATTCCAGCCCCCTTAGATTGAGTATGACACACCGATTATAAAAAAAACTACCAAAAACCGTGTTAAATTTAATTTTAAGTCAAAACACAATAGAAATCTATTTGAAATAATTATTTAATTTACATACAAAATACAATTAATAACGTACAAATCGACTCAGCTTTAAGAATATTATTAATAGGAAATTATAAAAAAAGAATCTTATTCGCTAGATCTACGATTAGTGATACTATTGTACCAATAACTTACAAATAAAATATTCTACTTTTTTACAAAAAACCACTATTGGTTGATCACTGATATGTTGCAAATGAATTGTTAAAAATATACTGACGATTTACTAACGATCTCTAACGATGTACTGTCAATGATTTATAGTCAGGTTAAATTAAAATATGTTGCTCTATATTGACGCTGCCAATAAACAACGTAAATAAAAAGATTGATATACCTTACAAACTAATGATATAACCATAAAATACCTGTAAATAAGATGTTAACTGCGCAGTTACTCACATGTCTTATTTTCACATATGCTTAATTGAGTAACTAATAAGAATATTTGACCATAAATATCATATACATATATAGAGAAATAAGTAAAGATTAAAATATAACGGCAGATTATTAATACACATATAACTTTTAGTTATCCTGGTAACATTAGAAAAAAAGGTACTCATCCGGTATCCAGCGTTGAGCAAAAATCTGTTAGTACAGGTTACTATGCTGTTGTTACTGCAAAAAAACCTCATGTACACCTCAGCTTCAGTATCTCATCAACATTTAAATCCATGTGACCTCACAACCAGAAACCATGTGTCTCAACTGTGACATGTGACCATACCAAAACGCCGACTTCAGAAAATGGCGACACGGGACCTCCCAACAATCGATTCACCAATTTCTAAGTCGATAAAAACCAAATAGACATCCACAGCTTATCAGCTTCACAATTTGGTGTAACTTAGTATCACTCTAGTACAATGTCTAATTTTCCAGATTTTCCAAATTATTTCAAATTACCCAAATTATCCAAATTGCCTACATAAAAGAATGACAAAAATTAGGAGTCAGTATTTCCAGAAAATTCAAGATGGTGCTTACCCGCAAAATCGTCAGGGCACAAACAGGTATTCAACAATGTCGTATTTATTGCCTATTTAGAAGTCCTCTATAACAAAATTTGGCTTCAAACAGCTACACACAATTAGGCCTTCCAATTTTTTTTTTTTATTTTATTTTTTTTTTTTTTAATTTTAATGCCTTATTTATATTAACGTCCTGGCGGAGTTCAGCTAATTGCTGCTCTACCACTCAACCAGGACACGTACACATAGACATCAACACAACAACCATTCCCTGCGATATTGCCATCTACCGCAGCTGAGACTCGAACTCAGGAGAGATAACAGCGACTAGACATGTTGTGCCACCCAACAGCGGTCTAGGTCACTGCTACCGTCTCGGTAACACATGAAAAAACGCCACCAACATCCATACCCTGGCCAGGATTCGAACCCGGGACTCCGTGGTCGCAAGCCAAACACCTTCCGCATTGCGCCACCAAGCTGGCGCGTGTAAGAATTTTATAGTATAATCCCCCGTAATTAAGTTGGGGTCGCTTTTACAAGCAATTATGAAAATCTTGACTAATCGGCTTGACGACTCAATAAAGAAAAGGAAGAGCACGCCGGTTTTCGAAACCAACCGTTTCTTTCCTAATCACCTGTTTTTTTTTCTGTTTTAACGACCAATCTCAATTCAACACCTCACAATTCAACATCTCATAGGAAAATACCCTAGGAATTGATAAGTAACAGAAAATTAGTTCCAGCCATAGAATGATTAAAACTCTCCTTAGAATAGAAACTAAGATACACAAAACCCATTATTAGACCATATAAACAATAAAATAAATAAAACCACGATTTAATGACTTTAGTAATGTTCCATTTATAACCAAATGTTGGTAACACGTTATTCCCTATCTCTTAAATATGACAGCTGATCAAGGAGAGATAAATTCGAATGTTTACAACCTTATTTGTTTAACTAAATGAGGATTCTTCACTACAGGTGAGAGCAAATAGCATTAGCTTGAACAATTACAAAAAGTCATAAAATATATGCTCGTAGTGATTACTAAATTTCGTATGTGCGTTTATCATTTTTAGGTTAACCAACGAAATTTCCTTCTAACAATAACACGGAAAATTACCTTAAATGAAGTTATAATAACACCCCAGACATAACAAAACAATGAACTTAAGTTATAATGACTAAAAATCACATAGTAAACATTAAGGTTCTTGGAGTATTCTTACTTAGCCATCGATAAATATGAATACACATTATTTTACCTGGTCTCCTTGCTATCAACAAAAGTAAAGAAGAAAATGCATATCCTTTTTTCCTCAGGTACCAACAGCAACATTAAAAAAAACAATCGTAGCCTCACTAATTTTTAAGTTTATATTCCCACATACAAATATATGGGCGGAATCTAATTTAACGTCACAGTGTTGAAAAGATTGGGACAACGCTTAGCCATACATACTAAGAGAAGTACGAATTGTGAACAGTTTCGAGCAATTTTGCAAAGGAACATTGCACACGTTTCCAGAATCGATACTGAGGAAGAAGTAGAAGAGGCTATAATCTCCCTGGAAAACACATCCAGGCAACGCTAATGGAAAGCACGACGCAAACTGTAACGAGAAGAGTTGCAATGCCGATGGCAGAACTCCCTGAAAATACCATGCAGCTCGTTCGATACAGAAGAAGGGTTAAGCAACTGGTACAGACGACAAGACTCCCTGAAAACCGAATGGAATACAACCAATTAATCCGAAGAGTTTAAGAAGCCCTGCAAGAACACAGGCAGAACAGATGACAACGTCACCTAGAGTCGCTCAGGACGGAACTATGTGGACTACCCAGAAGGCTCTGCGTGCCAAGCGAAAACCAGTCCCACCCATCCACTGAAATAATCGTGTTGTTCTACATCCGAGGCTTTTGTCGACAGCTTGGAATTGCAGTGTAGTGAAAACCAGATCGACGACGAGGACCACGTAATACGCAGAGTCAGAAGGCTGCGACGCATACCGGATGAAGAAATAATCCCCCGGACTTCTCCTGAAGAAACCTCAAGAAACCCCGCAAAGCTCTGGGATGCGACGGAATAGGAAACATGGTACTCAAGAAAATACCCCTCAAAGGAGTAGCAACAATGGTGAACATTATCAATGCCATCTTGAGACTACGTTATTTCCCCACCAAGTGAAAGAAGGCAGACGTCATCATGATTCCCAAACCAGGCAAAAATGTAACATTTCCTTCAAATTACAGGTCCATCAGTCTTTTACCGGCGATGAGTAGAGTAGCAGAGAGGATCATCCTGAAGAGACTTAAAACCTTAACCGATGATCTTCAGATCATCCCAGATGAGCAGTTCGCCTACAGAACAGAACATTCCACCGAGCTCCAAGTAATTCTTCTAACTGGGTACATCACGGAGAGTTTCAACTACCGCCAGGCCACAGGAGCGATCTTCTTAGACATAGCCAAGGCCTTCGACAGGGTATGGTATGAAAGTCTCCTAACGAAGATGTTGTCGATGGGATACCCTGTCGGCATCGCCAAGATTGTGAGATACCACCTTCACCGGAAGCAACCCCGTGTGAAGATTGCCGACAAGCTATCGAACTAAAGGCCCATGGAAGCAGGCGTACCTCAGGGATCGGTATTCTCTCCAAACCTTTTCACCATCTGCACCCCCGATATAATAAGAACCGCAAGGACTTCTTTGGTGCTCTACGCAAACGACACGACCATAATAGCAAGATCATGGAGTGCAAGACTTGCCACCCGCAATCTCCAGGAATCAGCATCCCTTCTGGAAGGGTGGTGCAACAAGTGAAAAGTCCAAATCAATGCGGAGAAGAGCAAAGCCATCCTCTTCAAGAGAGTCAGGAAACAAACTCCCACAGGACACGGCTCCTTCAATGGCAAGAACACCCAATGGCACAATACCGTCAAGTATCTTGGCGTTATCATGAATCGAAGCCTAACGTGGAGACAGAATACGGAAGCGAGGACGAGGAGGACTCTACTTTACGCTGTGATAGGTAGACAGAGCCAACTCAGGAACAACTGAGGAACAAGCTCACGCTTATCAGGACCCTCATTGTACCTATACGCCCATGCGACAAAGCATGGGACTCCGCTGGTCAGACAGGCAACTGACTACTACACCAACGACGCACCGACGCTCACGAGGTCGAAGCTCCAGATCCTGGATAATGGGTAAGTATAAGTTAACCGTTTTTCTGTTTCAGCCCGACCTTTTAGCCACGCCGTAAAAAGACAATGACCAAAAACATCGAAATCACCCGATTCCAGGGGCACCAAGCAAACACCGTCCGCATTTGTCGAGGGGGGGGGGGGTAGGAAAAAACAAGCCCACCCATTATGAGACCGGTCCAGGTCTACAGCGATGATTGGGACAAAGAGTTCAAACTCGATCCCTAATCATCCAAGACCGTCATCTTTAGTCAAGAATATTGGCGAGCCGTAAATTTTTGACATCAAAACAAGTCGATTGAACCTAAAAAGTAGGGGTCTAACTCTTCTTCTTTTCGAGATACAGGGTGTTAAAGTAAAGAAAGTATATTCGTATCTTGGACACTATTATACGTATTTAATTTAAAGTTGGTAATGAAATGTTTTTCAGATCAATGTTGATATTGTCGATGTCACATTTCATAGAGGGCGCTAATTACAGTACTTTTATGTGACACTTTAGGCCATAACTTTTGTGAAGTTAGGTTTTGGACATTGTCTTCTATTATAATCCACACGTAATTTAATTTCCTAAAGGTGTACTTGTTGAAACGTGATAAAATGCACCCTTTCAGAAAAATACGCAATTTACAACTTTGCTAGACACCAGTTCGAAGAGATTCCAGTTGTACCTAACGCGACCATTTTACTCATTTTTAGATGGAAATACTGGTAGCAGGGCATTCTCCAATAACTTAAATAAATTAACGAAGAACGTAATCCAAAATTTATGTAATAAAATGCTAATTTTACCTGCAGCACGAAAACAGTACAAATAATTAATATTTTATAATATATACAATGTTTGACACAACAAGCACTATTGACGATTTCAAGACATCATACTAGATATATACTTACTAGATAAAAAATCGGTTTTAGCTACAATTGAATTTTTTCCAACCGCTGTGTGACAAAGTTGTAAATAACTATTTTTCTGAAAGAGTACATTTATCACTTGTTAACAAGTACACCTTTTCTTTAGGAAATTAAATTGCATTTGGATTATAATAGAAGACAATATCCAAAACCTAACCTCAAAAAAGTTATAGCTTAAAGTGCCACATAAAAGTACTGTATCTAGCGCCCTCTATAAAATGTGACAATAACAACATCACCATTGTAACTGACGACCTGAAAAACATTTCATTACCAACTTTCAAGTAAATACGTATAATAGTGTCCAAGACAGAGATAAAATACAAATATATTCTTTTTACTTTAACACCCTGTATCTTGAAAAGGAGAAGAGAGAGACCCCTACTTTTGATTCAGTCGACTTGTTTTGATCTACGGCTAAGCGTTATTCCAATCTTTTTAAAACCCCCTGTATAGAAGACAAGGGATTAGGACCAACTTAGAAAGTATTTATTTCATTTTCTTTTTCTCGCTACACAGACGAGTTATGAGAACAATGGTACTATTGATGTTTAGGAAAGATGTAAGGGAAAATTTTATAGAGTTGAATATTCTAAGAGTTCCTACTTATTATCTCCTTACAGCGCTCATGTATGTTATATAAAATATCAACAAATATATTTCCTACGGAGAAATACGAGAATATATTACCAGTCATAGAGATAAGTCTATTCAAAACACACCAGATTGCAATAAATTATTACGGTTCAATTTTTTTTAAATAAGTTAGGTACCATTAGTCATCTTGATGGTAAAAAGAAATCATTTGCTCACTCTACAAAGTAAAAATTCATTTTGTTGTCATTTAAACTTAAACCATAATTAGATCTTATTGTCTGAAGCCTGTCCATGTGTCCGGGTCAAGTAGGTGTATGGGTTCTTGTAGGCCTACAGCAATTAAGGTGGTACATCTACTAATCTCAAGTTGATAATCTCCATTTCACCAACAGCTAATCAAATCTGCCTCTCTACTGCCAGCACATGTCCTATCACGTATTCATCATAGATGTTAAAGAGGATTGGTGACAAAACACAACACTGTCTGATCCCTTTCTCAGCTGTATGTTTGTCGTTGTTACCATTGCTTATCTTAATCAAAACTTTCTTCATACAATGAGCGAATAATAAAGACCAGACGTTAGTATGTCCCCAGTATTGTCAAAATGTTTGCGATAATCTAAGAAACAAAGGTAGATAGGCTCCGAAACAGCCGATTTGGCAGCCATGACTACCGTGCCTCTAGTAGATCTCAGATTAGAATGCAGTTGTTTACATTATGACCGGAGCCCAGTTTATAAAGACACGTGGGAATTCCCAAGTGAATAGAATCCCATCGAGGTCGTCTCAAGATCATTGGTACACAAAATAAAAAACCGCTGCCTAAGGAATAACTACTTCCACATCCAGATTTTTCATCCAAGTGACTGTAAAGGGAACGTCTTGACTATATTTGCACTCTCGTATGTGGAAATGATTGGTCAGAAAATTTTAATAGTATGTGGGGCCGATATCAGAAAAATTTGAGTCGTTGGTTTTTACCGTATACGTTAGAAATGAAGTTTCTAGCTTGATCTACTTATTTCCCCTATTCACAACCTACCACATCCCACCCCTTCAACGTAATCATCTCAATCAGACGTCATTACAATACATACGTGTACTAACTTTCAAGTGTGTATCTCAATTCTTTGTTATCATGGAGGAAAGGTGTTGGGGGGGGGGGATGTTAGAAAGATATCTGAGGCCTTGGTTTCTAGTACATACACTAAATCCCAAGTTTCTGTACTTTTGCCAGCTTGCTTTACTTATTATTTACCCCCACTCCTTCAACGGAATCATGTCAAAATATAGTTTCAGATATCATTATAACTTAAGAGCCAGTGTGCAGGATCGACTATTTTGAATACCTGCTAACAATGGTGGTATACTGAGGAATATATTATACTAGTCACCGCAGGTAAGGGGGTCACAAGTCCCCAAAGTGGGTTGATTTTGGGCCAGAGGCCATGGAATAATAAAGATTTTTAACCGAATGAATGCCTGCTAACAACTGCGGTATACGATAGTCTATATAATTCTGAGTTGATAAAAAAAAGTTACAATTTTTTGCTGGTGAATGAATATCACTTCTACTTTGCGACAAAACATTTGTTATAACTATTTGAGACCATGTAGAGAAAGTTACAATTTTCCCATTGTCCAAAAAAAAGTTATAAGGCCATTTTAGATTCAGAATTAACCAAAAATTGAAAATTTCACAGAGCACCTATAAAGTGGAAAGTTCTCGACGGAAAACGCTAAAAAGTGGCATATGCCTTTGGGATATCATAAGGAATGACATATACATAAAAGTTACACCTTTCTGCCTTCCCCCACACGCCTCCAGGGGGCCCATAAATACGAGTTTAAAAATGACTCATTTTAGCAGGTAGGTACTCAAAATAGTTGATTTTGCACACTGGCTCTTAAGCTATTATGATACATACGTGTACTAAATTTCAATTTAATTTTATCAACTCTTTTAATAAGGGAGTGGGGGTGGTGGGGGATAGAAAATATTGTAAAAAAAAGGCCTTCGCTTCTAGTATGTATACCTACCAAATCCCAAATTTCTGTACTGTTAATAGGTCGCTTTACCTATTAATTTTTTAAAAATTAATTAACATTTCTGCTGAATACAAAATCGTGTTACTTTATACATTAGTATCTAAATGAATAAAGTCGACAAGAGTAGTTTTATCTGGTATTTGTATATTCGTTTATATCCTTTTATTCTGTCTATGGTCACATTTGTATTTTAAAATTTGCATTTAAACATTGGATTTTTATACTTTTTATTATAGTTTATTCTTATGACTGCTTGTTATTTTGCAATTTGTATGGTCACTGAACATAAAGTTTACTTTACGTCATATTTTTATTTGTTAGTTCTGAAAATGCATATATTTGAGTTTTGAAATACCTCCTAAGAAGTCATCGTTGAATTTCACAAATATTATCATTAAAAAATTGACATTTTATTCATTCCCATTACAATTCAGTTATTAAGTTAAAAATCCGAATAGTTATTGATTTTCTATACTCAAGCATTATAGTATGATGATTATTTATCTTATTTTTGCAAATTCTTATCGCATGATTCCATGATTCTATTATTACATACATTTAGCCCTATATAAAATTGAACAAGTAAATTATGTAATTTAATTGGAACAATTAAATTGTAAGTTTAAGAGAATTTAAAGCACTCCAGTGAAAAACATTTTTGCCATATTTTTTACTACTTTTTTAAGAATAATTATTGAATTCAGTAATGTGATAATTTTCAATGGTGTTTAGTAGAGTAATAAATTAAATAACAAGTTAAAAATTGTAAAAAAATATACAATAGATAGATAGATAGATAATTTATTCCAAGAGACTAAATTACAAGTAGTATAGGAAAAGTCAAATGAGATAAGATACATTTCGGTTACAGATACAGTAAAATAATAAATATAAGAATAAATAGTAGTATGTGCAAATTTAGGATACAAAATTTAAAATCACTATAATAACATTAATAACAGAATACGCAAGAATTATATAAATACATGACAAGGTAACATATCACCTAAAATGGAAAACAGTTATACAGGAATTTGTAGACATACAGTTATAGCAGTTTATTAAGAACATAATATTAAAATAATATAGAAAAAAATAAAAATATATATAAAAAGAATATAAAAAAAGAAGACAAAAGCTATCATATATTGAAATTCATATATTCAGAAATACTGTAAATCGCTCTATCAAGCAACATATTACGGACTGTAGTTTTGAATAATTTTAGATTGTCTATTTGCCTGATTTCTGGATTTAATTTATTATAAAATTTAATTCCTATATACATAGGGCTTTTTTCATACACTGATAAATGATGTGATGGAATTGACAGCAAGTAGTTTTGTCTGGTTTCATATTCGTGGAAGTCGCCATTGGTTATAAAGTTATTTAGGTTTGGCTTGACATATATTAAAATTTCTAGGATATATATACAAGGTAATGTTAGTAATCGTAATTTTTTAAAGTATGGCCTGCTCGATGAATGAAATGATATGTCTACTATATTCCTTATGGCTCTTTTTTGTAATTTAAATACCCTGTTTAAATAGCTTGATGACCCCCAGAATAAAATACCATATAGTAAGCGTGACACAAATTGAGCATGATAGAAAGAGAGGAGAATATTGTTATTAGTGATGTTTTTTAATCTGAAGAGGGCAAAACATAAGGATGAAAGTTTGGTACAAAGAGTATCTGTGTGCATTTCCCAATTTAACGCATTGTCTATATGAAGTCCAAGAAATTTTGTGTTCTTGACTTGGGCGATCGATTCTCTATCTATTTTTAATAAACGACTTTCGTTAATAATGCTGTTTCTAGGCGTAAAATTAATGAAAACAGTTTTAGATATATTAAGATGCAAGTTATTCATTTTGAACCAATCGATAAATTTATTAATCATTATTTGTAGCTTAGAAGCAGCATCTGCTAGGGTCAAATCCTCACACAAATAAGTATTGTCGTCTGCAAACATAATGAAATTACTTACAGAGTTTGTTATTTCAGGGAGGTCATTAACAAAAATTAAAAATAATTGGGGACCTAAAATGGAACCCTGAGGGACACCGACATTAACAAACGATTCGTGGGAATAGATACCGTTAATATCTACAATTTGTTTCCTATTATATAAGTAGGATGTCAACCAATCATTTATTTTTCCTCGCAGTCCATAAACATTTAGTTTCTTCTTAAGCAAGGCGTGATTGACTAGGTCAAATGCCTTGCTTAAGTCCATAAAAAGACTTAGGGTTTTTTTGTTACCATCCAAAAACTTATATAATTGACTGATAAATTGTGTTACTGCAGTTGTCGTACTTTTGTTTTTTCTAAATCCATGCTGCACACTAGTTAGTATATTAAAAGTTGTTAAAAAATTATTTATTTGATCGAACACAATTCTCTCAAGGACTTTCGAAATAGAACTAAGCAATGAAATTGGTCTATAATTCTCAACATTAACTTTTTCACCTTTTTTGTACAAGGGAATAACCCGAGATGTTTTAAATATTTCAGGAAAAATTCCTTGCTCTAACGATAAGTTTATAAGATATGTTAGCGAATAAGTAATATAGTTTACAATCAACTTGAGATTTGATGAAATTGAGTCGACTCCTGCCGAGTAAGTTTTTTTAAGATTCATTATAGTATTATATACAATATTTTCGCTCACTGGTCTTACAAACATTGTATACTCAATTCTTGGAGGTGTAACGTTATAATTTTTTTCAATAACTTTATTTTGATTATTTGACAGTTTGTGAGGCAATCCAACAAAATAATCATTAAAGGAATTAGCTATAGTTTTTTGATCTTGCACGATGATATTATCTAACTTAATTTCAAATATTTCCTTGTAGCTCTTATTTTTATTAGTAGTTTTATTAATTATTGTCCATGCGGCCTTTCCTTTATTGTCAAATTGTTCATACAGTCTAGTATTGTGAAGTTTTTTTGCGGCAGTAATTACTTTTTTGTAAATTTTTTTATAATTTTTATAATAATTTTTATCCGTTATATTTCCTGTTTCTATCATAGCTGCATATAGTTCTTTCATCTTTCTAGCAGATATTTTAATACCTCGAGTTAACCATGGTTTGATAGCGTTCCTAGGGTATATTTTTTTAACAGGGAAGGTAACATCCACATAATACTTTAACCGATTTATAAATATTTCAAATGCTTCATTAACATCCTTAGATTGATATACGTCATACCATGATTCATTGTTTAAATGATAATACAGGTTTGCATAATTTTCACTACTATAAACTCTACTGTACGTGTACTTGTTCATATTTAAATTTACATCACAGTTTATTTTTATGAATTGAGCCGAATGATCTGATATACCATTAAAACATACATTAGTGGATATATTGTATAAATCTTTGTCAAAATTGGTACAAATGTAGTCGATAGCGCTAGAAGAGATAGGAGTACGTCTTGTGGGTTGATTTAAATACATTTCAAAATCATATGCCTGTAGAATGTCAACTAGTTCATTTCTTTCTGGTGAATTCGATAGATAGTCTATGTTTATGTCTCCGCAAAGGATAATGTTTTCATTTTTCGTTCTAGAAATATTGTGCAAAAATGAATTCAGTTCAGAAAGAAATAAATTCGCTTCTGTTGATGGGGATCTATAAATACAAAAAATTTTTAATGAGTTATTATTTTTTAAGAGTATTTTTACTCCGCAAATTTCAAAACTTTTTTCTTTAGACCATTTTCCAACTTGTTCAATTGCACTACAGGAATTTTTTAATTTACTACTACATAGTATTGCTACACCACCATTTTTATATTCTTTTCTACAAAATTTACTAACTGAATTATAGCCCTCAATATTTAAATATTCACTTTGTTTATCATTCAACCAATGTTCGGTCAAGCATACTATATCAACCTTATTCATCATAAGAGTGGCTTCCACAAGATCTACCTTATTCCTTAAGCTTTGTACATTTTGATGACATACATTTAAAGTGTTGTTCATTAGATTTTTACTGTACTGAGTTTGCTGTGACTGCTATTGTGTATCGTATTTTATTTTTTGTTTTTCAGCATTAACCTTTTTTTGTAGAACACTACAATTTTTAATATCGAACATAGAATGATGAATATTTAAATCGAAATTTAATTTCTTATTGGCATCCATACAGTTACCACATTTAAGTAAATCACTATTACAGTCTTTTTTATTATGTCCTTTTTCACCACATTTTGCACATACCTCCTCACTTTCACAATTGTCTGCATTGTGATTGAAGCCTCCACATTTGAAACAACTGTATATTCGGACGTAGTCAAAAACTCTACACGAAGGTGTCCATCCAATACTAAGTGAGCCTTCTTCTAGTATTCTCGAATGTGTAATAGAATCACATTCTAGAATAGCCATATATCGTTTCACCATTTTTTTAATTACAATAACATTTATTTTCATGTCATGATGGCGTAGAAAAGCATTTTGTTTATTTATACACTCTAAAAGTTCCTTTTCTTCCATTTTATCTTCAATATCAACAATTTTTAAACATGGGCTCTTCTGGTTTGGTATATTGACTTGATACTGTCTTCCTAAATTCTTTTCTGCTTCCATTTTCACTTTTTCAACTTCTTCTTTTGATTTACACTTAATTAAAATACCTCCATCTTTAACATTTCTCATCTGTGTTATGCCAACTTCCATTGCAGATGGCTTCAACTTCTTAGTAATTACTTCTCTTGTTTTACTGCTATCTTGTTTTGCTTTAGGCTTTATGACAACTGCCTCACCTGACACTACACTCGAATATGTTTTCTCAGACATCAGTTTCTCAGTTTTGCTTGAAATTTCCAACTTCGATTTTAAATCTTTCAACTCATTTATTATAGATCTTTTGAAATCACTCATTTCTTTGTTTACTTGCATCGTAAATTTTATATATGGTATGCAAAAACTACAGAACCATTTAAATCCATTTAAATTTTTAATTACATTAAAATCCTTTGTACTAACATCAGTGCATTTAAAATGAAACACATTTTCACAAATTCCTGAGCATTTGATGCTATTATCATTTTTTACTTTCTCCTTACATTTATTACAATTAGTTTCCTCCATTTTGTCGACTTGGTACAACTATAAAACAGCGCTCGGTGGCACTTAAAAGTAGGACTATATTGTGTTGATGTTTATAAATTTGATAAGAATGATAACTGACTGAAGAATGATAACTGAATAGGGTGGAGAAAAAAGAACAATGTTTGTATTTTTGTTCTAATAGTGAAAAAAAGTTGTTACTATAGTTCAGTTACTACCATGATTTTTTTCCGATAATATCTTCTGCCCTCTATGCACCCTTAAAATGTAGGTAAAACTGAGAAATATTGGCACCAACCGATGCGAAACGAGTT
Source organism: Stenurella melanura (assembly GCA_963583905.1). Classification (NCBI taxonomy): domain Eukaryota; kingdom Metazoa; phylum Arthropoda; class Insecta; order Coleoptera; family Cerambycidae; genus Stenurella; species Stenurella melanura. The sequence continues at coordinate 177,025,151 of OY757309.1, forward strand.
TATAAAGCAGCTCTTTGCTTTATTAGGTAAATAATCAACCCAGAATTCACCAGGAAAAGGTGTTTCCTAAGTGAACCTCATCCCACCCACCCCCTAACCACTTTACCACTCTGGATTTAAAAGTAACTCTAATAAAGCCATCTCGAACTTCGAAGCCGATCACATTTTCAAAAGCCCTTCACTCATATGCCTAGGTATTACAGGGAAAAGGGATGACTTCTACCAATTTTTCAGTATTGATTGAGCTTTTAATTTCGTAATCGAGAAGATTAGATGAGAATGAGTGAGGTTGTTAAGTTAGTAGCTTGCCAGTCGATAAAGTCGATATAATCGCTTGTTTCAAATTTTATTTTTACAATGATGGATATTCTCTTCGGGGTTCTCATGGCGTATTACACAGGTCGTTCTAGCCTTTGGTATACCTTTTAATACCAGTTCTTGGACATGTATTCTGTCACTTGGAAGCATACCTATTGATAGGTTTTCGGGGCAAATGAAAAAGTCAATGTTGTATCACTGGATCAACAACAGTTCTCAGTTCTGGTTTGAAGTATCTATATAGCTGAATTGTTTTTCAGACATGATTGGCACCATTTTTGAAAGATGAGTTAAACTATATCCCAAATAACATTGATGCGTAGACCATTTGAATAAACTGTCAAGCCTTTGAAAGTCAGAGCCAGATTCTGCGTGCCAATATAAAGTCGCAATATCTGGTTAACCACTTGGAATAAGCAAATTTGTAAGGGTCCATTTTACATAAAACTAAGGAGCAGTTACCGTTAGAGATTGCAGAACACATTTGGTAGATATTTTTGACCTGTGTTTAAGTCGCAAACAACTACATCACGTTGGATAAACTACAAACAATTGTTTCGAAGTCTATAACTGGTAAATTATAGCATGTTTCCAATTCTTTACTTATGGGTTCCACGAATCTAAGAGGTCCAGTTGTGTTACCGTTAAGAAAGTGGAAAATGTGTCTTAAAGGAAGCTCGTAACCATGCAGCTGACAAGAAAACTAGTGCAAATTACGTGTTAACTGTGCCTTCATTTGAGATATGGCTCCACTTTTCTGATTCAGTATCTACTACCGTCCCATCAGATCTGCTAACTGCTAGCGGACCGTCTAAGTTAAAATTATTTGATTGTTTTTGTAACGTCATCGGCATTGCCTCAACATGCGCATGGTTTCAGTGGAGTAGGTGAACCTTTTATTAAGCCGGTAGAGGGCAATAGTTGCCAATATATTTCAAGAATATTTAGGAGTGTTAATTTTTATATATAATAACAACTACTTTTCGCTATTACGCATCAATGATATTTATTAAAATTTTCACTTTGAGGGGTGGTAGAGGAGAGAAGACATGGTTTGTTTGCAAAACGATTTTGGAGTAATATTTACGATCAACTATAACAACTTTTTTTTACTATTACAATTTTCAATAATAAAAATAAAAATTCCCTCCGATAGTAACGCTTCACCCTAATATATAATCACAAACAATTTCAGAAATATTAAGTAAAACTTGACAGCCATTTTCAAAGCAGGGCAAATTATTAAGCATGTTACCGCCCCTACTAGTGCAGTAAAAAGAAAGAGAAAGAAAAAAAAACGATGAGTTATGCATAGTTTTGTAACAGCAAAATTATGATTTCATACCTTCTGTCGTATCACCAGGAGTATATATCTGAGTGTTGGACTTTTAAAGTCTATTACAATTTAACACTTTAGTTTTTTGAACAGCGTTCTTTAGGTAAAATTATTGGTCATAGAATTTTAATAATATTTGGGGTAGATGTCATAGAAAAGTTTGAGGAGTTGGTTTCTACCATATACGTTAAAAATGAAGTTTCTAATTTACCGTACTTATTTTCCACTATTTACAACCTACCAACTCAATGGAGTCATCTCAATCAGATGTCACTACAATACATACGTGTACTAACTTTCAAGTGAATATCTCAATTTGATGTTATCAATCCCATTAATAATGAAGCGGAGATGGTAGAGTTTGAAAAATATTAGAAAGAAATCTGAGGCCTTGGTTTCTAGTATATACACCGAATCCCAAATTTCTGTAGTCTTACCAGCTTGCTTTACTTATTTTCCCCTATTTGCCCCTATTTAACCCCCAACCCTTCAACGGCATCATCTCAAATTATGATCTAGTTTCAGACGTCGTTATAATACATACGTGTACCAAATTTCAAATGAATATCTCAATTTTATTTTATCAACCCTTTTCATATTGGAGTAGGGGTGGTTGGGTTGAAAAATATTATAAGAAAATCTGACGCTGTGGCTTCTAGTACATACACCGAATTTCAAGTTTCTGTAGTCTTACCAACGTTTTACTTATATTCCTCTATTTACCCCAAATTAACCCCCAACCCATCAACGGAATCATCTGAAAATATAAACTAATTCCAGACGTCGTTATAATACATACGTGTACGAAATTTCAAATAAATATCTCAACTTTATTTTGTCAACCCCATTAATGGGGTAGGGGTGGTGCGGGGGTTGAAAAATATTATAAAAAAATCTGAGGCCTTAACTCTTGTACATACACCGAATTTCAAGTTTCTGTACTCATATCAGCTTGCTTTACTTATTTCCCCCTATTGACCCCTAAATAACCCCCAACCCCTCAACGGAATCATCTCAAAGTATAATCTAGTTCCAGATGTCGTTATAATTCATACGTGTACCAAATTTCAAATGAATATCTCGATTTTATTTTATCAACCCTTTTAATAATGAAGTAGGTGTGGTGGGGGTTGAAAAATATTATAAATAATCTGAGACCTTGGCTTCTAGTACATACACCGAATTTCAAGTTTCTGTAGTCTTACCAGCTTGCTTTACTTATTTTCCCCTATTTACCCCTATTTAACCCCCAACCCTTCAACGGAATTATCTCAAAATATAATCTAGTTCCAGATATCGTTATAATACATACGTGTAGAAAATTTCAAATGAATATCTCAATTTTATTTTACCAATCCTTTTCAAATTGAGGTAGGGGTGGTGGGGGTTGAAAAATATTATTAAAAAATCTGACGCTTTGGCTTCTAGTACATACACCGAATTTCAAGTTTCTGTACTCTTACCAACTTGTTTTACTTATATTCCTCTATTTACCCCAAATTAACCCCCAACCCTTCAACGGAATCATCCCAAAATATAATCTAATTCTAGACATCGTTATAATACATACGTGTACGAAATTTCAAATGAATATCTCAACTTTATTTTATCAACCCCATTAATGGGGTAGGGGTGGTGGGGGGTTGAAAAATATTATAAAAAAATCCGAGGCCTTAACTTCTAGTACATTCACCGAATTTCAAGTTTCTGTACTCTTACAAGCTTGCTTTACTTATTTCCCCCTATTTACCCCTATTTAACCCCCAACCCTTCACCGGATTTCCTCAAAAAACAATCCAGTTCCAGATCTCGTTATAATATATACGTGTACAAAATTTCAGGTCAATATCTTAAACAGTTCCGGAGAAAGCGTGCGGACAAAAAAAGTTACAGACAGACCGACAGACCGACAGACAGACAGAACATTTTTTTTCGCTCAAATTTAAAATCTCGACGTTTCATGACATTCTAAACCTATTTCACGAATAAAAATTTTTGAAAATTTTTTTGCGATTACTATACTTCCAATCCACTACGTGGATGTGGAAGTAAAAGGTGAATATGTCCGGTTGTAGAGGTGCAATCGGGACAAACAAAAACCATAATATTCATAATTAAAATTCCAACAAATCTGCATTGGCTTTGGGTTATTTGAGTACGATCGGCTTCAAAATTTCAAAAAATATACCTTTCTAATATTTTTCAACCACCTCCACTCAATTATTAAAGGGACTGATAACAAAAAATTGAGATATGCACTTGAAAGTTAGTACACGTATGTATAGTAATGACATCTGATTGAGATGATTCCGTTAAATGGGTGGGAGGAGAGGCTGTGAATACAGAAAAATAAGTAGACCAAGCTAGAAACTTCATTTTTAGCTTATATGATAGAAACCAACGTCTCAAATTTTCCTATGATATCTGCCCAAGATATTAAAATTCTACGACCAATAATTTCCACATACTAGAGTGCAAATATAGTCAAGACATTTCCTCTAAAGTGACTTGAACGAGAAATCTGGATGTGGAAGTAGTGATTCCTTGGGCAGCGGTTTTTTTCGTGACTTGGAACATTAAAAAAAAATCAGAATTTTTTAAAATATTTTTGATTTTTTGATTTTTTGGGACAGTTGGGACTGGCTTACGTTTTCCGTCTTACATACGCTGTATTAAACTGAATATTTATATGAGCATGCTCAGACGGTTCATATTATTATCAATATTCTCACCTCGATTGATGTTGTATTTCAAGATTTCTAGAATTTCGTCAATACTAGCTTCAATACATCAATATCCACCGTACACGGTCAATATTATTGTCAATATTTTTGAGTGTTGTCAATATTATTGATCGTGTATAAGCCCCTCATGGGAAGTGTATGACGAATTAGTAACATCGTTCGAGTTTAGGTAGTTTGGCTACCGAGGATCTTGGAGATGACCATCAAGGTTCCCTGACTTGATCCACATAGAGTTTTATCTTTTGGGTAATATAAAAAATATTTTATATGCTACCCCGGCTACTACCAAGGATGTTCTGAAGAGCAAAGTACGGGCTGTATTTCAACAAATAAATTCACTGAGCCACTGTAAGTACAGTTAATTCCAAGATATAGGTAGGCTCGTCAGCAGCAAAGTGGAGGGAATTTTGAACAGTTGTTGCATTAAATATTTTTATTCAATGTGTTCATTAATTTTGTAAATTTTTTTCCAAAGTATTAGTTTTAATACTAATATAAAATTATCACTTTTTACTTCCACATCCACGTAGTGGATTGGAAGTATAGTAATCGCAAAAAAATTTTCAAAAATTTTTATTCGTGAAATAGGTTTAGAATGTCATGAAACGTCGAGATTTTAAATTTGAGCGAAAAAAAATTTTCTGTCTGTCTGTCGGTCTGTCTGTCGGTCTGTCGGTCTGTCGGTCTGTCTGTAACTTTTTTGTCCGCACGCTTTCTCCGGAACGGTTTAAGATATTGACCTGAAATTTTGTACACGTATATATTATAACGAGATCTGGAACTGGATTGTTTTTTGAGGAAATCCGGTGAAGGGTTGGGGGTTAAATAGGGGTAAATAGGAGGAAATAAGTAAAGCAAGGTTGTAAGAGTACAGAAACTTGATATTCGATGTATGTACTAGAAGTTAAGGCCTCAGATTTTTTTATAATATTTTTCAACCCCCCACCACCCCTACCCCATTAATGGGGTTGATAAAATAAAGTTGAGATATTCATTTGAAATTTCGTACACGTATGTATTATAACGATGTCTAGAATTAGATTATATTTTGGGATGATTCCGTTGAAGGGTTGGGGGTTAATTTGGGGTAAATAGAGGAATATAAGTAAAACGAGTTGGTAAGAGTACAGAAACTTGAAATTCGGTGTATGTACTAGAAGCCAAAGCGTCAGATATTTTAATAATATTTTTCAACCCCCACCACCCCTACTCCAATTTGAAAAGGGTTGGTAAAATAAAATTGAGATATTCATTTGAAATTTTCTACACGTATGTATTATAACGACATCTGGAACTAGATTATATTTTGAGATAATTCCGTTGAAGGGTTGGGGGTTAAATAGGGGTAAATAGGAGAAAATAAGTAAAGCAAGCTGGTAAGACTACAGAAACTTGAAATTCGGTGTATGTACTAGAAGCCAAGGTCTCAGATTATTTATAATATTTTTCAACCCCCACCACCCCTACTTCATTATTAAAAGGGTTGATAAAATAAAATCGAGATATTCATTTGAAATTTGGTACACGTATGAATTATAACGACATCTGGAACTAGATTATACTTTGAGATGATTCCGTTGAAGGGTTGGGGGTTATTTAGGGGTCAATAGGGGGAAATAAGTAAAGCAAGCTGGTATGAGTACAGAAACTTGAAATTCGGTGTATGTACAAGAAGTTAAGGCCTCAGATTTTTGTATAATATTTTTCAACCCCCGCACCACCCCTACCCCATTAATGGGTTTAACAAAATAAAGTTGAGATATTTATTTGAAATTTCGTACACGTATGTATTATAACGACGTCTGGAATTAGTTTATATTTTGAGATGATTCCGTTGAAGGGTTGGGGGTTAATTTGGGGTAAATAGAGGAATATAAGTAAAACGTTGGTAAGACTACAGAAACTTGAAATTCGTTGTATGTACTAGAAGCCACAGCGTCAGATTTTTTTTATAATATTTTTCAACCCAACCACCCCTACTCCAATATGAAAAGGGTTGATAAAATAAAATTGAGATATTCATTTGAAATTTCGTACACGTATGTATTATAACGACGTCTGAAACTAGATCATAATTTGAGATGATGCCGTTGAAGGGTTGGGGGTTAAATAGGGGCAAATAGGGGAAAATGAGTAAAGCAAGCTGGTAAGACTGCAGAAATTTGGGATTCGGTGTATATACTAGAAACCAAGGCCTCAGATTTCTTTCTAATATTTTTCAAACTCTACCATCTCCGCTTCATTATTAATGGGATTGATAACATCAAATTGAGATATTCACTTGAAAGTTAGTAACTGTTCACGTATGTATTGTAGTGACATCTGATTGAGATGACTCCATTGAGGTGGTAGGTTGTAAATAGTGGAAAATAAGTACGGTGAACTAGAAACTTCATTTTTAACGTATATGGTAGAAACCAACTCCTCAAACTTTTCTATGACATCTACCCCAAATATTATTAAAATTCTATGACCAATAATTTCCACATACTAGAGTGCAAATATAGTCAAGATGTTTCCTTTAAAGAAACTTGGACGAATAATCTGGATGTGGAAGTAGTGATTCCTTAGGCAGCGGTTTTTATGTTATTATCTTGATAAAAAACATTCTCCTTTGTGCTAGAAAAGAAACAAGTTAAAAAACTTGTATTGGCTACTAACTGTACTGACTTTGTACATGCAAAGTCAGTATAGTTTTAGAATAATTAGTCCATAATAAGAAATAAAGAGAGATAGGTATAGAGAATGATAATATCAATTGATGCAGAATTTAATACTCTATTAAATTATGTGAAATTATGCAGTGGGTTCTATTTGAAAAAAATGACTTTTGGGCCTTTGAATTAAAACAATGTTCGACTGTGAAAATATAATAGCCTGTGTGATATTGTGAATATATAGGACAATTTTTACTTAGATCATAGGGTACTTGTATGAGTTTGAAAAGAAAGTCCCTAAATCGGCCACATGATAAAATATGTGGATGCTAGTGTTGGAATGAGAATTGTCAAATAAGAAATTAGACAAATTCATTTTAGGATTTTAATTTGCTAGCATAACCAGAATTCAGGTTATCGAAAGAATGCAAAGGTTTCATTAATATGTTTACACAAAGTTTTTCTTTTAGTTATAGATAATTATTTTTTCTGCTGTTTGCAAAATTCTATAAAGAATATGTTTCAATACAATTATAAGCAAACAAATAATAATTCATTTTTAAACATGTATGTGTTTATTTTAAAATAAATAATATTCCAGAAAAAATTAGTTATATTATTGAGTATAAGTATCTAGAAAAATCTATATTGAAAAGAAATGTTTAACTAGTGGGTAACAATTTTATACGATCGAACTATAGGACTGAGTAAATTAAATTAAGATTCTGTAAAGAATTCAATTTAAATTGAAGGAATTGGGTCAGATCGGCAGTTTAAATAAAAGCAAGAATGCTTCATTCTCTTCTGAGGTACATTTGTTAACAAATAAAATCAAACTTTTCAATATAGAATCACAGAGAGACTAACGGAAGGGAATATAATATGATACGTATAAAAGAAAAACATTTTTTGTTCGTACTTTTATATGATTTCGTAATAAAAACATAAAGACTTCAGCACTTGTGTAGTAAAAAATGTGTGCTAAATCTAGATTATATGTGGATAAGGTGTCACGTAGTTATGTGATCAGTCACAACCTATAACTTTACGATGTGCCGTGGATAGAAAAATTAGGGCAGTTCATAACAGAGTGCTGCAAATTGATGTTTTCACCATAAAATAAAATTAATTTTTCCTTTAGCAGATTACGAATTATATTATAGGCTGGTGCCAGAGCGGATTTTGAAGGTTAAAAAAAATATTATCAGGCAAGGACCAGCCGGAAAATTTAGTTAAGGTTATAACTAAGAGAAAAAAACAAAAATTAATACGAGATAAAGTGAAATTGTGGAATGGGGGTGCTGCTTAGGGGTTGTAAGTGGCCTTTCACGATTTTGGAAAGGAAAATGTCCTTCACAAGAGATGCAGATAATAAGAAAATCTAAAAGTTTCATATAAGGCATTTTTCAACATAACCTCAAATTATCTGAGAAAATAGCGGAAAACCGAATTCTCAGTTTTTTATTTTGTTCTCTCGTAAAAAATAATTCAATTTTCATGAAATTTTGTGGAAGTATACTTTTTTGCATTGAGTAAACACGATCTTTTTGAATCTGGGAAACAAGTAGTTTCCGAGATATATACATTTTTCGAAAATAAAAACAGAATCTTTATTGGTGTTTTCTTCGATTTAAATATTCTATCCGGGCTCATTTTAACCGTTGAAATGCCTACTTTAAATTGCATAAAGCTGGAAAAAACATTCTGAAAGTTTTTCATGGCAATGCACCGTACCGTACTGAAATTCGTGCTAGACTCGCTGGCCCAGTGTGCATTTTTATTAACGTATATTTTACGATTTTTCACTAAATAAGTAGTAAATAGACGTAAGTGATTCGGCAATCTCGATCTCGAAGATCTTTCGGAATTTTAAAGTTTTATTGATGAAGAAGAAGAACAACCACAATACAAAAAATCGTTACATTGGAATCGTATAATTTTTCATAAATCTTTTATTTTTTTTTTAATTTAAAAAATATTTTTCTGAAGTCAAAATATGTAAAAAAAAACATCAATAAATTAATTATTCTACTTAATAATTATGTATTCCAATTATTTCATTCAAATATTCCTAAAACAGATTACTCATCGTTATACCATTTATTTAGTAAAAAAACAGTAAAACATACGTTAATAAAAATGCACACTAGGCCAGCGAGTCCTTAACTCTATCTTACGACGCAGTACAGTACGGTGCATTGTTCTGAAAAACTTAAGTTTCAGAATGTTTTTCAATTAAATTCATTCAACTTTAGCAATGTTACATTGAAGTAAATTCTTTCATTGAAATTTAATCCATTATTTACATAAATAATAAAAGAAATTGAAAATAATACATAATATTGAAAAATGATCCGTGATCCGAAGTGATCCGAAAAGTAATTTTTTTGGTTTCTCTCAATTTTAAGCAGTCTCATGAAAAATAAACCACCAACATAAACAGACCATTTTAAAGTGGACGTTTCAAACATTAAGATGAGCTCGAATAGAATAGAAGAAAACAACAATAAAGTTTTCCGTGGAAGATTTTATTTTATTTTTATAGAAAAATATAAAAATCTCGGAAACTACTTGTTTCCCAGATTAAAAAAATATCATGCTTATTCAATGCAAAAAAAGTACACATTTACAAAATTTCATAAAAATTGAACTATATTTAAGAGATATAAAAAACCGAAAAATCGGTTTTCCGCCATTTTCTCGAAAATTTGAGGTTAAGTTGAAAAATTCTTAGATTTTTTATTATCTATAACTTTTGTGAAGGATATTTTCCGCAAGGAGGCCACGTTTCAACCCCTAAACAGCACCCCCCATTTCACAATTTCACTTTATCTCGTGTTTAATTTTTGGTTTTTCTCATAGTTATAATCTTAAATAAATTTTTCGGCTGGTCCTTGCCTGTTAATAATTACATTTTTCAAAAAGGTATTGGCACCAGTCTATTACTTCACTTTTTGAAGGTGGGATTCTTGGAGCATAGACCAACTACTTGAACAATGTATGCCAGGTATGCTATACCTATACTAAGTTTGTAGAGTCGTCTGTGTATTTTTACCACCTCCTCTTGTTCGTAATATTTTACTGTATTGAAGCAATATTTAACACACATTAACATTGCTTTTAAGCTATATTGTAATAATACCTATTACAGAAAAAACATTGAAAAAACTTGATCCGCTTTAAAATAGCTTCATTAAAAATCATGAAAAAAATTTCACACTCACCCAGTTAATTGACTCTTATTTTTAATATCGATATTAAAATCGGTTAAAATACGTTCGATTTTATTATCTCTTCATTTTACTTCCACATTCACGTAGTGGATTGGAAGTATAGTAATCGTAAAAAAAAAAATCAAAAACTTTTCTTGATGAAATAGGCTTAGAATGTCATAAAACGTTAAGATTTTAAATTTGAGCGCTAGTAAGAATCCAGAAACTTGAGATTGGTGTATACCTTATTAATAGTACTAATAAATAGTACCACGGTACCGATAAAGTTCCATTTGAGAAAAATTGAGTTTTGGCCCAAAAACAATTTTGGTGAATTTTATTTGCTCATAAATTACGTAATTTAGTATTTTTAACCAGATATCAATTTTTGTAGCATTACACGGGTCATTTAGAATAAATCGGAATCGTCATGGCACACTTAAATTGAAAACCAAAAATTATATTATGAAAAAAATTGATGTTTGAAATGTCACTCATTTGGCTTCGTTGAATTCTGAAAATTACACGGAATTCAAAAATGCAGTAATATATAGGGTGTTCCATTTAAAAATCGAAAGTTAGTATCACTTCCAGCGAAATCGGAAGTAAAAAAATCAATTGTATGTCGAAAAGTGCCGGTTATTGTGTATGTAGTGTACCCTAAATTTCAATCAATTATCTTCAAAACTAAAGGAGAAAAGGGGGATATGCCATGATCCTGTTACACCCGGTATACCAAAAATCAAGGCATTCAATTTTATTATGACATATGCCACCCCCATCACTACCCCACCCCCACTTCAACATTAAAGAGGTTAATAGAATAAAATTGTGATTTAGTATGTACGAGAGCAAAAGTTCTTAAAAAAGTTTCACGGACTGTCACCCCTATTAAACGTTGGTCAATGGAATAGGTGGAAAACTGGCACGTCGTTTTATGGGTCTTTGGGTCAGGCAATTTGAAATATTATAATTATTAAGATTCTGTGAACAACTATTTCCACATACTGGAGTGCAAATATGATGTCAAGATGCTTTCATTTAAAGAGACTTGGATAAGAAATCTGGATGTGGAAGTAGTGATTCCTTAAGCAGCGGTTTTTGAATTATTGTTGAAAACTTAATTGCGGCGGGGTGCGCAAGTTCCGAGTCGCACAATGGCAAGTCGTTAAGTATAGATTCTAGCACCCGCGGAACGGAGCCCTGCATGGCACAACTCAGCGGCAACAAGCCCGGTTATTAACCAAATCAAGGAAAGTTCGGAAACATTTTGATTGGAAGTTCCAGCAGCTTCTATTAGCCGTTCATTTTTTACGTTTAGTTTTGGGTTTAGGATTTCTCATGAAACTTTTCGTTATCATACTAGTAAAAAATGTGCAAATATTCTGAACAAAAAGTGATTTCAATTTACATCTTTTGCAATTTTCGTGAATTTTATACTCAACAAAATTTGAATTACAATATGCTCTCAAATAATGAGAAAAAATGTAAACTAAAACTAAATGCATCCATTTTCATTTAGCTATATCGAATTTTTCTTTATATTTCACATTCAACTGGAATTTTCATTAGTGCATCATCTTAAAATTGAAGTATTTTTATAAATGCATTTTCAGTATTGAATACTCATGTTTTTCCTGTGACTATGACTTATGGTGAATGAAAAATAACAATATGTTATTATTATTGTAACAAATGAAATAAAGCGTAAAGGAATTAAAATTACTTGCCATAAAATAGCGCGATGTTTGTAGAAATTTGATACGGTATTTCACAAACTATAAAATGTTCTGAACACACGGCTTTATGTAATATTAGAGGACTGCAAAAACAAAATTGTAAAAAAATTTCTAATTTTTAACAACCATTTCGTGTCAAATACGAAGAATTTTTCGGCCATACTATAAAGTATATTGCAGTACACTTCCTAAATTTGAAATATTTTATTACCGTTTTAAAGGCCTTCCATAAACTCACAAACTCCAAAGCCTTAGAAAATCCGTTACAATCGACGTCGTCGTCAAATTATTAGAAATATAACAAATGAACGAGGAGAAGATTTAAATTAATCAGGGCTCGAACCAAACCATAAATGGGGTAATCGATTCCAAAAATTCCCCAAACTGTACACTTCATAGGAATGACGGGATTTTTTCCTTTATTTTATGAATATGAATCTAAACACAAAAAGGGTGTTTTCATCTCATTGGAAAATTAGCTAACTTAGAGATAGGATAATTTAAGTTGTGATTAAAAGAATGTTTTATATTTAGGATAAAATCATTTTGGCCATAGTTATTATAGATGACAAGTGCCAGGTCGGGTTTGATACTTAGGGGAAGTATGGTGTCCCGTAGACGGCGCCAGCGGTCGGATCAAGCCTCAATACCAGTAGGGGCGAGTTCACATTCAATTGGTTAGGGTACCTTCAAAGTTCCTCGCCCTATTTCACCCAAAAAACTGACGAAGATAATCCGTCAATTTAAGAAAACACTCTTTGTTCGGCTCTCAGTGTGTGTAACGTGTCATGCTTCTTACGTAGTGGTAATCTTTTTGTGTCGCCGGGTTTACTTATGTATTTTGATATTTTGTACAAAGAATTAACTTATGATCATTAAACTTCGCCTCCTTCGAATTATTACTGGAAACCAGTTCCTTGCGTATTGCTATCGGGAATTATTAACTTCATATTTTATTAATGGCTATTGTATTTTTTTTACCCTTCTGGCAATAAGCTTGTATTTTATGACAAACGGTTTTCCCATTAACGAAGTACCTTTTCATTTAAGAATACATAAGTAACATATTTTCTTATTTGTTTAACTTTTAAGCTTTTGTTTTAATTTAAGTGTTAATTATTTTCATATATTTCAAACCGATTATTTTCGTGTTCCTTTTGTGTACAAATAGATTAAGTGTGGTTAGGGTTTCGTGTTTTATTTATTTACTATTTAGTGGAAACTAGAGTCATCGGAGTTAGATCACCATGGTGAACCAGCAGGCGTGACAAAGAAAATTGATTTTGAACTATATCCTTTTAAGTGCATACACATCTCTCTGACAAAGTTTCCCGTATAGACGATATTCATGCTTTGAGATCTATGTGGCCCCATATGCAGAGACTGTGAGTATAACTTTAGAGAAAGACCCGCTGGTAGATTAATGAGTACTCTTTTGAATCAGATAGTTCACTTAAGTTCGAAGAAATTTCTTCGAGCGGAAGATTTTGTAGTCGCACATCGTGTAGATTGGGTCTCATCAGATTAATTTTCATGGATATAATTAATAAAACTGGTAACTCTCAGATTAATTTAAACAGAGTAAACGGGGCTATTACATTATTAAATTTTGTATGGTAGTTGAGACGTAAATGGGCAGGTACAAAACTTTTACTAATATTTGCGAAAAACTATCACAGACAGAAAAAATATTAGTAGCTTCTTCTAGATTACTTCTGTAAGATTTTTAAGTCGAGGATTCGCTCGGGTAGCGAAAGTTAGAAAAATAATTCTATACATAATGAAGAGCTGTGTAACAAAATTATTAAAATATTAATATAAATTTTTAATCTGATTTTTACCATCATTTATGCTTATGCGTACTATTTTGTGGGTTGTCCTATACCTCTTAAATCGGAACGAAACTACACCACCTTCTGAATATTTAGTTCCCTAGATATCCGGCAATCGAATTCCACGCGCAACTGAAGCGGCAGAACGGAAAACATGCCAACAGCATTACCACGTGCGTTGCACCACTAATTTTCAATACAATTCGCACTAGAAGAGTTTACTGCAGACAAAGGAAACTTACAATCAAACTCAGAATCAGATTTAAACATTTGCTAATGGAAATATTATTACTTATACCAAACAAATTAATACCAGTTTTGCAGTTCTGAATAGAGAGAGATATTCGATAGAAAAATATAATACACACATCTACGTTTCTTCTTCTCATACACAATGTCTTGTTAACACTTTGGGGGTGTTGTTCCCTTCGCTATTATCTTGATCAAATTAAAATAACAACAAAAACCTTAGTATTAAAAAATTAGCAGTACAAAAGAGTTCGCATAATTCAGATTTCTTGTGAGAACATTTCCTGAAATAGTTTTCTCGATATCGCTTAAAATTCTCTTTCCAAGCCTCCTGGACTTGTTATAATTGACCAATGGGAAGCAATGAAGAGGAAATTTTCCCATTGGGATCTGGTATAAGATATTGGATGTGTCAAAATATATAATAACTAATAACTATAAACTACAACTAATAATAAAGGCACAAACTGACATAGTAAAAATATCACATAATAGTACAATTAAGACTAACAAATATGAAAATAACAAGGAAGTTCCTAAACATGTGAGCATAGTGTTTTTTATAGAGTTTATAAAAAATAATTTATTACAATATACAGACTGTCTATTTTACGAGGGCCACACCAAATATCTCGCTTAATATCTATTGTAGAAGAATAAAGTTTTAGAAACAGTTATCCCATTTTTTGTGAGCTATATTTCAGTAAAAAGAAATTTCAAATCCATAGCCTACTTTATGAGATATATTACAAAAACCTGAAAAATAGGAAAACCACAAACGGTTATAGCTTCCTTATTTGAGGAGATACGAAAAAAGTTAAAGGAATGAAAGTTGACGGCAAAGACAATAAGAATAATAACGTGTAACAAAAAAATCGAAAAATGCAGTTGGCTTTGACATACGCTATTGTGCAATAATGAAAAATACATATCTCAAAGTAGGCGCCATTAATTCCGTTATTTTTTTCTCATTCCAACGATATAAAACATGTCACAGAAATTTTAACCGATAGTGTCAATATTTAATATTTTACCAATACCACAATTCATATAATTGAATCGTAACAATCAGCTGTGCCATAATAGTAAAAATTCACTTTATAATAATTATAATTCCGTAATTATTTATTACAATTTAATACAAACCAATAAATATCTCATAAATAAAAATACAAGTACAAAACGAACATCCAAAGAAAAAAACGAAAAACTATGTATAACAGTACTACCTACTACTATATTGATAAGAAATTGTGTGTATTTATTTTTCTAACTACAAATGCTCAAATTGTGCACCATGCATTCTGACACATAAACGTGCTCTACGAGACACGTCACGCATTACATTTTGGAGAATTTCAGGAGTAATTGCCTCACATGCGTTTCGAATTCTGGTTTTAATAATGAAGTAGGGGTGGTGGGGGTAGAAAAATATTATAAATATTCTGAGACCTTGGCTTCTAAGTACATACACCGAACTTCAAGTTTCTGTATCTTACCAGCGTGCTTTACTTATTTTCCCCTATTTACCCCTATTCAACCCCCAACCCTTCAACGGAATCATCTCAAAATATAAATTAGTTCCAGATGTCGTTATAATACATATGCGTACTAAATTTCAAATGAATATCTCAATTTTAACTTATCAACATAATATCTCAACCCTTTTCATATTGGAGTAGGGGTGGAGGGGTGGAATTTCATGTTTCTGTACGCTTACCAACTTGTTTTACTTATATTCCCCTATTTACCCCAAATTAACCCCCAACCCTTCAACGGAATCATCTCAAAATATAATCTAATTCCAGACGTCGTACGTGTATGAAATTTCAAATGAATATCTCAACTTTATTTTATCAACCCCATTAATGGGGTAGGGGTGGTGGGGGGATGAAAAATATTATAAGTCCTTAACTTCTAGTACATACACCGAATTTCAAGTTTCTGTACTCTTACAAGCTTGCTTTACTTATTTTCCCATATTTACCCCTATTTAACCCCCAACCCTTCATCGGATATCCTCAAAAAACAATCCAGTTCCAGATCTCGTTATAATATATACGTGTACAAAATTTCAAGTCAATATCTTAAACCGTTCTGGAGAAAACGTGCGGACAAAAAAAGTTACAGACAGACAGACCGACAGACCGACAGACAGAGAATTTTTTTCGCTCAAATTTAAAATCTCGACGTTTCATGACATTCTAAACCTATTTCACGAATAAAAATTTTTGAAAATTTTTTTGCGGTTACTATACTTCCAATCCACTACGTGGATGTGGAAGTAAAAAGACCTCAGCATAAGACCTCAGGGGCAGATTACCATTGATACCTTGGCTTAATATTGGTTATCACTTACCTTGGCAAATACTTAATAGCAGAAAATGACAAACAAATAAATACACATCTCTACAAGGCTCAACAAAAAACGATAGTTGGACGTCACTTTATTTTTAGTTACTGGAAAACAATTAATACAACAATGTCTACTCACTTTAAACTATAAATTGGCCCGGCAAAATAAGGAAACACCGGGCTATCCCAGTTTAATGAAATTAAGCAACTACTAAAACAAATAATCTATTAACATTCGAAGTTACAAAAAAAACAAACAAAATTTTCTTGTCATAAATAGTATTACAGAACTAAATCGATACAATATTTTGTATCACCCGACTCAATGACCGTTCTAAGAAAACTTATAACTTACTCACTAAAGTTACTGGGAATTGTACAACAAATAGCATTTTAACAGGGATTAAACCAGTTAAATTAATTACATAAATCGACATGGCACTCTAAATTTTATCCATCCAAAGGTTTCACAACCGAATACCCAAATTGGAGAGACATACAAAAACTTTCGACCTGTAACTGTTTTTCTATTGTTCCTGGATAGCCTTAAATATTGCTAGTGATTACACACTAATTAAACCACTATGTATGCATATTGCGGCATCGAAATTCCCAACAAATCAAATTAATGTGGCCAATGTTTACGACTAACATTAAAGCGATCAAAGTGTCCATCGATCTCACTCGGGAAGGAAAAATCAATAACGAAACTAGTTCCATAATGGCACTAAAATTATTGTTTGTCCACGCGCGTAGCTTTGAGTTGCCACAACTAGTACATAAAATAAAAAACTTACAGTTTCTTTCCTGGACAACTGAACGTCGATGAACGTATGGCACTCAACTTATAAACGTACAAACCATAGACTAGGTAGGCACTTCAAATCACAAATTATCATGGATGGTATCAAAGCAACTAATTCAGATTAATCACGCAATTTTCTGCTTTAATACAGATTCTTTCTGTTATTTATTTTATTGACTATTAAATATTTGCACTTTGTGATTTACACATTACTTTCTGATGCACAATTTAACATCAAACGTAACTGGAACACTCAAACACCTAATCCTCACCATAAAAAGACTTTAAATTTTCTTGCTTAAACAACAAATCGACTGTATCTCTTCACAGCCGTCGCTCGACTATCCCCAACCCGAAAACATAAACTGCATTTTCAAACAAACAAGTTCCTCTTCACCCTTCTAGCTGTACCTCGTTGAAGGTCAAATGGTCTTTCATTTATAATTCATTCTAGCGCGTAGAAAACTCGATTTATTTCTTTATAGGATTTGAATATATTTAATATATTTGCTGTACAGAGAAATCTTTAAAAATTAACCGTTACACTGAGATAGTTTGGTCGAGATCATTGGAGAATATAATAAATAGCACAGGATCCAGGAGTGAGCCTTGTGGAACACCATGGTTATTAGTGATAGTTTTTGATTCTTGACCATTGCATATAACGTACTGTATTCTTTCCAGAAGATAAGATTTAAACCATTGATTGCAGGTTCCTCTGATACCGAGATTACTCAACCTGCATAAAAACATGTTGTAGTTGACACAATTAAAAGCCTTAAATAAGTCAATATGGCTAGCTATGATGTTGGCAATTTCAAGATTTTTATAAATCTCCATTATAACTCCACTATTGCCAGACATCGTGGATCTTCCTTTCGTGAAACCATGTTTGGTAGACATTAACCAGTATTTATTTAGGGATGAGAGTAGTCGATTTAACATGGCTTTCTCGATTATTTTGGAGAAAGCTGATACTAAGGATATTGGCCTATAGTTAGAGTTTTATCACCTTTTTTGTAAATAGGTACAAATTTGCTTAATTTTCGCTCGGGAAAGTTCCAAATTGGAAAATGTTATTTATGATATACGCAAGTACCTCGGCTATAAAGATCTTTGCATTTTCTAACTAGTTGAGTTGTTGCTTCATCTGGACCACTTGAGGTTGAGCTTTTTAAGGAGTTTATAATTTGAATTACTTCATCGATAGTGACTGGTTTTAGGAACATGATTTAATTATGCGTAGGTGCAGCAGGTCTATAGTTATCGGGGTCAGAAGGGAGATTTCTTGTTGGGGATAAAGTATTTTATAAATGAATCTGCCATGTCTTAGGATCTTAGATAGTGTTGTTATTAACTGTTAAGAATGGAATTTGGTTATTTGTGTTGCCTTTTTTATTCGAGTTACTTTTTAAAACATACCACATCGCCTTTGCTTTGTTTTTTACATTAAGAAGGTAACTGTCATTATTCAATCTTTTAGCTGCTCTTATCACCTTGTTGTAAATTTTTTATATGCTCTGTAACGTGTTAAATGCATTAAGCCATTTTCGCTTAGAAGTGACATATTTTTTAGATTAGCTGATGACTTTCTAATATCTGGGGTTACCCACGATTTTGATTTTTATTGGCATTGGTAGAGGCACTATTTACTAAAGGAAAAGATACATTTATATAATAATGCAAAATACTATACTATACTTTAATAAAGTTTTCAAATTATTTATCGACATAGGTTATGTCTACACTATAAACATTCTCCCATTTTTCTTTAAGTACGATTTAAGACACTCAAATTTTTGATTGGAATAAAATCTCATTTTAAATTGTGTTTTAGGTGGTTCTATTGTAATGGAGTTATATAAGAGTTGTCCGTTGACATCAGATAACCCGATTTCAGAGTTAGTGCAGATATGACCTACTATATTAGTACATATATAGTCTATAGGTGTTTCCGATAGAGATGTTATCCTTGTAGGTTCTTGAGAAGTTATAGTTAGAGAGAAAGAACTTAATATGTCCAGTAGTTCATTACGGTGTTTTGAGTTACTTAAATAGTCAGTATTATAATCAGCGCACACTGTAAGTTGCTTAAGTTTGTATTTGCTATGCACAATATTGAGAGAAGTCCCTAACATCAGAGTTTGGAGAGCGATATATACATATAATTTAGTGATCTATTTTATTAATAATTACATTCACCCCTGAGAATTCAAACACTTTCTAAATTGAACTGTTTGATATCAACTAATTCGTTGGATATCAAGTTTGTTTTGACATAGATGGCACTACCGCCATAGCCTTTGTCTCTGTAGGAAGCTCTTGTAATCCAAGAAATGTTGGGGGGGGGGAGTTAAATTTACTTCCAAGAAATGACGAAGAACGGGACTATTTATCCGTGAACGCAGAAAGATTGGACCGACGAGTGAGTCGTTGCACAATCCTATCCAAACGTTGCACAAGTTGCACCGTGGATGCGCCATGGTTTGTCAGAAACGCCGACATCTTCAGAGACCTGGAATACACCCCGGTAACTGAAGTCATCCAGGACAAAGCAAAGAATCTATACATCCGTGCAGCAGAGCATGAGAATCCGCTGGTCAGACAGGCAACTGACTACAACTCCAATGACGTTCCGAGTCACAAGAGGCTGAAGTTCCAGATCCTGGAGAATGGGTAAGTATAACTTTACCGTTTTTCTTTTTCAGCCCGACCTTCAAGCCACGCTGCAAGGAGACAATGACCAAAAACACCCAAATTACTCGATCTCGGGGGTACCAAGCAAACAACCAACTCGGTACCCTTACCCTAGCCCGTGCTGGTCTTTGACGCTAAAATAAGCGCCTTTCGCCGAACACAATCCTTGAGCTATACAGTTCACACTTACTTCCGACGAAATCGGAGCAAATGATGTCAATTGGCACCCTGGACTTCCGACTGGGTAATACCACCCAAATCCCTCCAAACTCAGAGAACGCTTGGCAAGTTCAGCCATTTCCTCTCACTACAGCCGAAATACGCTTCCGGAAGCCGACATTCCAGGGAAGAAAGAAGACCAAGACAGAAGAGCGTCAGAAGAAACGACCCAGCTGGTAGGGTCCAACAGCCGGGACCAGGGGAGATCTGCTAATAACACCTACACCGTCCGCATTTGTGGTTGGGATAGGTGAAAAAGCAGGCCCACCCCTTACGAGGCCGGTCCAGATCTACAGCGATGATTGGTACAAAGAGCTCAAAGCTCGACACCTAGTCATCCGAGACCATCATCTATAGTCAAGAATATTGGCGCACGTTGCACGAATATTGATATTGCATGGCATAATGATTTCCGTGCTCCCAAATGCAAGCTTTATGCTGATTAAAGACATCAGCGTAGGTGAAAGTTACTCCATCGGTCCAAATCACCCTCCCAGGGCAAAACCGCCATTTGTTGTTTACGTTCATCGTTCACTATTTTGTAATAAATGCCATAAAGCGAGACGCACTTTTCTCTTTTTTCTCTAGATCGAAGGGGGTGCATTTTTGGAAAGCACTGTATAAACGGAAAAAAACAATTTTAATCTAAAAAATCGATCCTCATAGTTTGGCAGCTTAACTCTGCATCCCCCTTGTATATCCACACGTTTTAAAGACCTTTAGTGGATCTTTACTTCCTTACATATTGGATAAATTTAAAAGGTTTAATTTCGATGATTCATATGTATCTCAAAATTAATGTATAACTTTATCCTACGCTACTGGTTAAATCGGTTAGGCACACCCACATTAGACAACAAACTGCTCCTTTCCTTGACCGCTCCAAATTGTACAATAGAAATCTTAAATTCAATTTGAGTTGTATTGAAGGAACGGAATGCTCCTCCTTTGCGATATGCTCAGCGGTAACTTCGCGTTAGTACCAACCCGTGTTCAGTTGAACAAAGGACATTAGTACTATTTGCGGTAGCATTCCTAACTTGTAACAATATCTCTCAAGTTAATTATTGAGTAAGTTTTCGTATTGTTTGTGTGCAGCTAGTGTGAGCTACTTAACGTAAATCCGATCGAAATGTGGACGCGGTCCGTGAAATTAACGTCCCTGTTGATCATTGCGATGATAAATTATCCACACTTTGTTTAATATGGCGCTGGTTTTGTTTTACAAGGCATATTGATCGTTGTTGTATCAATAGAATTTCGACATTTGTATTGTTGTCTTAATACCTGGCTTTGCTTAGAATATTGCTCTTTATTTGTAGGTTATATATTCTGTACTCCCTTGCAATATGAAACTGAAACTTTCTGCTTGCTATGTAACATCGCTAATAACGTGTGCAAATTTAATTTCAATTTATTTTTTATCTTCAATTTTTTCAAATAGTTCGACTAAAAGACAAATTCAGGAGTGCTAGAAATTGTTCTCCTAAGTTTATAATTGGTTATGTATACAGTGTCCCATTTAAAACTCCCGGCGTCATTTTCTCGCTAATTCAAGGAGATACTTGTATTCTGTGAAAGGTATTCATTAGAATCCGCGATAATATTATTGAATGAGGATAATTGCGTGTCGAATTGTTCCGTAGATGTCTGTACAACTTGGCTGCCAATGTTAAAAGAAGAACTTAACATTGTATAGAAACTAAAAAACTGTTAACTATATCAACAGTTCTATGTAAATAGTAAGTATCTATGGATATTGAATATAACAAACATTCTTAGAGCTGTGTATTTGTCATACACAGCAAAAAAGATTTTTCAAAAAAAGCCTTGAAAAAGGAAACAGATTAGATTTCCGAAACGTCGGCGAAATATTTAATTTCAAGTTTTTATACTTATTTGTGTTGTTTATTTATAAAAACCAACCTTTAACTGATCCTTTGACGTAAACGTCACAGGCGTAGAGGTTTTTTACCAGTAACATACTGGTTAATTGTGATATATTTTGTAGATTCCCCTAGCACCGCTTAGAAAGAAAACATACATGTGGCAGGTAGTCTCAAAGAATTGAAGAAGGAGGGAAAAAAAGTATTCATTAGAATACATATTTTGGTATTCTAACTTCTTTAAATATTTTTTATTTGAAAAACAATAAGTTATATGGAAAAACACTTTAAACAAAAAATGTGTAGAATTTGCTGAATACAACAATATATAGTTTATTGAGTATTGGTTAAACAATAATGCTCTAAAATTTAATAATCATGGCGCGCTACAGGTATTGTGGAAGAATATTGCGGTGCGCAAGGTGTGTTCGGTCGGGCATACAGTTAATTAATGGGATACTTATACGCTAATATGGCTTCTCTAAGTTAAAGATTGCATTTAGGCCATGTCAGAAATGTTCCAAATTTTCTAATTTTTATTATTAATATCACAACATCATAAAGTAATAGTTTGACATAATCTTATATAATCTAACGACCTAAATTGCATTTTTAATTGTCTTCTTCGACGAAATAATCCTTAAGTTATCTGAATGTCACCATCTTCTAAAAAATATTTTTGATTATTCGCAATGTGTTAAAGTAAAAATACGACAATTAGCCTGATTTACCTTCATATTCTTCCTTGAGCGATGGAGTTACTGAATCTGGAGTATTTGTACAAAAGAAGTTTCCTGCAGAGCACTGACAGGCTTCTGTGCAAATTATTCATTTTTTTTCAGGAACATATCATTGTTCGCCTTCTTGCAGTTAGATTTGACAAGCTTAGTTTTACAGCTCTTGAGGCATGCGCGTTAAGCATGGAGTTCTAAATATTAGTGATTTTTTCTCACCCCAAACCTATCAACTATGGGTGGTAGGTTATCTCCTTATTGATTTTTGGTGGAAAATGCAAATCAGTTACCTTCGTTATTAATTCATTTTTATTAATTGTGTTCGGCGTTCCCAGTTGCCAGTTATATTTGTCCCAGCAAAGGCATGAGGAAAATTATGATGCATGTGTACGATACTTTGACTGGTTACCATTACGACTTTCTTTGGTAATTGCTGATAAAAACTAAGCAGAAGCACAAAGACGTCTGTATACGGACTGTGCATAGAAATTTATATGCCTTTTCCATATTGTTGAGTTGCACGAAGTATTAGAATAGTATCAGCTTCTTCATGATTATTGTCTTCTGTGTTCATCAGCGGGATATATGTAGTTACAACATACTTAAATCTTTCTCAATTCCGAACTTTCTTTGGGAGGTATTCTGTGAGCTTCTTTTTGGTTTTTATGTTGGATAAAAAATCTTTAAGGGAAATATTTTTTATTAATGATCCATTTGAGACACGATAAGATGCGCCAGAGTATTGTTGACATATTTTTGTTTTTGTGCTGTTCTTTAGCGAGTCCTCCTTTCCTGTCTCACATATTAGCAACAAAAGACTCGTGGTCTAAGATTAAATCTTAGACAACCAGTCTTTAGTTGCTAGCATGTCCTTGCATGACTTTTTACAACGGTTTTTTGACACACAAAACATGTAATAGAATTAAGTTCCATTATTATACTCTTCGCAAAGTGCAAAACGAAGAGTATATTGCATTTGATCGGCACATTTCTAAAACCGATAATATAGCACGTAAAGAAAAAAGATCATATCACTGTATTGGTGATCGAATTCTGAACAACTTTCAAAATGTCCGTCTGTCCGTTATTAATTGCTTAAATTTTGAAATACTTAATTTTAATATTTTGTAATTAGATCACATGTCTAAAACTAATATTATTTACGATAAAGATGTGAAGAGTATTCTATAGAATGTGCAACAATTATATAAAAAGTGCAATGTAAATAATAACAGATCGTAACACGCGTTATTCAAGAAAAAACGTATATACCTATACTAATTGAAATGGGTCGACTCAATGGAGCACGTCATATACTTGCTCATTTGTAGTGTTATTTTTCAACCAATACCTATAAATTTGTATATAGCTGGATTCAGAGTAAAATTCTGCATATTTTTTATTTGTTTTCAAGGTAAACAATGATAAATAAAATTAAAAAATTAAAGTTTTTGTTTTTTTTTTTTTGGGAAATTTCCATTAGGTATTAAATATTTTTAACTCCAGTATTCTTTTCGTAAATTATATTTTTCTGTAAGTATTTTATTCTTTTTAAATTGAAGGTTGATCAAATATTACTAAAGATGTGATTTTTTGAAAAATCGGCCTAGACGCCATCTTGAATTGTGAATTACTGGACAAAAATCCATTTTCAGAAATGCCAACAAGGCATTTGGTGATCCCGTTGACTTATATTTTCATAAAATAAAGCGTATTAAAACTTGGCAAGACATATCGACGCGAGCGAGCCCTATGATAATAAACTATTGAGGTGTAGATGGCGCTGCGATCCAAAGACATTTCTCCAAGCCCAGAAACTTTGAAAACTACTGCATGTGATGGAACACTACGTTTTAATCAACTTATACGGTACGAACAATTTTCGAAAAATCAGTAGTTTTCTAGATATTTTGAATTTCAATACAATTTTTTTAAGTTATGGAAATTCCCTAACTGCTCATTGAATAAATGTCAGACCATTCGAACATCTTCATAATGAAAGAAGACTGCTTCAGATAGCAACGAAATAAAACTAAAAATTACATTATTATTTATTTTTGAAAAAGGTATCCATCCTAAACACCTCCAAGAAAAATTTAAAAAATATTATTGTGAGTATTTTTTCAAATTCCACAACTGATAGTAAAAAGAATAATAACCCAATGACGTAAATAATGTGTGTTCAAATGTTTTGGCGATTTTGTTACTTAAAAAAGTATATTTTGTTCAAATATCCCGAAAACCAGTGACTTTTTGAAAATTGTTTGTATCATAAAAGTTGCTTAGAATGTAATGTTTCGTCGCATGCACCTCTTTTCAAGGATCCTGTAATCGACCAATTTGTTTGCATCTCAACGGCATCTATACCTCAACCTGCAGAGAGACCTTTTTTATCCAAAACTGGAATCATTTATATATTGTAGTAGATATCTTTTACAGAATTGAAATATCTCTATTAATTGTTGACAAAATCGTCCCGTAGTTTTAAATGAGACAACCCTGTATATTGGCATAAATGAGGCTAAGTACACCTTATGTTTTTTATATCAGTGCGGGTTGATTTTTTAAAATTTTCTACTATTGGGAACCCATCGTTATCTAATAAAATGTTAATACTTTACAAAGCATTTGGTGATATATGTGTTGAGTAAACGTCATTATTGTCAATTTATGTTGGTGTATTTTTAAATTGTTTCGCAGCAAAATTGTACATCCCTCATCAATATTTATTTAGTTTGTATGGTAATTGTTGGGATCGAATGAGAAATCAAATTGTGTATCAACAACGCATACTTACACAGAACATATTGTATCCTTACAAGCATAATATCTGCTCTATACACGAGATAAAGAAGAGGCCTCCAACATAGATCTTTGGAGCACGCCTGATGATATTGTTTCCCAGATTACCGCATCCACTAAAATTTGACAAAATTTTTTGGATCTTCAGACATAACTATGTCTGAAGATCCAAAATAGTGGAACATTGCACATAAAAGTTGATAATTGAATTTATCCAAAACTTTTATGAAATCAAATACCACTAAAGGTGTAGCTTGTTTATTACCCAGGATGTTATGTATATAAGCCTTCCGGAAACCTGACTAATAAAGAAGTATAATTTGGTGTTCCTGAGGATAATCATTTAATTGTTGATGCATATTTGTTTCTAGAAAATTTTATACAAGAGTTAAAGTACATATAAGAGCCATGTGAAAAATATCTTGAAAATTATTGGGAATATTACTAAATATGTAATTATTCTTAGATTAACAAATTTTTCAAAATGAATTCTTGCATCTTAAGATGTTTAGATGTTATTTAGCATGTTCTTCAATCCAGACATCAGCATTGTCATCTGTCTTGGCAAGTACCCACTGAGTAAGCGGGTTTTGTTAAGGCATGTGGTACTACAGAACAAAGAGTGAATTTACGGAAAATTATTGAGAAAGTAGGAGAATATTACGTGGCTATGTATCTTTATTTTTTTTGACTTGTAATGAGGCATTCATAAAATTCATGTCACATCACTAGATTTCCGTTTGTTCAGTTATTTTGCAAACGTACCCAATAATAGATCTCAAACGTACCCAATATCTATACACCGAAGCAAGGATGCACACGCTACCAAAGTGGATCACGTGTATGATTTCGGATATAAAAGCAAGACGAAATTCAATTAATTGAAGCCATTGCTCTTCTGGCATTGGCGAGCTGAGCTCATTACAGTTAGTACTCTATTGCGTCGTACCACGACAGACTTAATATGAATTGACTGCTACACTCCTGCAGCGTGCTGCGCTGAGATCGTTTATGTCGGCTACTTATTTGTTCGACGCGACGCCGGTGCGTAGCAAAAAGGTACCCAATGCGTGCTATCCACGCCATACGACGAATCACCGCTACGTTGTCATCGTTACACTCTCGTCCGATTCAAAACCATTTATGAAATGGTTAACGACTGTGAAAGATACGGAAACTTGTAAATTATATCACATTGTCCTTTATCTACATGTTGATGAGAAATAAACCGTTTATTTTTATTTGGAGTATTTTATTTACTAACTGAACACTGGATCAACATCTCCAAACCAGCTACGCAAGCAGAACATGTTGCCAGACTACAGTAAAGCGCATGAAGGGAACTCTGCTTTGGTGAAAGTTTACAGCACTCCAAGAAGTGTAAATTTGACAAAGGCACCAAAAAAGGTGACCAATCCTCTTTGATGCCAATGGGCAACAGTGAAGCGCTGTGCGCTGGAGGACTGACGTGGTTCTATCTTGAGATTTGCAGATGCCATCGTCTTAGTAGCAGCAATCAAGAATGAGCTCATGTACCTGTTGAGCAACCTCCATTCTGAATATGAATTTAGCATAAATTACGACAAAAAAGGAAATTATGATTGTGGACCGAGAAAATTAAAACCATCCAGACACGTTAAAGATAGGTGATCGTAAGGTGGTAAATAAAATGGTTCACGTTGGAACTCTTATGATCAAGATCTAAAACTATGAATATTAGATTCGACGATAGCAGACAGCAACTTGCCACCTGATTAAAATTAGACTTGGCAGGAATATTACGACACGCACAATGATAAGCCTGGAAGGAAGACAAACGACGGATTTGTGCTATTGAGATGTGGGTCTAGAGGCGTTTGCTACGAATTTCCTTAGTAGGCTGTACGTCTAACAGGCAGTCGTGTTAGATCGAATGAGATGTAATGTACAATGGAAAGAGATCTGTTAAAATACTGCATGAATCAAAACGTCTGTGCTAACTTTGTGAAGAAGACGTTTAGAATTTATTGATTGATGACGGTGTATTACTAACTCCCTTAAAGGTGTTTTAGATCGCCTAAGAGGTGGTTCACGGTACATGTTTATACGCACAAATCAACATATTACCTCCACATCCACGTAGTGGAGTAAAAGTATAGGTAATCGTAAAAAAAATCAATTTTTCTTTGTTGAAATGAGCTTAAAATGCCTAAAACATCGAGATTTTAAATTTGAGCATAAGAAATTGTTCTGTGTGTCTACCGGCCTGTCTGCCGGTCTGTAACCTTTTTTGTGTGCAGGTTTTCTCAGCAATCGTCTAAGATATTGACTTGACATTTGTTACACATATGTATGTATCATGACGAGATCTGGAACTGTATTATATTTGCGCTAGTTTCGGTGAAAGGTTGGGGGTTAAATAGGGGTAAATAAGGGAAAACAAGTGAAGCAATCTGGTAAGAGTACAGTAACTTGGAATTTGGTGTATATACTAGAAGCCAAGACCTCAGATTTTTTATGATATTTTCGACCCCTTGCCCCACCTCCCCTTCTGCATTATTAAACGGTTTAATAAAATAAAACTGTGATATTGACTTTGAAATTTGGTACAATATGTATTATAACGACATCTGGAACTGGATTATATTTTGAGATGATTCCGTTGAATGGTTGTGGGTTAAATTAGGGTAAATAGGGGATAACAAGTAAAGCAAGCTGGTAAGAGCACAGATACTTTGGATTCAGTGCATATGCTAAAAGCCAAGGCCTCAGATTTTTTTATAATATTTTCAACCATCCATTACCCCTACTCCATTATTAGAGGTTGATAAGATAAAATTGAGATATTTACTTGAAATTTGATACACGTGTGTATTGTAACGACATCTGGAACTAGAGTATATTTTGAAATGATTCCGTTGAAGGATTGGGGGTTAAATAGGGATAAATTGGGGAAGTAAGTAAAGTAAGCTGGTAAGAGTACAGAAATTTGGGATTTGGTATATATACCAGAAGCGAAGACCTCAGGTTTTTTGTAATACCATCACATTCACTCCATTATTAAAAGGGTTGATAACATAAAATTGACATATTCATAATTGAGATGATTCCGTTGAAAGGGTGGGAGGTTGCGAATAAGGGAAAATAAGTAGAGTAAGCTAATAAGAGTTTAGAAACTTCATTTTAAAGTGTAAGGTAGAAACCAATGCCTCAAATTTTTCTATGACATCTGCCCCAGATATTATTAAAATTCTATGATCAGAAATTTCCATATACTAGGGAGAGTGTAAATATAGTCATGACGTTTCCTTTAAACTGACGAATGAAAAATCAGGATGTGGAAGTAGTGATTCCTTAGGCATCGGTTTTGTTTTCTAGTATCGTTCCCCCTGAAAGAAAGGTAGACACTAATTACGAAATAACGTTGCTTAGTTTATTCCCAATAGCTCATAAAATTGTAATATTGCATTATGATGCTTTATAATGCATATTTCCCGTCTTCTATTCACGTCTAACCATAATAATCTGATTTAGTTTATAATAACAGTAATAATACACACAACGTGAATGCTGCATCCTGGATAACTAGGAGTTCAATTCTAAGATGTATTTGGCTGCAATAAAACTGCATATAGGATGAAAGAAACGCGTAATATAGGTAATCATTTCAAATGTTGTTCTTAAATTATCTTAATAAAATTGTAGGACAGCTGTGTAAAATAAATTTATAGCTTTACAATTCAATTTCTTTTGAAGACGTCAAGCTACATCTATCTAATGTACAGTGAGTAAATAATGGAAGCAATATTTTTATATTGTCAATATATTTGGAATTTTTTTCAGTTGATTTCAAATAAAAATGTAGTTTTCGTTTTATTTATTTAACATGGAACTACTCATCAGAGCATTCCAATTACGCAGGAAGAGATAATAAATACTTATAAATATATAACAAATGAGAGTAGATGTAAAAATTTAAATGAAATACATAAAAACAAAGACAAAACAAAATTTTAAAGTATACGGTTAATTGCAGTGGAGGATATCAAACTTAATCTAAAACATGATCTAGTTGTCCGAAAATTTAGTTAACTTGAGATAGCTCCACAATCTGTAATATCATATATTATTTTAAAACGAAAACATTGCTGTGAAATGGTTCTGTGAGTCTCCTGACTCGAAAGTAATGATCTAAATAACAGTACAATCTGAGGGAAACTTCTCCTTTGTAACATAATAGTCATTTATGCACCAAGTGCGTTATATAGACTATAACGCCCGGAGGGTAACATGATGCAGCCCGAGGGATGCATGTTGCCTGATGGGTATTATAATCTAATAACGCTCGTGGTGCATACAATATTTTATTTTTCACGAAAAATATATTTTTTTAATGAAAAATATACTTTTCATTTTTCAAATACATTTTTTTAGTAGTCTATGACATTTATTTGTTGATGCTTTCACGTTTATTAATCGCAACTGTCAGTATGTTGTGTTCTTTCAAATTTAGTAACCTAGTTCAATGCTGCTAGCTTTTATAACCATTTTTACTAAGTAGTCTATGACTGTTGTTGATATTTTGACGTTTGTTGATTTTGCTTTGCATTGTATGTACCTAGATAATACGTTTAACAAAATAAAAGTAATATGAAAGTACCACAAAATATCCGAAATAATGCGGAAAATGCCACAGAAAACATATTTCTGGTCAAATTCAAACCATTATACAATAAGGAATATGAAACATGTATTCTTTCTTTGTTTCCCATATAACAGTGCGTTATTGCCATAACTCTCGGTCATTATGCCCATGGTCATTATGAGCGTCTTTATGGTAACCGTATCCAAGGTATAATAAACAAATACTATGCAGGTGAAAACGTCACTGAATTCACTTTGTTTTGTATATGTATGGCAGTGGGACGACAAAATAATTGACGAATATTCCAATTTGAATCTAACAAAGATTTATATAGTAGTGTTATATAGTAGTAAATGATAGCTTAGTATCAAGTATTACACCGAGGTCACGGAATGTTGATGAACGTGTAAGCACTGAATCTTCTACCAAAAATAAGAAATTCAAAATGACGGATCTAAATTGCCTGCTACTGTAGAGCAGTAGCAGCTGATGTCACAACACATCCTCAACAGCTGATTAGAACATTATAAGCTATTTTTAAGTTTGTGTCTATGCTGAATGTTTTGAATGTTTAAATAATTTTTAGTACTCTGTTAAACGTCTCTCTTGTGCCAAATTTATTTCTGGTTTTTTTTTTCTATTATGTATTTCATGATTTGTTGAACTGACTTTAATTTACTGTTTTATTTGCGTTTTTCAACCGGCGTATTGTCTTGGGTACCTATGAAGAGTTCTTAATTTTCGACATCGTAAGTTAATTTTAGCTAGTAAAATATTGATTTATCTATACTCTACTTTTCGGGAGTCAGGAGTCAAGGTTACATTTCTAGGCTGGAATGTATTAATGGAGTTAATTTATATGGTTAATAGTGGAAGTTTCCAACTGCATCCTTGGATGATATATCAAAAATGTTTAAAAGTGTAGTCATGGATAATTTGGTGTCTTGCCGGCACCATATGACGAATAATGAAATTAGAGCATGTAAAAATTTGGAATCCTTTATTCAGCTTACATACAAATGAACACTCACTAGCTGTGAATACCAAGAAATGTCTCGCTGTAAAGTAAATATAGATCTATATGAAATCTATGTATATTTAGGACCTATCTACAGTGTGTCTCCCGGATATTTTCGTAATTTTTTGAAATCCAAATTTGAGTTTTGGTACAATTGTAGTCCTATATAAGACGTACATTTCGAGACTACCAACTTAAATTTTAGTAACAAACTGAAGCAACGACAGCCCCTCAAATGTTGCACATTCCCGATATATTGCTTCGCGTTGAAGATATCGAAAAAACTTATTAGAAAAAGTTGTTCATAATCTAAATATGAGCCACAATACCAAGTTTCATTGTGAAATTCGCAGTTTTGTTTTTTCCCGCAAAGTCCACACACGGTTACAATTTTGGTTTTCAATTTAATAGGATGCCATGGAATTTCAAAAAAAAATATTGACAAAAATTACATTTTAGGAGAAAACAAAACTAGCAATTAACTTTTGGTAACTGAAATAAGTAAAAAAAATTATAAGTACATATGATAGCAAATTGGCCATCGGTAGTTTATAATTCGGCTATACCAACCTCAAAGATCTCTTGTCGTATTAATACTGTCCATAGGTGTACGCCAAATTTTAGTCTTTTCATTACTATAATAAAATTAATATCTTTTTAACTAAAAGAGATTACATAATGCCGTAAAATGTTCTAGATAGGTATTTTATAGGGCTATCACCTAAATGATTTTAATTGTTTGGATTCAGCGTTTTAGGCGCTAATACCCCTTTTTCCTACCCAAGTGATGGCAGATGCCCACTCATTTTCTAGACATTTCGATTCCTATTTAATTTCCGGGGAGTTTAATTCAAGGAGCCATATTTTAAGACAGAAAGTAAATGATAGTCGTTGTGTGAAAGTGGTAAATAGTTTTGAAAATCCATAATTTTGGGATAAATCCACATTCACCGACATTTTGTGATTTTCACATAATATTCTATTGATTTGTTTCGTATTTTAATTTTGTGAAGATCTTAACTCCGTAAGAGGATTTTGAAGCCATTATTTCAAACACCGTCTTAGTCCTGCTAAGAAATATTCAAGCATCTTCTGAGGCCCTCCATAGAGGTATGTTAAATTTCTAAAGTTAACCAAATTAGTATTAGCTGATACTATGTCACGAGCATTTGTCAATTGAGGTTAATTACTTTAGGGTCGCTCTGGCAGGGTGCACATCACATTTCCCCTATGTATATATAAGTTGTCCTTGAGTTTTCGTCTAAGAGAAATTATTCTGGGTTATCGAATACGGTTCTGCTGTCCAGTTGCAGACTTTCCTCTCACTTGTCTACTTGGAGACGCCTAAGAGGTTCCCGTGGTTTCCAGACAATCCATCGAGGCCTATGTGATAATCGAGGTTCCTGAATGAAAAATATATGTTGCTCTGGTATGTAATTACTGTATAAATTGTTTTTGACTCGGAACATCCATTTAAACTTGTGGAAATTATAAGAACGCTTCGTGAAACTCTGGACTAGAACACGAGCATATAAACATTGCTACATGTATGAAATTCCGATGCTAAGTTAAAATATTTAAATAACTATACACACATATAAGCTTAATTTAATATTTTTTTTTTACCTAGAACAAAGTAATAATATTTATCTATTACATTTTTTTTTAATGTGTTCCGTCTGATTCTTTGATAAGTAATAATCATTAGCTTGTCTGCTTAATTTAATTGTAAATTACGTTGTTTATCATTTTTTTTTTAAATTTACTTACTATGATTTAATACATAATAATACACATATATAATCATACGTATAAATAATAATAATAGATATGTAAGTACAAGGTTGTAAACCAAAATATATGGCCATATAGTTGGGAAATCGCTATATTTTTTTTTGTGCTAAATTATTTTATTGAAATTACTTTAGTTTATGAATATATGCATATCAACATATTTCTTTGTCATAACCCAAATAAATATCTTGCTTATTCATTTGTCTATCCACTTAGAGTTGTGAGTTATTTCGTGATTTTGGAACACAATTAAAATAAAATACCTAGCCAAATCAATTGTTTTATTTTTTTTTAAATCACGTGGCGCCCCAATCATATATTAATTATTTAAATCATATTTATCGTACTGTCCTGCTCTACTGATATAGCTGGCATTGATTTGGTACTTAATTATTTTAGGCAGATCATATTTAAGATATTTTAGGTTGTTTAATTAAACTTTAATTATTATTCCTTTTTCTTGTTGTTACGTGTGTTACGCATATACTTACGTATATATATTTTTCTATTAGCTAATTATATGTGCCACGATAAACAAGGACCCTGAGAGTCTCATGCTCACTATGCTCTATTTTCCCGATAAGTTTTTTTTTATCACTATTATTGTAATTAGCTTATACCGTCTAACCTTTTTTTTTCCTTTTACTCCGAGGTTAACGTGGCATAATTGGCGCCCAACGTTCAATAGCTTATTGGCATCGTTGACAGTTTGAAAAAAAAAATATTTTTTTTCTTCCTCCAAGTGAGGGGGGGGTTGTCATTTGTTTTCTTTTTTTTACTACACTAGCTATCTTACCCTAGCATTTTCTTAATTTATTATTTTAAACTAAACGAACAGAACAAAGAGGAGCACAACCTTTTAATGAAATAAAATTATTATAAACGAACATATGTATTGACTTTTTCTTTTCTTATTTTATTTTTTTTTTTTAAATCGGGGTTTCGGGTTTTGCCCTGTTAGTTTAATTAAGTTGGCTCAGTTAATTATTTTTTTTTCTCGCTGTAATTTTGTTTAAATAATTTTAGTATGGTATTTATAGCTTAAAATTTAGGAAATAAGAATAAATTCTAAGGACTTCTTTTTTCTAGATCTAGGTTTATTATTTTATAGGCTACGTTTATAAATTACGTTTAATTATTGCCGAGATTATTTACTTCCTTACAATCATGGACATTAATAGATTAACTTCAGATGAATTGTCATACGAATTATGTATTAGAGGTCTTGCGTCAGATGGCAACGTTCTGCAGAAGCGTAGCGCCTTACGGGAAGCTATTCGTGCAAATCGCATGCCGCAGTCTTCTCAACTTGATGCCTTTTCAGAACTTAGTATCTGTGATCAGAAACTTTTAAGACTTCGCGAAGATTTGGTAAATTTTGATCACGGAAATAAACACAATGAATGCCAATGAATTTATTCTCGGTTAATACATGTTTCCGGTAGATTAAACAGAATAGTTGATAGTCATATGCGACATAAGCAAATAAAGTCAGACCTAACATCACGCTGTACTCAATTACTAGATATTTTAAACACAGTGTCAGAGCTACTACCTCATCAGGCGGATGCACAGGCATCATTCAGGCATACAATCGTCGATATTGGACGATGAAATTCCTCCGCTATTAAATCAGGTCGCTCCTGTCGTTTTCGATTCCTTAGTTGCCGCAACTCCTTCAACAGTGCCATCTACAGTAGTCGATAATTTAATTGATCTACAACCTATACAATCATGTCATGTCACTACCACTTTACCTACAACAGTAACTTACTCAAGTTCATTAAATGCTAGTCGTATTGCCTCAGTTTCTTGTACACCATCACATTCAGTTATTTCAACCCCAGATTTCAGTACTTCACGTCAGGTTAGATTTCATCTACCCCCTTCACCACTTGACGATCACCCCGTTCCATACGACACTCAAATCGATTCGTCTGCTAACTTAGCTACTGAAGCTGCTAATTTACGACTTGTCAACACTCCAGTAATGCGAGACTATGACCAACCGGTAACGAATAATTTTGTTAAATATTTCGACATTAACAAATGGCCTATTGCCAAGTTCGATGGAAAATCGTCCATTGCTAGCTTTCTAGAGCGAATCGACGAGCTACGGATATCGCGAGGAGTGTCAAAAGATGTACTATTTAGGTCCGCTACTGAATTATTCACCGATAGTGCTCTTATCTGGTTTCGCTGGGCTAAAGCGAGCATTTTTACTTGGGACGATTTAGTCACTCAGTTGAAACATACATTTCTACCTTCTGATAATGACCGCGAAATATGGAAAGCCATTAATACTCGCAAACAAGGACCTATGGAAAAGGTCGTTATATTTATTGCCGATATGGAAAACTTGTATGGCAGACTCACTCGTAAACCTCCAGAATCAGATCGACTTAGCACTATTAGGGATGGTTTGTTACCATATTTACAATTAAAATTAGCTGGCAATCCAATATGTTCTATTAGTCGATTAGTGGAATTCTGTAAACCTATCGAAGAAACGGTTTTTCGATTGAAAAATCAATTTCCAAATTCTGTAACCATTAATCCTTTGTTAGGTTCTGGTTTAACTCATCCCCGCCGAACTCATTTTTCAGAAATTCTTGTTGATAGTGAAGATACTACTCGGGGTAACGCCCCAAATCATCAATTAAATCTGAATCCCTTGGATTTAGTATCTGGACCTAATCGTCCAACCTCTGCTGATAACAGTTCTTCTTTAAACACAAATCAAAGATCCAGTGTTAGTGATCGTAGAATTGTTACTTGTTGGAACTGTGGACAGCCAGGTCATCGCTTTCAACAGTGCACACAACCCTCAAAAGTGTTATGTTACCGTTGTGGCAAACCTGGGGTTACAACCAGAAACTGCCCAATTTGTTCGGGAAACGGAAACTCGGGTCGCTAGTTAGTCGTATGGTGGCCCGAGAACGTCCAAAATCGGCTTCTCTCTCTTTCTCTGAGCATCAGGTTGATACAAAACATAAAGCAATTTTAGATTTTATTATTTCTCATGCTGAAGGCGATCAAAGGCCTTATCTGGAAGTTTCTGTATTAAAATATCCTATCCTTGGACTTTTGGATTCAGGAGCGACAAATACTTTAGTAGGGCAATCAGGATTGGATATTCTGCTAAAATTAGGGTTAACAATGGATGGGAAGAAACAAGTTACTTGCACGGTTGCAAACGGTCAGACTTGCTCTTCAATTGGCGTTATTAGAACCCCATTTTGCTTGATGGATAAAATCCATATTTTAGACGTCTTAGTGGTTCCACAACTTCCCCACCGCTTAATACTGGGTACTGACTTTTGGATCTCGATGGGCATCGTTCCTGATTTAAAGAGGGCCATTTGGCATTTTAGTTCCGACATCCCTCTTAAATCATTTGTTGATTCTTGTGGAATTCAAGACAAAGATCATTTAACCCTTGAGCAACGTCAAGCATTGAACTCTCTTCTGGAAAGGAAATTTAAACTTATTAGCACTAGTCTAGGTTATACTAATGTCGCCGAACACGAAATTATTACGGACTCTCCGCCTATCAAGCATAGGTATTATCCAGTTTCACCCCCAAAACAAAAAATCATAGACGAGGAAGTACGTAAAATGCTTGATGATGGGATCATCGAACCTTCAAAGAGTGGTTGGTCTTCGCCAATCTTGTTAGTTCCCAAGCGTGACGGTAGCTACCGATTTTGTGTAGATTATCGAGCCCTTAATGCTGTAACTAAGAAAGATGCATATCCTATTCCTTATGTGTCGGCTATTTTGGATCGTCTACGAGACGCTCGTTATATTAGTACCTTAGATATAAAATCGGCGTTTTGGCAAGTCAGCGTAAAAGAGTCATCGCGAGAGTATACTGCATTCACGGTACCCGGTTGGGGCCTCTTTCATTTTAAGAGAATGCCATTTGGGCTCACCAATAGTCCTGCTACGTGGCAAAGATTACTTGATACTGTCTTGGGTGCTGATTTGGAACCGCATGTATTAGTCTATCTGGATGACATTATTGTAATTTCTCCAGATTTTGAAACACATTTGGAAATATTGTCTAAAGTTTTTGACAGACTTCATGCTGCTGGTTTAACCCTCAGCGAAGACAAGTGTCGGTTTTGTTGTTCTTCACTAAAGTACCTTGGTTATGTTGTGGATTCCGATGGCCTTAGAGTGGATCCAGAAAAAGTGGAAGCAATTTTAAATGTCCCTAGTCCTAGCAACGTTCATGAGGTCAGACGTTTCCTAGATATGGCTAGTTGGTACAGAAGATTCGTTCCCAATTTTTCCTCTATTGTCGCCCCAATAACTCGTTTAACCCAAAAGAATATTAAATTCCACTGGACTGAAGATTGTGAATTGGCCTTCAATACTATCAAGGATCATCTTGTATCGGCTCCAATTTTAACCTGTCCCGATTTTAGCCGCCCTTTTACTTTACAAACCGATGCTTCTGCGTACGGCATAGGCTCAGTTTTGACACAGAGAATTGATGGCGAGGAAAGAGTTATATGTTTTATATCGAGGTCGCTAACTAAACAGGAGCGAAACTTCTCCACAACAGAGAGAGAATGTTTGAGTGTAATATACGCCGTAGAAAAGCTACGCCATTATCTAGAAATCACGCACTTTACGGTAGTAACAGATCACGCCTCCCTAATTTGGTTAAACCGTTTAAAAGACCCAACAGGTCGTTTAGCTCGTTGGGCTTTAAGACTGCAACCGTTTGATTTTACCATTGTACACAGAAAAGGTAAAGAGAACGTCGTACCGGATTTCTTATCTCGCTCTGTCCCAGTTTCTGTCAATACAATATCTACCAAACACGAATTCAGTTCAACAACTGATAAATGGTACTTAGACATGTTAAACAAGGTTGAAAGCAAGCCGAATAAGTATCCCCAGTTTCGTATTGAAAATAATATTCTATATAAATATGTTCGCTGTCGTATTCCAGAGTTGTCTTCTAATTCTGATTATTGGAAAATTGTAGTCCCAAAAGACAAACGTAAGGATCTCATTCAGTCTCATCATGATGACGTGCGCTCCGGTCATGTGGGTGTTCATAAAGTTTACTGGAAATTGTATAACTGGTATACCTGGCCAAAAATGCGTTCGGACGTCGCTAAATATGTCAAATCTTGTCATACTTGCGCAGCATATAAACCAGAACAAAAGAGACCCGCTGGTCATATGGGTAAGCGCCCTGAAGTTACCAAGCCTTGGCAGCTAATAAGTCTAGATTTTGTTGGTCCGTTGCCTCGTTCGAGTCATGGTAATAGTTATATTCTTGTGGTTAGTGATTATTTTAGTAAATATGTCCTGACTTTCCCTATTAGATCGGTTTCGGCAAAAAGTCTTTGTCGGCTGGTAGAAGATCACGTATTTTTAGTTTATGGCGTACCTCAGTATTTGATATGCGATAATGGTACCCAAATGCGCAGTAAAATGTTTGAGAAACTTTGCAATAATTATCGTACAAAACTTTCATATACCGCGTTATATTATCCTAGGGCTGATCCCTGTGAGCGCGTCAACAAAACTGTTAAAACAATGATAGCCATGTACGTTAAGGATAATCAGCGAAAATGGGATGACCACTTGCTCGCGATCAGCTGTGCGATACGAACGGCAATCAGTGAGACGACCGGTTACTCATCGTACTGTTAATTTCGGCCGTGAACATATTCAGACAGGTGACCAACATGGGCACCAGCTGCCATGTAGTGAGGATATAAGTCATGATAATGCTATTAAACAGCGTCAATTGGGTTTCCAAAAGTTGTATGAAAAAGTTAAACAAAAATTGCACGCGGCTCGGGAACGCAATAGAAAAGTTTATAATCTTCGTCGTCGTCCGGTTCATTATGAAATAGGTGATAAAGTTTGGCGCAGAAATAAGGCACGATCTGATGCAATTAATTTTATAAATGCCAAATTATGTTCAAAATTCGTTGGCCCGTTTATCGTTAAGCGAAAGATTGGTTCTTGGACCTACGAATTGGTAGACGAACTAGATGAACCGAAAGGTATATGGCACGTGCAGGATCTCAAATCATATCATGACGCGAATCTCGATTTTTAATCAGATCGTTCAGTCCTGGGAGGTACAATCTAGGTTATCTAGAAGTTTGTATGTGTGTATGTCTATTAATCCTTGTTTTGAAAAATTGTTGCGCGAAAATTTGAATCAATAAATTTTGCTAGAAAATTTACTTCTTCCGAAGGAAGGGGGCAGTGTCACGGTCCACTTTATTTTAATCTTATTTTGCAACAGAAGTGTGCGTGTGTTGGTTTGGAGAGTGGACTCTGCTCTGCTGTTTGGCTCGAGTGCTTGTATTGAAGGGTTTAACTACGGGTAATTATAAGTACATATGATAGCAAATTGGCCATCGGTAGTTTATAATTCGGCTATACCAACCTCAAAGATCTCTTGTCGTATTAATACTGTCCATAGGTGTACGCCAAATTTTAGTCTTTTCATTACTATAATAAAATTAATATCTTTTTAACTAAGAGAGATTACATAATGCCGTAAAGTGTTCTAGATAGGCATTTTATAGGGCTATCACCTAAATGATTTTAATTGTTTGGATTCAGCGTTTTAGGCGCTAATACCCCTTTTTCCTACCCAAGTGATGGCAGATGCCCACTCATTTTCTAGACATTTCGATTCCTATTTAATTTCCGGGGAGTTTAATTCATATTCTAAGACAGAAAGTAAATGGTAGTCGTTGTGTGAAAGTGGTAAATAGTTTTGAAAATCCATAATTTTGGGATAAATCCACATTCACCGACATTTTGTGATTTTCACATAATATTCTATTGATTTGTTTCGTATTTTAATTTTGTGAAGATCTTAACTCCGTAAGAGGATTTTGAAGCCATTATTTCAAACACCGTCTTAGTCCTGCTAAGAAATATTCAAGCATCTTCTGAGGCCCTCCATAGAGGTATGTTAAATTTCTAAAGTTAACCAAATTAGTATTAGCTGATACTATGTCACGAGCAGTGGCAATTGAGGTTAATTACTTTAGGGTCGCTCTGGCAGGGTGCACATCACATTTCCCCTATGTATATATAAGTTGTCCTTGAGTTTTCGTCTAAGAGAAATTATTCTGGGTTATCGAATACGGTTCTGCTGTCCAGTTGCAGACTTTCCTCTCACTTGTCTACTTGGAGACGCCTAAGAGGTTCCCGTGGTTTCCAGACAATCCATCGAGGCCTATGTGATAATCGAGATTCCTGAATGAAAAATATATGTTGCTCTGGTATGTAATTACTGTATAAATTGTTTTTGACTCAGAACATCCATTTAAACTTGTGGAAATTATAAGAACGCTTCGTGAAACTCTGGACCAGAACACGAGCATATAAACATTGCTACATGTATGAAATTCCGATGCTAAGTTAAAATATTTAAATAACTATACACACATATAAGCTTAATTTAATATTTTTTTTTACCTAGAACAAAGTAATAATATTTATCTATTACATTTTTTTTTAATGTGTTCCGTCTGATTCTTTGATAAGTAATAATCATTAGCTTGTCTGCTTAATTTAATTGTAAATTACGTTGTTTATCATTTTTTTTTAAAATTTACTTACTATGATTTAATACATAATAATACACATATATAATCATACGTATAAATAATAATAATAGATATGTAAGTACAAGGTTGTAAACCAAAATATATGGCCATATAGTTGGGAAATCGCTATATTTTTTTTTGTGCTAAATTATTTTATTGAAATTACTTTAGTTTATGAATATATGCATATCAACATATTTCTTTGTCATAACCCAAATAAATATCTTGCTTATTCATTTGTCTATCCACTTAGAGTTGTGAGTTATTTCGTGATTTTGGAACACAATTAATATAAAATACCTAGCCAAATCAATTGTTTTATTTTTTTTTAAATCACGTGGCGCCCCAATCATATATTAATTATTTAAATCATATTTATCGTACTGTCCTGCTCTACTGATATAGCTGGCATTGATTTGGTACTTAATTATTTTAGGCAGATCATATTTAAGATATTTTACCTAAAATGTTACAACCTTGTTTAATTAAACTTTAATTATTATTCCTTTTTCTTGTTGTTACGTGTGTTACGCATATTCTTACGTATATATATTTTTCTATTAGCTAATTATATGTGCCACGATAAACAAGGACCCTGAGAGTCTCATGCTCACTATGCTCTAGTTTCCCGATAAGTTTTTTTTTATCACTATTATTGTAATTAGCTTATACCGTCTAACCTTTTTTTTTCCTTTTACTCCGAGGTTAACGTGGCAGGCTACTTCTCCGCTAGTACGAACCCCATCACCAAATAACCTCATTATTTCAATGTTTTCCCTTAAATGAAGACGTATTTTACGATTGTACACTAGAACTTTACACTATAATTCAAAGTTTTGTCAGATTAACATTTATTTTAATCATAGTTTCTGTTTCCATGGCATCCTATTGAAAACCAAAATTGTAACCGTGTGTGGACTTTGCGAAAAAATATTGAAAAAACTAAAAATACGAATTTTATAATGAAACTGGGGGCGAAATTAGATTTTGAACGGCTTTTTCTAATAGTTTTTTTCGATAACTTCAACGCTAAGCAAAATTTCGGGAATAGGCCCCATTTGGGGGGCTACCGTTATCTCAGTTTGTTACTTAAATTTAAGTTGGTAGTTTCGAAATGTACCTCTTATCTAGGACTACAATTGTACCAAAGCTCAAATCAGGATTTCAAAAAATTACGAAAATATCCGGGTGTCTTCATTTTAAATGAGAGACACTGTATATGACTATAATATCGAATTATAACTGCATAACTACAATACTAAGTTTGAAATGGTAGAGAAATAATGTAATTTCTGTTGTTGAATTTGCATGATTTAAAACATTCAATTAGGTAGGCGATTCATGTAAAATGTCCTATTATTATTTAAATCCTGTCATGTTCTAGCCTGTACTTACCTTACTTATTGTGCTCAGTTACACTAATTGAAATTTTATTTGTATACGTTATCAATATTTTTAACATATCTGTGATTATAATTATATGTATCAAAACGGACAAAAACCAAACGAGGCATCGTAATCTCCTAACAAAGTATTTGGAGCATGTGTTGCATTTTGCTTATGATGTTGAAGAAATGGAAACTGGGACAATTTTACGTCCTATCTTTATATTAAGGTTTATTATTAATCCTGCAATTCACAACACAAACCTCTGATTATTCTGTTTCTAATATGGTAAACATTTAACTTTAGAAATTTTTGACCTTAGTGAAACTAAGATTTGATCAATAGAAAGTTGATGAAAAATATTCTAAATTATCAAAAAATGTTAATTTCACAACAATGGGTTTATAAAATCATTTACATTTACAATTATAGGCAAACAAATAATAATTCACTTTTAAAAATACTTGTTATTTTATTTCCAAAAAATGTAAGATAGTCGATTCTTGATTTATGCTAACCAAAATTATTTCAAAGGCATTTCCAAAAACAGAATGATAGATTTCATGACAATGTAATCCATTAGAATGAAATTTTTTTAAGACAAGGTAGGTAAATAAATTCATTTTAGGCCTTTGTTCTCATTTTAACTTAATCTTCATTACTGTAGGGGGTTATTTAGATACTAGTTTAATCTGCATGGCCGTAGGGGACTCTGTGAATGCTAGTTGTTGAATGAGAATTTTCAAATAAGAAATTATACAAATTTGTTTTAGGATTTTAATTTGCTAGCATAACCAAAATTCAGGTTATCGAAAGAATGCAAAAATTTCATTAATATTTTTACACATAGCTTTTCTTTTAGTTCTCATAGTTATTTTTTTTGCTGTTTGCAAAATCTTATAAAGAATAGGTTTCAAATTTATTGAGCTTAGACGAAATGGCCATCTTTACATAAATCTTTTTACTCGGGGGTCCTTGAGGTCGCTGATTACGAATATGATATCCAAATTGTCTTAAATCAACCTGTAATATGGCGGAATCAATGGCGGCTATAAACGGCTAAAGAATGACGAAAAATTAAATATTTCATTATTAATAATATCTCTAGCTGATACAAATGTGTCAGGTAATTGCACAGAGGCTTCTGTAAGTAAGAATTAGCTAAAAATGGAGATTT
Organism: Stenurella melanura; assembly: GCA_963583905.1. Taxonomy (NCBI): domain Eukaryota; kingdom Metazoa; phylum Arthropoda; class Insecta; order Coleoptera; family Cerambycidae; genus Stenurella; species Stenurella melanura. The sequence goes on from OY757309.1 coordinate 177,068,342, forward strand.
TTTTTATAGAACCGCTGCGCGTCATCGAAGTGGTAACTAAAAGTTAAGAAATAAAATTTCATCCAGTCGCCTTTTACTCTACCTTCATGGTGGTGTAAAAATGAGTACGAAATAGAAATGAATATATAATTATTAATTGAAATTACAAGAGATAAATGTAATATTTCGACAAATCGGAAAAATACTCCATTCCACTCCCTTGTGTCTCTTAAAATATTCGTCTTGCAGATAAAAGTTTTATATACAAAATTTTGAGAATTGTACGTCCTTTTCTTTGTTAACAAACTTTCCTTGATCCTGGAATATCTAAGATTTAAATTAGGTGAAAAAATTTACTGGAAATTATTTACCAAAAAGTCACATATACATCCTATTTGATTAGAATATGACTACGAAACATTTTAGTAAACATTATTAAGATGTCCAAAGAGCCTCTAAGAGACGTTCCGAATAGGAACTGGCAGCTACTAAGGCATAAAAGGCAGCTAAGGCGTTCGCCGTCCGATATAATTAATCAACGTCATGTCAGTACCCACTGAACACTTCTATAAATGAGATAATGAATATGTTTTACGCCTACGTAATACATACAGGGTGTCTGCTTGGCATTTAATCTCGTGCCAAGACGAATTACATCTCAGGAACTTGTAGTAATCGACGACAGACTGTGGTGTGCAGCATTCACTGTTTCTTTTGTATGCAATGATTTATGTTTCTAATGTGGCTTTATTGTTATTGTAGTTGTTGAATAAAAATACATGACCATCTAGGCTATATTATTTCTTTTGGCTACCCACTATGAACTATTATTATGAAATAAAAAGTGATATATAATATTTTGGTTCAAATAGCACTCGATTCTCTTGAGTTGTAACGCAACTAAACGCATTATATTTGTATGGATAATGGATTGGCTTCAAAATGTTATTGATGTTATATTTTTATAATCTTATACATGCTGTAATTTAAATTTTGCAATGGAATTTGTTTCCCTAGCACTTAAAATGGTTTTATAATCAGTTGTTGAGGATTGAACAACTGGGTCGCGCCCCAAATTTCCCTCCAGCAGCTCAATTGATCACACTACATCAGCACCCATTCATTCTTTAACGCTAGTAGAAACTCTCTCGACCTGAAAAAATTAAAATTAATAGTTAAAAAAATATTTAAAAAATAACAAAATTAAAACAACGATCCTTAAATACAAAATAAAACAATAAACGCTCAAGAATATTCTAAAAAAATACAAAAAAATGTTAATAATGGTTAATTTAATATAGCAAAAGTTAGAAAAAGGAATGTTATTGATTTCGAAAAGAGCGCATGTAACACAACACCAAAAGAGCCACAACTACTGTGTACGCAGAGAATCCAGAATAAGTTTGACCACATTACTATTGTTACTCCAATTATATTACAACCAAGTATATTATAATATCATTGTATCAATTGGGAGAATATAATAAAATTTAAAAAAGCTGGAGCTACTTTATTTCATTACAGTCACCGCACATAATTAAGAATTTTGGCCTAGAATTTCTGCAATCACAGTTGACTTCGCAACTTTCAGAATATTTATAAGCTATCACCAAGTGGGACTGGTTTATCTTGCAATCAAGTTTTAGTCATCCTAACAAAACGTTTGTATCACAGTTGGTCCAATGAAATGTTTCGATCTTTGCCACCAAAGAGATAACGCCAAAAACAGTATTTGCATTTATGAACTGTAAAAAATGCAACGCATATACAGTAATAATATACATTCCTGGTAACTGGAGACATTCCAAGGATGTATGTGTCGCGTTAATCGCAACCACATATAACTACGACTGGCACAGAAAAATATAGATTCACCAAAGGATATGTGTGTAAATTTTAGCAAGGGTTTGAAGATTTTGGGTCGGACTGTAATAATTACAGAAGTATTTTGATTCGCTTGTTAGCCACAAGCTATAAACATCCAATTGGCGGTTTTATGATACGTTAGGATAAGACACCTTTGGTAGCTTCAAGAAGCGTATATCTCTAAGTTACATGAAACTTTCTAGCGTTTTTGAACGTTCCTATGGCAAATAACCTAATATAGAAGACGGTAAGTCAGTTCATAAGCGAGCGACCCCTATGTAAATGTCCGCAAAAGAACTTTGGATTTGACAATATACCATTGTGTATTATGAAACCTAGACTCAACCGGCATCGCATTCTTTTTCCTAAAGCCCGGGTTTGAGAAAAAGTTCTGCTCTTCATAAATGTAATGACCGACCTATTGACTTTTGGGATTTTTATACAAAATAATTTTATGTGGCGTATCGTCTTAACTAATTATTTTTGCCTATTTCTTTATAGATTTTTTAAAATTTCGTCATTTCGTAAAGTGTATGTCGGACTTTTTGAAAATTAATCACTTTTTATAATGCACTTGAACATTTTATTTATTCGCCTTATTTGTAATCGGTATTGACGAAGTTAATAAAAAAAAATGAAAAAAAGATTAAAATAGGCAATGATCGGAAGGGATAGAAAATACTCCTTTCATCACGGGTTCCGTAACTTGTAGAACAAGGTCAAAAATGAAAAATAAACAATATGGTTACCTTTTTTGGCAGAAAATGAAATGTTTTTAGTCTTACGAATTTTTTAGAGATATGCTTATTTTTCGAGATATAGCCCTTCAAAAATTCCTAAAAGCGGAGGAAGGGAAATGTAAAAGTTGAAAAGAAAATCTGAAAAAATTCAGGAGGATGTGTCATCGAAATACAAGACTTTTTTATTTGCAACTTTTCTATAAAGTGCGTTTTCACCGAATTCGTCCGGAATAACCTGAAAAACTATCCCTTTCTTTGAAATTGTAGGGCTTTAAAAATATGTAATTTAAAAATTTGAAATCAACGTATGCATTGAGGCCTTCCAAAAATTTTTTGTCTCTTGGATTTTTAACTTTCTAATTTTCTAATTTTCCGAATTACAGGCAGTTTTTCGTGATAAATAATGTATAAATATTTTTGCAAATTTTCAGTTAAGAAATATATGGAAATTCAAAAAATGAGCATGTTTTTCTGGAAAAACTTCGTGAAAACGCACTTTACAGAAAGTTGCAAATAAAGAAAATCTTGTACTTCGATGATACATTCACCTGAATTTTTTCAGGTTTTATTTTTCAACTTTTACATTTCCCTTCCGCCACTATTAGAAATTTTCGAATAACCATATCTCGAAAAATAAATATTTCTCAAAAAAATTTACTAGAGTAAAAACATCCCATTTTGGACCAAGAAACGTAAACATATGTTTTTTTTCCATTTTTGACTAATTCTACAAGTTATGGAACCCGTGATAAAAGGGTTTTTCAACTTTTTTATTAACTTCATTATAAACACATTGCACGAGGTTCCATCTAAATCCATTCACTAGCACTTAAGTTAGAGATTTTAGTCATTTTGACCGGAATAAATGTGTCCACGGAAAAGCGTTATTATAGGTGTAAATAACCATTTTTTTTACTATGAACACAGTTTTCTGTATTTTACTCTTGCTTGACCCAAAACCCATTTTCAATAAGTTAGAAATTCAAAAATGCATAGAGGGCGCTGGCGGCAGCTTAAAAATAAAATCAGGTAAACTGCCATTTCTTTGCTAGATATTGAAAAATTTTATAAAAGAAACTTGCTCAAATTAAAAAATATGACGTTGTAGTAGCAAATTTGATAACTATACAAGGTGATTCCCGTTTTATTTTCAGTTCCATGACAACTTATTTAAAAAAAAACAAAATATGCATATAATTATAGAATTCGGTAAAGCATCATATTTTTTAATTTTGAGCAAGTTTTTCTTATAAAACTTTTCAATATCTAACACAGAAATGGCAATTTACCTGAAGCTTTTATTTTTAGCCGCCATCAGTACCCTCTATACATTTTGAAATTCTAACATACTGAAAGTAGGTTTTAGGTCAAGCGAATACAGAAAATTGTATTCATATTAAAAAGAAATTATTTATTTACACCTAAAATAACGCTTTTCTGTAGACACATTGTATATGAATGAAACATATTTTTTATAGGATTTTGTAAACAGCTGAAAGAAAAACTATCTATGAGAACTAAAAGAAAAACTATATGTAAAAATATTAATGAAATATTTGCATTCTTTCGGTAACCTGACTTCTGGTTATGCTAACAAGTAAAAATTCTTATTTGCCATTTTCATTATAACACTAGCATCCCACATAAGAATTTTTACTTGTTAGCATAACCAGAAGTCAGGTTATCGAATGAATGTAAATATTTCATTAATATTTTTACATACAGTTTTTCTTTTATTTCTCATAGATAGTTTTTCTTTCCGCTGTTTGCAAAATCCTATAAAGAATATGTTTCATTACTATATGCAAACAAATAATAAATAATTCACTTTTAAACACATTGTATATAAGTTCAACAGTTCTCCAGCTTGAAAAAATGTACTAACGACACTGAACCCAAAGATACCTTTTTAGCGTCGAGTCGGATTCGAGCGACCCCTGTGGCGATACCCAACTAAGCCTTAGGATATTTTGGGTCCTACAGAATCGGTTCCTCTGCTTGGAATATTGAAATATTTTTTATGGATGGTGGTGGTTCAGTCTCGGAGTATTTTCCTCCACTTTCAGAACTGAAAATTCTGTTTAACGAATCTATTTGACACATAGCTCTTTTTGTCTAAAATTTGCATTTTGAAATGGTTACTCGCTACATCCTGACTGTGTTGTTCGAACGGCCGACGGGGCGATTTCCGTCTTTCGCGATCTGAAAAATATTTTTCGAATGCATTTTTAATGAAATTATTTGTATCGGGCTTTCGATGGAAGATGGCACTGAAGAGCATTTTCCGGTCTTACGCGAAGTGAGACTTTTTTTATGTAAATTTCGGCGAAATTTAATGGAGCATTTTACAGGGTTCATACTAACAAACACTGGGGTTGTACCTCGAGATGTTTTTGAATATTAATTTTGTTCCAAATTATTGTCATTTTGCTATTCTCTCAATTAAAATTTTAGTTGATTATTTATTTGTAAGATAATTCCAGTAGCCTGTAGGAAGGTTTATTGATCTCATTACATATTTTTTCAATAAGCAACACTCAGCTGAAACTAGTGCTTGTTATGAAATATAATGATTATATATATTTACTACTATTACTAATTTTTTATTGAAATGTCTGCAACAGATTTATCTCAGGAAAGCCTTTCCGTTATTTTTCACCAACAAAACATCATACCACTTAACTTGGTTCAAACTAGTATTTTATTCAATTACCAGCAGCTAATATAAAAGAGCCTGGCAAATAATGATAAGTAATTTGCAATTTATTGCCAAGTGTATTCTGTGAAGGTACAATTGACTAGTCGCTCATTAAACGAGTGCGGATTTTAATGCTCCGATCAAACAAAACTGTTCGAAAGGTCTTTGTCCTTGTTCTGTTGACATGATTTTACTATTTTTGCAATAAACTATTCGCTATTGGATAAATAGAATGGCTATATATCAAGTTTAAAATTGTAAATTGTGGAAATTTCGGTATTATACGAAATTACAAGAAATTATACTTAAAAAAATAATTTAAATGGAGGTGGATCTCTATTTGCAGGATTGGATTGACTTAAGCGATTTATAAGATATGTTTTGCAAACTTTGCAAATTTCAACGAAAGCGCTGAAACGATAAGAGCTTCCTTCGTGCTTGGATACGCCGATGATATAAGCATCATCACAGGGAAAGAACAAGATATCGTTAAATTTCTAGGAAACATGACACCACATCTGGACTCCTCTGGAATGAAAATAAACTTCAAGAAGAGCCTAATAATGGTGCGAGACCCACTGACTAAAACGAGCCCAACCAGTGGGGAAGAATACAAAATAGAAGAGTACATCCTGGAACCAGGAACAGAATGAAATACCTAGGAACATATCTAACGAATCAATTGAAACGAAGGGAAATAGTTAAAGTGGCCTACAGAGTCACAAGAACTGTACTATCTTTCATCCAAAAACGCAGCAACGTACTAGGCGAATAGAAGAAGTCTGAGAAGAGCCGAAGGGGACATTGCACAAACCACGAACAGAATGAAATACCTAGGAACATATCTGACGAATCAACTGAAAAGAACGGAAAGAATCAAAGCGGCCTACAGAGTCACAAGAGCTGTACTTTTCATCCAAAAACGCAGCAACGTACTAGGCGAATAGAAGAAGCCTGAGAAGAGCCGAGGGGGACATTGCACAACTGCTAGAAAAAACAGAAAAAGCACAAAAATGACTGAAAACGTTAGTATTACTAGAGAGGAAAACAATAATTAAAATAATAGAATCATACGCGAGTTACTTCTGAGCAATCAAAGTATAAGGACGTGTTTATTGAGTTCCCTTATCAGTGAATAAGTTTTTCTTTATCTTTCTTGTTTTGTTTTTACAACACTTCAAGATAAGACATTATTTTTTGTGAATTATAGTGAACACTTTACCACATATTTAATAAGAACTAAATTAATACATACCACGCACAAATTTAGGACCTATTATGCTTAAATATGAGTGCACCTAATATGAAGAAGAGAACCCGCTCTCCTGAATTAAGCAAAACACGTAAAAAATATCTATTAGACCCAGAAGAGATTATAAAAACAAATGTGTTTTATCTACCACCAGACATTGAAAATAAAATAACAGACCACTCCGAACAAGGCACAAGCAATTCTTCAAAAATAATCGAAAAGAGTAAAATACCGCCAATTTATTTGCATAAAGTTAACAATTATCAAGCAATAATTGCTGATATCAAAAATTCAATCAGTGGAGAATTTACAACACAATACCGAACTAATTCGTTAAAAATCAATGTCACTTCATCAGATGATTTTAGAAAACTCACAGCGTATTATGATACATACCAAAACCCAGACGACTCAAATATGTCAGTAATTATTCGAAATATTCCTACTTCATTAAGTGAAAACGAAATCCACGACGAACTCAAACGTAACTTTAATGTTATAAAAGTAGTACGATTACTCAACAAAGAAAAAGCGCCAATTCCAATATGCAGTAGAACTTAAAAAAGATGGCAAAGAAAATGACATATTCAGGTTAGATCGATTGTTTTACTCCATAATTGAAGTACAGCCTAGAAGAAAGACTACAAGCATCCCACAATGTACACGTTGTCAACGTTACAGACACACAAAGAACTACTGCAAATTAGACCCAAGATGTGTTAAGTGCCTGGAACCACATCACTACTCTAAGTGTCCTAAAAAACCTAATGAAGAACCTATATGCGTCAATTGTGGCAAGAATCACGCTGCAAATTACAAAGGATGTCCGTACTATGTCAATATAAAACAACAAAGAATGCAAGTTCAGGAAAATAGAACACAAAATAAAATAGTCAACAATACCAACAACACAAATATGACTACCAGAGAACAGGAGAAAAGCTACGCTAGTGTCTTAATTAATCCCAGAAAAAATTCCCCTCACCAAGAACAAAAAGCACCAACTACCAACCCGTCAACAACAGAAAATCTACCTAGTCCCACAATTACTTCTATTAGTCAAATATTAATTGACATAATTACACCGTTCTTTGAAAAAATCAAACAATTCATAACATCATTATTCTCATCCTTTTTCAATGGCAAATAGAAATCTCATTTTACAAAATCTCACAATCACAAATTGGAATGCAAATGGCCTAAAAAACAAAAGGGCCACTTTTATTGCTTTCCTCGCCTCGCATAATGTAGACTTAGCTTGTGTTACTGAAACGCATTTCATCAACAACAAAAAGTTTACTATACCTGGTTATAAAATTTACAGACATGACAGAAATGCTCCAATAGCCTCAGGTGGTGTTGCAATCATAATTAAAAAGTCTTTAGAACATTACCAAAATCACACTCCAGACCTACAACATATAGAAGCCGTGTCCATTGATATAAAATTATGTAATAATAATATAAAAATAATATCCGCTTATCTACAACCAAATCGACGAATAACGGATATAGACATCCAGAACCTGTTTGATGAAGACAGATCAACACTAGTTGTCGGTGATCTCAATTCAAAAAATACAGCATGGGGATGACGTGTCAACAACCCAAATGGAGTCAGGCTACACAACATTTCTATCAACCATGGTATACAAGTAACTGCTCCTGATAGTCCAACTTACTACCCTTATAGAGAAGACCACCAACCTGATATATTAGATATATTATTACAAAAAAATTTTTCAAAACCAATATACTCAGTAGTATACACAGAACTAGATTCCGATCATCTTCCCACAATATATACATTCACTGAGATACCCGCAATAAACATCCCCGCACCCAGACTTATCAATGGCTACGTAGATTGGGATACATTTAAAGTGAATCTAGATTGCTTCCTGAAAGTCCCGCAGTTAAATACACTCAGCGACATAAATACGTCAGTAGAAAACTTAACAAAAGACATAATTAAGGCAGTAAACATGTCAACAGTGAACAAACGAAATTTCCGACAAGCTAGTTATTTACATCCACCTGACCAAATAATACAATTAATAAGGAAAAAACATAAAGCAAGAAGACTTTGGCAACAAACTAGATTAGAAAGGCATAAAGAAAATTTAAACAGACTCACCCATCGTGTGAAATGGGAATTAGATCAATATCGATATATGTCATATCAAAAATATCTAGGAGATATAGATCCTGGAGATGCAACAATGTGGAAAGCTACAAAGAGAATATTAAGACAACCCACAATAATACCACCTTTAGAAATCAACAATCACAAGATTTGTAATGAAAAAGAGAAATGCCAAGCTTTCTCTATTCATCTAGAACACACATGTTATTTGAACGATAATAACGATGAATTTACAACAAGAACTACAGAAATGGTTGAAACAACATTCCAGCTAACATTGATGACGATATTATAAACTTCACTAATCCGACAGAAATAAAAAACCACATTAATCAGCTTCCTTTAAAGAAATCACCTGGACACGACTTAATACCTAACATCGTTCTTAAATATCTGACACCTAAGGCACTGGGCATAATTTCTTCTATATTCAACCGTTGCATGGCCGTAGGATACTTCCCAACCAAATGGAAACATGCAGAAATTATATTATTTAATAAACCTGGGAAAAACAAAGCGAAACCGGAGAATTACAGACCCATTAGCTTACTCACTACACTATCAAAGCTATTTGAAAAAATTCTTTACTCCAGACTTAATGAATTTTTGCAGGAAAATGACATTATACCAAACTGTCAATTTGGATTCAGAACAAGTCATTCTACAACACATCAGATCCTACGAGTTTATGAAACAATCGCTAATGGGTTTGAATGTAAAAAACACACAACAATAGCATTTTTAGATATTGCACCAAGCATTTGATAAAGTCTGGATAAAAGGACTTTTATACAAATTAATAACGATTAATACACCTTCATATTTATTAAATATTATTTCTTCATTCGTCACAAATCGAACTTTCTGTGTAAGAATAAACTCCAATCTGTCAGATCCAAAACAAATAAGAGCTGGAATACCACAGGGTTCAATTTTGGGACCAGTTCTCTTTAATATATTCCTATATGATATACCACATCCACCTTCAGTAATAGTAGCAATGTATGCAGATGATACCGCAGTCATAACGCAACACGAAGATATAAACTCAGCTGCACAAGTTCTACAAGATGCAATTATATTACTGCAGGAATACTTTAGAAAATGGCAAATTAAATTAAATCCGTTAAAATGTGAAACAAAAATATTTACACTAAGAAGACCACGAGACCCAAACAATATAATAATTAATAATGAAAGAGTACCATGGAATCCCACAGACAGCGCAATAAAATACTTAGGTGTTTACTTAGACAGAAGGCTGACCTGGAGCTACCATATTAACAAGAAACTCAACGAAGCGTACGCTCGACTATCAATGTTATATCCTATTATTAATAGAAAATCTTCAATAAAAACCAAGTGTGCCATTCTCATTTATCAGTCCATCTTAAGGCCGCTAATAACATACGGTTGTGTAATCTGGGGAACTACCAGCAAAACGAATCTAAAAAAGTGCAAGCTTTCCAAAATAAAGTTCTTAGAATTTCTGTAAATGCCCCCTGGTATATGCGGAACTCTCAAATTCACCGCGAACTTGGTGTACTAATGCTAGAGGATTTTATTAAAAATAGTGCCAAACATTTTTTCAATAATATTAACAAATGCGATAGTGCTGTGAACTTACGACTAGGACTAAAAACTCAACACAACAGACTGAAGAAGAGGCTACCACAAGACGTATTAATTTCCAATAGTGAATCTGAGTAAGGACCGTTAAAATATATGTCATATGTATAATTCATGAAAATTAAATTATTATGAACTCTAATAAAATTAATGTTAGGCTAAGTCCAATTAGATTTGCATGTTATGTAATGTCTATTTTAAATGTACCATGTATAACATTAATTTGTTGATCTGGTAAATTTATAATTAAAAAAAAAAGAATCATACGCAATAAAATACACGTCCAAAGACGAGACCCAGCATACCTACTAAAGAGAGCGCTAAGACTGAACAGCAACAATCTGAAAATATGGAGGTCATGCTACACATGGATAAATAGAAAGGAATATGAATATACTAGGAAAGGATTATACATACTGAAAAAGAAGCAAAACAAAAGACGGAATACAATAAAGAAATATCAAGGATATACACAATGCTAGATTCAGAAACAGAAGAAACAGAAACTTCAGAAGAAGAACAGGTGAGAAGATGATCACAGAAGCAAACTAAGAAGGAGCATCTCACAAACACCTGAAATTTAACAGAATCATGGAAACTTAAAAGAAGCATCTCACAAACACCTACAGTCTACACGCATGCCCATGTCCAATCCAGCACATACATCCGGTCCTGCGGTCGTCCGTTGGGCAGTCGAGTGGATTCCCCCAGTCATGGCATGAATATGTTACAGCGAGTAAGGGAAGGTTTTGAGGGCTAGGCCTTCTATGCGTTGGACGTGGCATAATACAAAAATATATACAAGGGACCATCACCGAGAAATAACATTATATTGTTTGTAAACATTGTCATAATCATAAATCTGAAACTATACCTTAATTTAAATCGCTGACGCATTTGTCAAATCCGCAGGTAATATCAAAAAATTGTTTCCATTTCAAATCACCTTACACTAGGACGTAGCTCGATGAACCTGCAATGGAATCACCACCGCGCCATGCCTTTCCGTTTGCAACAGATTAGTCGGTTATATGAACAAATACATTGAATATAAAAAATACTAGGGGATATACTGAAATTAATATTTCGCATTTTCTAATGGGTTTAAGAGAATGTGAATCATATATTACTATTTTTTATTGTTAGTAACATGCTAAAATTACCATGCTACTCGAGTATACTCCAAGTTCTCTCGTGTAACGAGGTTTCATATATGGTCGTTCACGAATCTGCTTGAGGACTAAATTTATTAATCTAATTTGCATAATTTATAAGGATTTCGAAAACCCCTTTGATAAAGTTGCAATGTGCAATACAGAACACCGCTTCTACAACAGGCCATCTATACATCAAATTAAATTATAAGCCCTTTCTAAGTCACTATGTTATTACAAGTAGAAAGTCTTAGCTTATTTCAATTTACTTTGAATTAATTATTATCATATAATACAGAGTGTTTGGAAAGTCGATGCAGAGCCTTGCGTAGGTGACAGAGGAGGTCATTCAGAGTACATTAAGCCAAGCATACTTTAGTGCAAAGTTTTTGAGACTTTCGATATTATCGTGTTTTCACCCTTATAATACACCAGTGGAACATTACATCTTGTCATTTTTATTTTTAAATGCTAGAGTGTGTATCTTTCTGGCAATTTACACAACAAACAACCAAAGTGACTTGACAAGTAACGAATTACATTTAATGTTAAAAAATACTTCTTCGTAAAATAGCAAATTACATTTTCGATGGAAAATCATAAAAACATTGAAGTTGTCTCATGCATTAAAATACTTCTAGAAACATCTGGGTTTGCTACCTTCTGAACGGTATATCACATGCCACAATAACTGATCAATTCCAATAACTACAATGCAAAAACTCATAATTATTTAGAGAGAGGAGGTAAAATTAATCAAACATATCCTTAAACGTGTAAACCATTGTTCCTAATACAGGCTTGAGCCCTACGCCTACTTTCTATTGTTGTTGTGCTTAGTTTCGATTCTTCTTTCATTTTTTCGAAGCCTTGTTTAATTTTTAATTTTTCTTTTTTTAAATTTCTTCTGTATAAATTAATTGTTTGGCCCATCCTTAGACGAAGGAATCGAGTAGTATTAAGTCTGGGGATCTGACAGGCCACAGAAATGGTCCACTGGTGTGTTAGTAGGGTGAAAATGTGAACAAGTTGGATTCATTAACATGAACATTTCAAAAACTGTAAGACTTTATACTACGGTATGTTTGGCTTAATGCAGTCTAAATGAACTCCCCCGTCACCTCGACAGGGCTTTGCATCGACATTCCCAACACCCTGTATACTGAGCGACGCTCGATGCCGACCGTGGAATTTTATTGCATAATCGTCGTTTTGAATTTTCGTGTTTTACCATCATACTCATTGTAAGGAAACACCCATATCTCTATATGCTGTAGATGGGGATGCATGGAGACACATTTCAAACTTTGGGTCTTTGGCGCAGAAAAAACTGTTCAGGTTTCTCAAAATAAACAATACGGAATACTCCGGTCTCTACTAGGAGATGCGCAGACAATGTGGGCATGTATTACTTTTTCAAAACTTTAACCGGTTTGCCTGAACAAAAATAAAAGGTACATATTTTTGTTCACCCCATGTTGGGTGTACAGAAACACTAACCTATTTTGTATCAAAAGTGTAATTCATTACTTCACTCAGGGGTTGGTAGAAACTATAAAAAAATGTTAAATAAATTAGGTGGATTTTTTTCACCGAAAACTTGAGAAATAAAATGACATTATTTAAACTGTTTGTTTGCTACAACCAACGTTATTACAAATTGTTTAATTCTGACTAATATAAGACAGTTTTCATGAGGAAAACTTGTCGTAAATTTAAAATGTGAAAACTGCAAATATAGAATTAACAAAAATGACTTCTCGAGTTCCTATTACACTAAAAAATGCAAGTAAACTTAAATAGCAACAAACCAACAACCTTAGTTATTGGTATTGCATTTCATGGTCTAAGAATATACTCTGTACAGTACATACTAATTATGCCTGGATAAAAAAACCGCTGCCTAAGGAATCACTATCACATTATAATACATATCTGTACCAAATTTCAAGTGAAAATCTCAATTTAATTTTATCAACTCTTTCATTAAGGGAGTGGGGGTGGTGGGGGGATGGAAAGTATTACTTAAAAAACCTGAGGTCTTCGCTTCTAGTATATACACCAAATCCCAAATTTCTGTACTCTTGCCAGCTTGCTTTACTTATTTTCCCCTACTTACCCCTATTTAACCCCCAACCCTCCAACGGAATCATTTCAAAATATAATCTAGTTCCATATGTCGTTATAATATACAAGTGTACCAAATTTCAAGTCAGTATCTCAATTTTATTTTATCAAGCCCTTTAATAATGGAGTAGGGGTGTTGCGGGGGGGTTGAAAAATATTATGAAAGAATCTAAGGTCCTCGCTTCCAGTCCGTACACAGACAAGCTTCTGTACTCTTACCTGCTTGATTTATTTATTTCTCCCTATTTACCCCTATTTAACCCCAACCCTTCAACGGAATAATCCCAAAATATAATCTAGTTCCTGATGTCAATATAACATATACGTATACCAAATTGCAAGTAAATATTCAATATGTGGTGGGGGGACGGAAAATATTATAAAAAATATTGAGGTCTAGGTTTTTAATACATACACCAAGTTTCTGAACTCTTACCAGCTTTCTTTACTTATTTCCCTCTATTTATCCCCCAACCCTTCAATGGATGTGTTCGAAAAACAATCCAATTCCAGATCTCGTTATAATATATATGTGTACAAAATTTCAAGTCAATATCTTAAACCGTTCCGGAGAAAACGTGCGGACAAAAAAAAAGTTGCAGACAGACAGACCGACAGACAGACAGACAGACCGACCGACCGACAGACAGACAGAAATTCTTTTTTAGCTCAAATTTAAAATCTCGACGTTGCATAAAATTCTAAACCTACAAGTAGAAAAAAAATGTTTTTTTTTTACGATTACTATACTTCTAATCCACTACGTGGATGTGGAAATAATAAAGTAAAAAATAATTTCTTGAGATAAGTTAATTAGGTCAGTCTCATTTGAGAGATATGGAATTTTATTAATTGTCTCTCGGAAATTGTGGGAATATCTTCAATAAAATGGAAAACTTGCCCAACATCCTGATTGTGGGTGGAAGTGCTAGGATCAGGTATATCTGGAAATCCATAAACGTATCAAGTCAAACGATTAGTTTATCAGGAGCGCAAAAAAAATCCCCTCAATTTCTTGATGACCTTTGTAGATAACTTTACCAGTATAAAACTTATATTTTCGGTTTTTCCCAATTAAAACTGGGAAAATGACTAGGAGCCACATATCTTTTTGTAATTAATTAGGAAGAAAACTATATTAGTTTTTGATTTTCACTTTATTTTTTGTCAACATGACAATATTTTCATTTCATCGAGTAACGGCCCAGTCTGTTCGATATTTTTTGTATGGAATCATACTCAATTGAAAATACATGGTCAAAAACTGTGCCTATGCAAATCTGGGGCATGTTGTTACAATTAATAGCAAATTATTTAATATTTAAGTGAAGAAACTAGTCACATATGATGAACGCAGAGAATTATGTCCATAATAAATAATTTTTTATAAAATATGTGCTTAGTTTTCACTCGTGTGAATAGCTGTATTAATCGGATATGTTAAAGTATTTTTCAGGCAGATTTGAGGTCATTTATATATTTTTTCTTATAGAAAAATGTAGAGTTTTACACCCTACAAATTTAAACCATTTGACAGCTTCTTAAAGCAGGTATGTAAATGTAAAGTACTGAAAGCTATTAGATACATGTTAGGGACCTACTGATACATGGTTTGAGAAAAAACTAAAACCGCCAGTTAAATTCGTCTAACCTACCAATTATAATGTGATTTGTCACCGGCGCATTCGCCAAATTTTCGAGAACAAACTTTTGTCTAATTTTCCGCTCTCTTTAATTAAACTAGACATAGTTTGATGAAACTAATATGGAACCAGCGCCTAGCCATACTCTACAGCAAGGGATAAACCACCATCGGCAGTCTCTGTACAAACTTTAGGCAACCTCTCTGCCTGCAGCCTTTTCTGTCTTATCAGCAGTTGCAACAGTTCTTTCGACAGTAGCGGCAGTCTAGGCGGCAGTTACGACAGTCGTAATCATTTCAGCAGTCACAGCAGTCTTGTCGGTAGTTTAATATAAATAAAACAAAGATAGAGAGAACGGATATTTTAGGTCCCTTAGGTTATGCCATAAGTTTGATTTGTTTTATTTAATTCGCAAAGATAAACTCAGGAAAACTGTTCATCGAGGTACTCAGTTGTAGTAACTTTTATTTTGCATTAGACATTGAAACTTTCAAATATCGTATAACAACGATCGTTTCTTAATTGATATAATCAAATTTCATATCGCAGTATTAAAAAATGATGCAGTAAGCAAGAAAATCAAGATTAAAGAAGAAGAATATTATTGTCTATTATGTTATGACAGTAGCTGGTACTTTGGCAGAGTAATAACCACGATCGATACAATTAATCCATATGAAACGCGGGGTTTGATGCTCGGAATGCCCCCTTCATAGGGACAACTTCTACTTAATGTTTTTTGGGTCGCTGATCACAAAAATCGGATCCCCGTGGTTCTAAAAATAGTGCGTCATCCCTAAAGACGCCAGAAACAACTCCTTTTGGTTATTTCGCGGTAATGTGGATAATACTGTGAAATAGTGTTATGAATGTGCCAATTTTAATGATAAATAATTTGCCAGTTCAGTATGTTCATCTAAAATAAGGACACATTTTATGCTGAGGGTTAACCAAAGGTGGTAAAACTACCCCTGTATTAATATGAAAAGGAAAAATATGTTTCCATTTTTGATTTGAGTTAGATGAATGGCGATTTTAAAATGAAGAAAACTGTTTTCCAACCCTTCTTGGGTTGATTCAGCGTCGAAAAATGCACCAAATCCATATATTTTGGTTTGCAGTATAGAACTTATTTTGTGGCTGTGTTTTAATTATATTTTATATAACAGATCCGGGATGCACGCTATATCAAAGTATTTCTCAACGTCAAGATGCATCACGGAGGTGCTCAATCCAAGATTTACATTGCGGCTTTACATCGTTAACGAATCACATGACCTGTTCTGATGTGCTCTTTTCCTTCCTGAAGCCAAACTAATGTTCATCGTTAATGTGAAGTTCTTCCATACGGAGTTCTATCCAGGATGGCCTTCTCTTCCAACTTTAATATCGCCAATGACGATATAAATCGATAGCTGCTGGCGACCTTGGTGTTCTTACTTGGTTCTGTTGACGGACCTTTTGTACAGCTCCATCAAGCCCCTACGTTGTTGTAATATAGGCAACCCAACTAACCCTCTCTTTAACTCGGAAGACGCTAGCACGGTTGCCTACGCATCGGGCTGTAAATTTTCCCGTGATAGAATGGCAAAGCCAGGCATCATTTAATTAAATTCGTCAAAATAATTATAAAACATAATCACACCTAAATGAAATTTTGCACCAGCATTCATACAACCTTGATCTACAATTACGTTCGAACCTCAATTCGGTAGCTTGCTAGGTATCGTCCCTAGAGTGTCTGAAAGAGGTAACTGAAGGGGTTACTACAATTAATAATTAAAACCGCGGCCCTATCGCACATATGTGGGTTCTAAAGAAATCTCATGATGTCCTTCCAAACATGCACGGCGCCGCATACAGGTAGGATGAGTTCGTGGCCGTAATTCAGGAAATACACCTGAAATCGACCGCGAAAACAGCATCCAATGAAATAATTAATCACGGCCAGGTCTATTACAGAAAAGCTGCGAAAATCGTACCACACATACATTTTAGCATCATGTAAAGAGAGCCTACGTGACCAAAACGAATGCAAACAATATAACCGTTAGAAGCCTCTTGAAATCCAGACGCAACGGCAACAATACCTAGCTTATATATTCAACTTAAGCCAGATTTTAAGGGAGTTCGTCAATTTCTCGAGGACAAAACACACGCTTTTGCGAACCAATCCTAAAGTACCTTGTCTTCGGCCGTGCCAAAATTAATTTAAATTCATTTTTACATGTGGCGTCATTTACAAGCATTTTCCAAACGATGCTAAAGAGGTTAAATTTATTATGGCCATAGATTTTATTGCTGCTATTATAAAGCCCTTCCTGTCGATAAGTAAATAAGGGGTTGCATCTTTCGTACGCAAATATTTTTAAAAAATTAAATAAATACTCGACTCGTATGTGTAAACTAAGACTGATTAGTGAGTGCAATCAATTTTAGGGTTATAGCGTTAGAACTTGGTGAAGAGAATTCAATTTGCTTCGACGCTCGTAGCTAGGTCGTCGACGCAAGTATTACCATATAAAATACCTGCCCTAATTTTAGTGTTCAATTAATAATTTTATTTTTCTCATACAAGCCATTAATCAGTCACTTATTTTATTTTTCATTATCGTTTACCATTATAGATAATAATTAATTATCAATTACCTTAACATCATCTGTTTTACAAATCGTTTTTAAATTTTTACCCGTACCTTGGTTGAGAGAAATTAATTTAGCTTCTATGTCTAAGCCATTTTCATTAAATTTAAAAATTTCGCACAGTGCCATTGCAATTCTCGTTTGTTAAATTATTTCGTACACTAAGGATTTGTAAATTAATAATCTCTTTATTTTCGATGAAAGTTCATGACTTAACCGAGCATTGAAAGATCCTTTATTAATTTTATCCTCAACGACAAATACGCTATAAAGGGCTAAGATTTATAAGATAAATTACCATTGTCAGGTAGTTAAAGTTCGATTTTCTTCACTAGCTTAATTTTTACCATTAAATTCTTAATAATTGGTTCTTGTCCAATTTTACACTAATGCTATTGGTCCAGAGTATTGCTAAATATTACTCAGGAAACAATTAGATCACAGGTTTGAGTGGAACCCCAACCCGTACACCTGATTAAAAAGTACAGGTACGCACTGGTCCATTTGGGGCCCACATTGTTTGGTATAATAATTATTACTGCCTTATAAGTTACCAGACTCAGTGGTCAATTGCCTTGATTTTCAGTTCATTTCCTTTCAATAATTTTCATAATAATTGTGTTCACTGAACTATATATCGGGTGTTCAACAATTCCGGACCCAGTCAACTAAGTCCGTGATTTAATTATTAGTATCCGCTAAATATATTTTTAACTGTGACTTCCGTGAATAAAACGAAGGGTAACACAGGCACCGGGTTAATCACTCACACCTGGAGATCGTAATCTACGAGTACATCATTTCATTCATTTATATATATACATATTTTTTTTTCTTTAATAATTTTGTTTTTGTTTTGCCTTTTCTCAATTTTTTTGCATTTAGCTAATTCTACGTCTTAGGTAGCACCCTCTCTGGGGAAACAAATGTATGTTTCCCATGTTAAGTAGTTTTAAGGTACATTTTTAACCGCTTATTGGTCATTGGGCATCTATGCGCAATTAGATAGCCTCCCCATTGTAACCACTTCAATCTTTTTCTCATGCTTGTTCGTTTATCTCTTGTTTGTTGTAATATACCCCTAATTGACACGAATTACGCCTTTTATTTTCCGCACCAGTCAGGGGCGTATCAAAGGGGGTCATTACAAAATCGACTACCTACTTCCATAATTAATCGATGTTCATATCTAGTGGTTGGACGGGGGAAAGTTCTCCACCACTAGTACTCCCACTTAGGTAGTGACAAAGAACTCACCCCTGAGAAGCCGACAACGAAGCGTTCGATATCACTGGATCACTGGCGCCCTTTTATATATTTGTGATCTGTCACTGAGAAGCGTAAGGGATGATTAGCCCTTAACTCTTCTAATTGTTCTTCTTCTTCCGCATCATCCCCAAAACACACCCGAACCCCGACGACGTCAACAGTTCCAGGATGGATACGACTACAGCACATCTCCACTGGCTAGGACGTGGAAGGAAGGAAGTGGAAGTAGGAAGTGTTGCATCCTAAGAATTGCACTAACAATGTATATGAGTTGCGTTATACCTTTTCTTGGTAGATGTTAGCTCAAACGCTTTATTATTTAACAGCTTCCTGATAAGTCTTGCTATGTCATCGGTAATGTCGTTTTCAATGCAGTCATCGCCCTAATCGTTCGGTACGTTTTCGTTACGTATTCGGTGAAAGTGTTCTCTTTCATGGACCTTCTGAGCATCTGCCTGTTTGGGTTTGTTTGCTCGGTATGGCCCCACTAGTACTTTTTGGTTCTCTGGTCAGCTTAGGTACAGAGTTGTTTTAGGAATTTAGAGCTTTCAGCTTGTCGCTTCAATTCCCCTTTTTTCAAGTGGTTATGGTGGCTCGAATCTACCTTTGTAAACTACCCACATAGTATGCATTAGCCCTCTGTGCCACCATGTCGATGGTAATAGTTCAGTTTTAATTTAAAAAATAACACATATTGATTTTAAACTCTACACCGTGAACTATACTATACTTAGAGAGAGTACGTATTTTGTTAAAGTTTTTAAATTTAGTGTCAATCGCAAATCAAAGTAATAAACGAGAAACCGCGCTTTATTCATTGGAATATTTTTCTTAGTAGTTGTTTACAAATCTCTCAATCATTTTCAAAAGACGGCTACCCTACGCCAGCCTGTAAAGTTACCAGCTCAGCGGTTCTAATTATGAAATTGCCTCTCTATGTATGTCCTGATTAAATTTTAACAAACTGTCAATAACTATTTTTTTGATACCATTAGTACATATTTGATCGATGGAAAATGCATACGAATATTTTTGACTAATTACACTTTGCGAAATAAAATTTGATTGATTTCAATCAGCAAATTAGTGGTGTGGGATTCTCATATCCTAGCGTTGCGAGTACAACAATCTGTAATAATAAACTAAAGTATTTTTACCAGTATTTTTCAGCGCAATTTAAATTCATATTTTTGTTTCATGATTGCGAAATTTACTACTATAAGGAACGAAATATAATTTGTAATAATAATATTATTTCAAAGCAAGTCTTACTAATGTAAATTAAAATTTCCTTAGGCAGATTAATAATTCGTTTAGGCGGTCGTCTACGCATGAAAATTGTAATTTAGAATTATTCTCATTTATAACTTAGCATTATTCATGATGACGGTTGGTTGGATATTTTAATTGTTTTTTATAATTAATATTGTAATAATGCAATAACAAATTAATTTGGATATCATCGTAGCAAGTCCTGTATATTGTTGAAAAGTAGGATAATTTGAACAATATTATAAATAATTAATATCTTAGGCCCTTAGGACATCCCAATTTATTCAAACACAAATCTTCTCCTATACTCAGAGGATATGATCATATCATATATGAACAAAGTTTCAGAAAATCAGATATCACTTATCAAGACGAGCTACTATAATGACTGGAAAATGCATATTAAGAACAACAGACCTTCATTTAAGAGAAATTTACAAATAATAGCTATCAACAAACTTACCATTAACAACAAATAAATTAGTGCCAAAAATCAATAAATTATCTACAGTGGAAATTATTTTAATGCTGTCTCCGGTAATTTCTTCACATGCTATCTACAGGGTGGACTATTAATAACAGGCATTACATTAATATATGAGGATATAACCAAAATGTTGCTGTGGAAAATGATACAGGGTGCCAAAATTCAAAGTATTTTTTCGCTTTTTTGCAATAACTCAACAGCCTCTTGACTGATCTTCGCCAAATTTGCTAGAGGAACGCTTTTTATTCTAGAAAACGATAAGTTATGTATTACATCACGTTGGATCGTAGAGGTCGCCGCAGGACCTGTATTTGATGATAAAATGTTTTCATATTACTTCCACATCCACGTAGTGGATTGGAAGTATAGTAATCGCAAAAAAATTTTCAAAAATTTTTATTCGTGAAATAGGTTTAGAATATCATGAAACGTCGAGATTTTAAATTTGGGCGAAAAAAAAAATTTCTGTCTGTTTGTCTGTCTGTCTGTCTGTCGGCCTGTCTGTCTGTCTGTCGGTCTGTCTGTCTGTAACTTTTTTTGTCCGCACGTTTTCTCCGGAACAGTTTAAGATATTGACTTGAAATTTTGTACACGTATATATTATAACGAGATCTAGAACTGGGTTGTTTTTTGAGAATATCCGGTGAAGGGTTGGGGGTTAAATAGGGGTAAATAGGGAAAAATAAGTAAAGCAAGCTTGTAAGAGTACAGAAACTTGAATTTCGGTGTATGTACTAGAAGTTAAGGCCTCAGATTTTTTAATAATGTATTTCAGCCCCCACCACCCCTACTCTACTATTCAAGGGGTTGATAAAATGAAATTGAGATATTCACATGAAATTTAGTACGCATATGTATTATAACGACATCTGGAACTAGATTATATTTTGAGATGATTCCGTTGAAGGGTTGGGGGTTAAATAGGAGTAAATAAGGAAAAATAAGTAAAGCAAGCTGGTAAAAGTACAGAAATTTGGGATTTGGTGTATATGCTAGAAGCGAAGGTCTCAGGTTTTTTTATTAGTATTTTCCATCTCCCCACCACCGCCACTCCCTTATTAAAAGAGTTGATAAAATTAAATTTAAATTTTCACTTGAAATTTGATACATTTATGTATTATAACTATATCTGAAACTGGACTATATTTTGACATGATTACGTTAAAGGGTTGGGGGTTAAATAGGGGTAAATAGGGGAGAATAAGTAAAGCAAGCTGGTAAGACTACAGAAACTTGAAATTCGGTGTATGTACTAGGAGCCAAGGTCTCAGATTATTTATATATATATATATTTTTCAACCCACACCCTACTTCTTTATTAAAAGGGTTGATAAAATAAAATTGAGATGTTCATTTGAAATTTGGTACACGTATGAATTATAACGACATCTGGAACTAGATTATACTTTGAGATAATTCCGTTGAAGGGTTGGGGTTATTTAGGGGTAAATAGGGGGAAATAAGTAAAGCAAGCTGGTATGAGTACAGAAACTTGAAATTCGGTGTATGTACTAGAAACCAAGGCCTCAGATTTTTTAATAATATATTTCAGCCCCCCCCCCACCACCACCCCTACACCATTATTCAAGGGGTTGATAAAATAAAATTGAGATATTCACATGAAATTTAGTACGCATATGTATTATAACGACATCTGGAACTAGATTATATTTTGAGATGATTCCGTTGAAGGGTTGGGGGTTAAATAGGGGTATATAAGGGAAAATAAGTAAAGCAAGCTGGTAAAAGTACAGAAATTTGGGATTTGGTGTATATACTAGAAGCGAAGGTCTCAGGTGTTTTATTAGTATTTTCCATCCCCCCACCACCCCCGCTCCCTTATTAAAAGAGTTGATAAAATTAAATTTAAATTTTCACTTGAAATCTGGTACATTTATGTATTATAACTATATCTAAAACTAGATTATATTTTGGCATGATTGCGTTGAAGGAGTGAGGGTAAGTAGAGGTAAATAGGGAAAAATAAGTAAAGCAAGCTGGTAAGAGTACTGCAACTTGAAATTCGGTGTATGTCCTAGAAGCTAAGGCCTCAGATTTTTTAATAATAGTTTTCAACCCTTCCACTACCCTTACTACATTATTAGAGGGGTTGATAAAATAAAATTGTAATTTGGTAGACGTATGTATTATAACGACATCTGGAACTAGATTATATTTTGGGATGATTCCGTAGAAGGGTTGGGGTTAACAGGAGGACTAGGGAAAAATAAGTAAATTAAGCTGGTAAGAGTACAGAAATTTGGGATTCGGTGTATATACTAGAAACAAAGGCCTCAGATTTCTTTCTAATATTTTTCAAACTCCACCACCACCTTCATTATTAATGGGATTGATAACATCAAATTGAGATATTCACTTGAAAGTTAGTACACGTATGTATTGTAGTGACATCTGATTGAGATGACTGCATTGAAGGGGTGGGAGGTGGTAGGTTGTGAATAGTGGAAAATAAGTAGGATAAACTAGAAACTTCATTTTTAACATATATGATAGAAACCAACTCCTCAAACTTTTCTATTACATCTGCCCCAAATATTAAAATTCTATGACCAATAATTTCCACATACTAGAGTGTAAATATAGTCAAGATGTTTCCTTTAAAGTGACTTGGATGAAGAATCTGGATGTGGAAGTAGTGATTCCTTAGGCAGCGGTTTTTTTTCTGGACGAAACGTTGTGGTACTTCTGACCAGAAAATCTGATGAAGGCGTCATTTCCAAGTTTAAAAGGTACACTTGGTACAACTTGATAACTCCAACAGTTTTCGAGGAAATTGCCGTTAAACATTTGAATAATTTTTTGAAAGACAAATTCAAAAATTAAACAAAGTGTATTTATTGAAAAGTGTGCTTTGGTTGCCTCGACATAATAATTTTCCAAATATGGAAATGAGGGATATATGTGTTTACGTACAAAAATTTTTTAGCGGCCGTGCTGCAGCGAGGAGATATTCATTTCAATATCCAAATGAAGTACAGCCAGACCATAAGATGTTCAAAGATCTGTTTCGTCGTTTGGGAGAAACAGGTCCATTTCGCCATAAAAATGATGTAGAATGACGGAAACGAATTACTTCAGATCATGAACTAGAAATTTTAGTTCGTATGGATGAAGATCCTCAAGTCAGCTCAAGTCGTTTATCAGCGGCAACAGGGGTGAGTAAACGATGTGTTCTAGGAGTCTTACGCAAAGAACGCTTCTACCCATATCACTTCACTCCTGTACAAAACCTACTTCGAAGGGATCCTCCACAGAGGCTACAATTTTGTCAATTTGTTCTAAATAAACACAACAGAGATAGAAATTTTGTTAAGCACATTTTATTTACCAACGAAGCAACTTTTACTCGCCGAGGCGCTTTTAACTGGAGAAGTACCTATTACTGCGAAGTAGAAAATCATCATGCCGTTAAAGAAAGACATTTTCAGCACGAATTTAAGATTAACGTTTGGTTTGGTATTATCGGCGATCAGTTATTGGAACCATTTGTCCTTCTTCCAAATTTAAATGGACAGGCTATTTCTTCTTCAAGATACTCTTGCTGATATATTACATGCTTTCATGCTAGACATACGGATCAGAATCTGGTTTATGCAAGATGGAGCACCTCCTGATTTCTCCATTGAAGTCAGGAATTATCTTGATGAGGCTTTTCCACGCAGATGTATGGGTCGAGGAAGTGAGTTTGTTTGGATACCAAGGAGTCCTGCATATAAGTTTTGGATTATTATGTGTGGGGACATATGAAGTCCTTAGTCTATGCAAATACTATCAATTCAACAGAAGAACTGTGGGACAAAATACAAAACGCAGCCAATTTTATAAGAGGACAGACAAATGTAGTTGGGGTACAGCGTAAGGAAGAGTTTTATGTTTTGTGCTGGGTCGAGAATAGATCGGGCACGTTGTATGTTATACATGGATATTTAAGCGCGTTTCATTGTCTCGTAGTTGTTACTGGACGAGGCGAAGCCGAGTCCGGAATGAATTGTATGTTATTGTTATCATTTGATTGCAAGGATTGAGAAATTTGTGAATTTTTTATTAACTTGTTAACACCTCAAATAAATTAAGATCGATAAAACAATATAGAAAGTAAATATATGCTTGCAATATAAGTTATAAGTTTTTAAATTTATAGTTTTCAAAAAGTTGAATATTTGCAAACTTTCTATATTCAAAATTCATTTTCAATGCACTCTGATGGTTGCAAAGATTGCGATATCTGTAAATATTTTATATGAAATAATAGGTAACATTAAACAGCTAACTGAAATTCTGAATATTTTAATTAAAATTTAATTTGAAAATGATCGGAGCAGGTCCTTACGAAATATTTATATAATCTCATAGTATATATACTATGTAGTAATCTCGTATGTTGCTTTTTTCAACTTATTTAAACCTTTTTCGAAAGCCACGTTAAAGTTAAACTTATTCAGAATAATCGTATGTAGAAGAAAATTATACAAACTGCAAAATACTTTGAAGATTAAAATTAAACTTTAGCAATTTATACTGCCGTTATTGTTCATATAAGATAAAAAAATGATTACTTCCGAACAGAATACTATGCTCTCAAAACAAGAACTAATTTTGGCACTTCGCAGCTAACAAAACATCGATATTTCAGATAAAGTACCACAATATAAAAAAACCGTCGATACAACAAAACATCAATGTATTGGTAACGATGTATCCAATTTAAAATAAGGTAATAGTATTTTTTAAAACATAATCAACATTCGTTAGTGGGAAACAACTCGTATATGAAATAATAAGTAACATTAAACAGCTGGCTGAATTTCCGAAGATTTTAATAAATATTCTAAAGTAATACCAATTTATTTAGTTTCTCTACCTTACTTAATAACAGACTATAATTTATCCTAAAATTAACATTAAAACCAAAATAAACTAATTCGTCAAAAATAAACAACACGGTAAAACTCTATTATTACTAACCCATTCATTCGAATTTATCTGCAAATCTTCACTGGTTTATATCCCAATTTCTCTTCTATAATTACCGTATCAATTTTTTAATCAAACCATGCATACCAAACATGTTATTATAGAGTTATCGACCGAATTATCGGTTCTACACAGGTCAATACCAAAATTATTCGTGTAAGAATAACCGCCAATTAACACCATCGACCTTTAATAAATTTGCTGTCGGTAAGGAACCATTACGTATAATTTTCTGATCGATGTGACGTACTAATAAAGTATAACTACATACCTTTGCAACACTGTTTCAAAATAATATTTGTATAGCAAACATTTTATGAAAACTTACAAACACGAATGATTTATTTAGGTTAGTCAATGAACCTGTGAAAACCGCAAGACCTCGGAGTTCTCCAATTAATGAATCGACTATTGACTTGAAGCCTTCTCTAGTGGCTTCTAAATAATGTGTACAATAATGTTAAATACAAGGAATCTCAGGTCTTGCCCCCAGGGGATCAAAACCACTCCTAAATGCAAGAAAATTTATAATGGATAGAATATTAAAGAGTAGTCGCTGAAACTGTCTAATATACAGTATCTATACCGCCAACCCAGTGACGTTCGTGGAGCTACGAGTGGTGTGAGAATTTAGTAGTAGGGATGGTTGACCACTGTATTCATTAGAAGCCTATATTGGAGTTCAGCCCTCCTATCAAGGATGGTGCTAGGAGTAGTTTCTAAAGGAAGCCGAATCGAGATTTGTATTCTAGAGGAATTTGAATCATTAAAATAGTATTCATTGCTCAAAAACGAATTATACGTCTTACGTATAATTTAGATTATAGACAGTCATGTAGACACATTTTTAAAGAAAAGAGAAATCAGACGTTCACAAATATTTTCTTGTTTAAAATATTAGTTTACATCTATGTAAACAATGACCAATTAAACAAAAAACTCAGATATTCATGACCATCTTACTAGAAAAAATAATCAAATACGCCTGGAAAGATTTAACTATGTAAGTTTTAAAAAATCACCCCAGTACGCTGGCTGTTACTTTTTTAATATGCTACCTCGGAAAATAAGTAGTGCAACCACACTGATTAACTTTAAATCAAAACTAAAGAAATTTTTACTCGATAATACATTCTATTCAGTTGAGGAATTTATTACTTTTTCCGAGCAAAATAATTAAATTGTTTACTAGAATAACTGTATAACGGATATTTTTTATTTTTTTTTATAATGAGACATCCTAACTTTAGATTTTGTGTTCTTTATATAATTATGTAATTTATATCTTTATGTAATTATGTAGGTAAATTTGAATTATATACTTTTTTCTTTTTGACTTATCTATCCGATGTAAATTGGCTTAAAGATCAATAAATGTCTATGTATCTATCTATATTCTAGAACAGGATATTCGAGAGGCCATTTGTGAAGGAAATAAGGCGACCGAGACAGCAGCGGGAAGATCGGTTACTGTAAAAACTAAAAGTCTTCTATATTACCAAAAGAGCGGGAAGGTTGTGCTTTTCTTTATTATTCTTACTAAATTTGCTTATATATACTAGTTTTTAAAGTTATGTTTCTAATAAACCATCCCTTTTATCCCGTTTGGAGTGTGTCAAATGGCTGTATTTAAAAAATAATGACGTATTCTGAAGGAACCAAAGACTTTACCTATTAGATAGGGTTTTTGTTTGTCCTCAAATGCAAACAAGGATGGAATGGCTTATTTCACAGCCACACAAAAATAAGAAAATGGGGTATACTTTTGATGCGATGTATCATATCCAGTGTAATTTTGCCTGCTGATCACGAATCCGATGTCAGAATTAGTCCATCGAATCTGGGGTCAGATATGCAAAATTTTGACAATATACAAAAGTAACAATCATTTTCACTGTAAGGTCTATTTCATATTGCTGGTGTGGTATATTTGATGGCCTTCTTATTAGTACGGAGCAACATCATTTTGCAAGAACTGCAAATAAATGATGTGGGGAACCCATTCTGTATCCTGGTGTAATAACTCAATACCAAAACAATCCTTATACTAGTTTTTAATCGTATTCGTAATGGGTACTACCGACTTACTGAATACGTATTTACAACAAATATAACAGAACACATCACATTCTTTATCGCAGCGATGAAATTTCTTTGTACCGTGAGATTGTTTTCTTGTAGCATTATACCCTACATGAGCCAAGTTACCCACACATGAAGTGCTACGGTTGCATGATGACGACGATTGCGGTCCCGCTTTCCCACCTTGACTAATCGCCGATACTGGATTTCCGAGTCCCTGCATCGTAATTCTTTCCCTTCTGCCTGCCATGACGACATGAAAGCCATTATCCAGGGACTTTGCCGGATAGTGGAACAACTCCGTTGCCCACCATCAACACGTGGAGGCGCTCTGGATGCAGGCAGAAGCATAAAAATGCAGAGAACAACTTGATTGATTGATTGATTGATTGATTTGCCAGCGTAAGGTGGGCATTGCTGCCAATTCCGGTGCAGGGAGATTTGTTCCACCACGCAGCCCGATCGCCCACCGATCATCCCACCGTGTGCCAGAACAAACCCCCAGTGCTTTTATATACCGCCGGACCAGCTGCATACGCTGGATTGGACATTGGACATGCTTGTTGTCAGCAGCGAGAGCCGCATGACGCATGGGGTAGGAGTATAGGATAGAGTGTGTAGGTGTTTGTGAGATGTTTCTTCTTGTATTCCTTCTGTCTTCATCGGATGGGAAGTGTAGGCGTTTGTGAGATGCTTCTTTTAGGTTTTCGTGCTTCTTTTTACTTTCAGGTTTTTGTGATATGCTTCTTCCTAGTTTCTGTCTGTGATCATCTTCTCTCCTATTCTACTTCTGAGTTTTCTGTTTCTTCTGTTTCTGAGTCTGGCAGTGTGTATATCCTTGATATTTCTTTATTGTATTCCATTTTTTGTTGTGGCAACTTTTCCCAGTGTGTATAATCCTTTCCTAGCTTATTCATAATCCTCTCGATTGTTGTAATCCATGTGTAGCATGGCCTCCCTATTTTCAGTTTGTTGCTGTTCATTCGCAGCGCTTTCTTCAGTAGGTGTGTCGTGTCCCGTCTTTGGACATGTCCCCAATATTTCATTGCGTATGATTCTATTCTTTTGATTATTGTTCTTCCCTCTAGTAATGTTGACGTTTTCTGTCGTTTTTGTGGTTTTCCTGTTTTTGCTAGCAGTTGGATAATGCCCCTTTCAGCTCTTCTCAGGCTTCTTCGGTTGGCCTTTATCGTTGCTGCGTTTTTGACTCCATATATCATCGTAGGCATTATGATGGTCGTGTATACCTTTTTGGTTAGGCACCATGGTGGTTTGTTGTCCTCAATGAAGGGTAGTAGAGCTGTTGTGACTCTGTAGGCTGTTTTGACTTGGTCCAGGACTGTGGTGAATAGTCGGGGGGATAGGGGACATCCTTGTTTGACTCCTATATTCTTCATTTTTGATTCCGTCGTCTGTCCAAACCATTGTGTTGCAGTGTTTTCGTGTAGGCATGCTTTTATTATTCTGTTTATTAAGTAGTGCGGTACTCCCCTGTTGAGCAAAGTGTTGACTATAGCCTCATGCCTTATAGTATCAAATGCCTTTTTGAGGTCAATTGAGACTATATATAGTTTTGTTCCTTCTTTCCACTTTTCTTCCAGGATCCGTCTGGTGGTGTACATGTGGTCGTCTGTCGATCTACCCTTGATAAATGCCGTTTGATAATCTGGTAGTTCGCCGATGTATTTTTCCATTTCTCTGAGGAGGAATTGTGCGTAGTATTTGTACCCTACACTGCAGAGTATTATTCTTCTGTAATCGTCCACGTTTTGTGGTAATTTGATTTTAGGGAGCGGTATCTGTATGGTTGTATTCCATTCCTCAGACAGGGGTGTGGTTTCCGTCCATGCGTTGGTGATGATTTCTAGGATTAGCTGTTTTATGTTGTCCGGTCCATAGTATACTAGTTCGTTATTTATTTTATCTATTCCCGGGGCCGTGTTTCTTTTAGCTCTGGCCATTATTTCTAGTAGTTCGTCTTTTGACGGTGGCTTTCCCAGAGGCCAGTGGTCCATTTCTTGTATTGGTTCTATTTGACTTCTCTCTGCGTTTCCTTCTTCTAGTTTCCTGACCCAATGCTGTAGTGGTATGTATTTTCTTGACTGCGTATTGTTGTTTCTCCTGTATGTTTTGGGGTGTCTAAAAGTTTGGTTTAATCTCTGTCCTGCTGGAGTGGATTCTATGTTTTCGAAGAATTCCCTGCATTTTTTTTTTTTTGTTCGTGCCTCCTCTCTGTGTCTCTTCTTTGTTTCCTCGCTTCTATTATCTTTTTGTCTATGTTTGGTGTATATTGTTTTCCTGTGGCCTTTATTTTCTTTAGTTTTTCGTCATTTCTTTTGGTGTCTTTTCTTGTTGGGCTCATAGCGGATTTGTTCCTTTTCAACGTTTTCCTCGCCGCTATTTTGATTTTTAAACCCATTGTTGACCAATTTAGTTCCTTTCCTGTTAATTGTTTTTCTATCTCCTCCTGGTATTTCTTTTTTATTCCTTTGTTTTGTAGCAGTGAGATGTTCCATGTGTCATTTGCTGTTTTGCTGTATCTTTTTTTCTTTTTTTCTTCTTGTTTCTTTATTACTAGTGTTCCATATAATATTTTGTGATCTGTTTTGACGTTTGTTGCTTGTTTTGCCTTAATATTTTTGACCCTGTCCCTTATTTTTCTATCCACTAGGATATGGTCTATTTGAGAGTTGATGTTTCCTTTACTCCAGGTATTAAGGCAGGTTAGGTTCTTGCTCCATGTGTTTCTAACTGTTAGATCTAACAGATGTGCCAAGTTTTTTAGCAAGCTTCCCTTATCGTTTGTCCATGTGTGAAGTAAGATTTTTCCTATGATATTCTTGTCTTCATGTGTTTGGTCGTCCTTTCCTATATGCGCGTTGAAGTCTCCTAGTATTATTGTGTTCATTTTTCTATTCCTATTTCTTCTAGTCTCTTGGGTAATCTGTCTGAATACTCGTCCTGCCCGTTTGTCGGAGGGCACATGTACTCCTAGTATGCATATGTTTTCCTTTCCAGTTTGTAAGTCTGCCATGGTTATGTTTTTGTTTACTTTTCTTGTCTTTATCTGGATAGGGGTGTTCCGTCTTATTGCCCATGCGACTCCTCTTCTGGTTTTTTCTTTGTCCCCTCCACTTAGATACCATTTGTAGTTTTGAGTAACTGCTGTTCCGTCTATCGTGTGTGTCTCGAAGCATAAAAATGCAGAGAACAACTTATACATAAAATAGCCAAGATCTAGAATAAAAGTTGAAACATTGGAAAAATTGTTTTTAATACAAATCTTTGGATTTTTATAACTCTTGGACCTACCATTTTGAATTTTGAAAATCTAACCTCAGATTCATGTTCAGCTACCTCAAAAACCCCAGTGCTGGTAGCAATGGGTTGAATTTTCAAAAATCATGACATTCAGCTAACTTTTTGAGGTTAGGAAAAAACAAGATGGTCTGACCCAATTCTGGCGGTGGGTTTGAGTTAAGCGGATTCAAGTACATAAGAATATAGATTTAGATATGAAAAATATTTTTTTTTGCATTATTACGAGTGCATTTTCCTCGATTTCCACCTATTTTTTGAGGTTAGAAAAGAATGAGGATGTGATAGACCAATTTTGACATCGGATTCGTGATCAGCAGGCAAAAATACACTGGATATGATATATTGCATTAAAAGAATACCCCACTTTTTTATTTTTGTGTGGCTGTGTTTTTAAATAAATCTGTAAATGGTCGATGTAGCAAATATGCATTAATAATATATCGATCTTTTTAAAGATAATTTCTCTAAGTGAGATAACTTTATTAACTGACCATTTTTCGATCTTCTTTTTTTGGTTTTGGTTTATTCTAAACGGTATCTCATATAAAAAGTTTAATTTTTCTTCGAAATGTACTTTAAAAAACGCGTTATTTTTTAATTCAAAAAACCGATATTAAGGTGGTTTTTTCAAATTCTAAGTAGCATATTCTGAAATAGCACCCTCGAAAATACCCTTTCGTAATTCTTTTCACCATGGGTGATAAAACAAAATGTATTTTTTTCTTTCGTAAGAAGATGCATTCTTAGTAAAAACCAGACTAATGCCTCATTAGACAATATTGAAACGATCTAAAACGATTACTTCTCCAGAAAACTGCCCCGCCTGAACTCTTAGATGAGCCATGATTTTTTTAAAACAGGTTTTAAATTTGCATTTTCTTACGAGTTTATTATTATTTTCATACTTTGATATGGGTGATTTTAATAAATGCAGTATAATATTTTACGATTTTTTTCATCAAGAACTTATCAAGAAGTCTTGAAGATTTGACAAGAAGTCTTCATTCTTGACAAAACCACTCTTGTCTTGTCCTGATCTTCCAACTTCTTCTACTCTTGTTTTGATTTTTTTCTTGATTTCAAGACAAGACCAAGGCGTGATCAAGAAGCAGTCACGATTTAGGACACCTACCACTGAACTTGTATACTAACATGAGAAGAAAATATTAGACGAATATATAAGAAGAGAAACCCTTACAAGGGCTCCACTTTATCCAAAGCACTTCGCCTCTCAACCTGGAAAATGGACAACAAATGCTCTACATGGCCTGGTTAAAGGCATTAAAAAGACATTTGCTGCAAAGAAAGTGGCTATGTGTGCATTCATAGATATATAGGGTGCATTTGATAACACCTATGAATTCATACAAAGGGCGCGGAGAGAAGGGGAATACAGTCCCCAACAATCAAATGGATACAATTCATGCTAAGAAGCAGAATTCCAGATGTGGATAAGAAGTCCGCCACTGTGATTCCGTCAAAGGTGGAGTTTTATCGCCCTTGATGTTGTTATACCTCCTCCGTAAACTGAGTAGTTCTGAATTCAACGTTAAGGGTTATGCTGATAACCTGGTTATTACTGCGAGAGGCAGGCATGACGATATGATTTCAAATCTCATATAAATCGCCTTAAACATAACATCCAGGTGGTGGTCGCTAGAGGGCCTTAGTATCAATCCGAGCAAGATAGTTATTGTTCTGTTTACCAAAAGAAGATAACTAAGTTTTAGAACTCCTATGTTAAATGGTACTGAGCTTTTCTAGTGAAGTTAAATATCTAGGAGTAATTTTGGATCAAGAACTGACCTGGAACTCACATTTAGGAAGAACACTTCCCAAAGCCACTGTGGCTATTTGGTGCCGTAGGCGGTTCGGTAAGACTTGGAGTCTAAACCCGAAAATGATCTACTGGTCTTATCTTTCGGTTGCAAGATCCATGGTAAACTATGCATCGTGTATGGTGGCCAAATACTGAAGAAAAATTAGCACAAGGAAAGTTGCAGAAATTGGAAAGGCTTTGCCTGCTTAGGGATTACAGGAGCAATTTGCTCCTGTCCCACAGCAGCTATGGAAGCAATGCTAGACCTACTCCCTCTATATTTTTACATAAGGAGGGAGGCAGCACTTAGTGCCCTAAGGCTGTAGCAGGTATTCCCTCTCAAACTAGGTGAACTGGTTGGTCACTTAAGGATCCTGGAGTTCATCCAATTGGAATCCAGTGA
The DNA here is from genome assembly GCA_963583905.1 of Stenurella melanura. Lineage (NCBI taxonomy): Eukaryota > Metazoa > Arthropoda > Insecta > Coleoptera > Cerambycidae > Stenurella > Stenurella melanura. The sequence continues at coordinate 177,101,867 of OY757309.1, forward strand.
CTCAATGCCAATCAAGCCGAACTTTGACTATTCGTTTGATGTGCTGACTGAGAGCCATCAGACGAGCAGAGTCGAAGCCCTGCAGTTGGAAGATAGGTCACTCATCTGGTATACGGATGAATCGAAGATGGCTGAAGGGGTTGGCGTGGGCGTAGCCGAGCCTAATTGTAGGCTATCCAGAGTCCTAGGTAAGACCCCACCATCTTAAAAGCAGAAATGTATGCTATAGATCTATGTGCTCTTAGGTCTTACAACTTTTAATCTAAAATTGCATGGAAATGCAGATGATCCCTGAAGCAGCTGGCAAGCAACAACAAGGTTGCCTTGATGTGGGTGCTAGGGCACGAGGGAATAGAAGGAAGCAAATTAGCTGACGCCCTTGCAAAAAAAGGCGCTGAAGCCCCATTTTTTGGGACCGTACCATTTTGTAGCTTATCCAATGGGCACATAATGGAGAAGATCCTGAAACAGGAAAAGGAACAGAAAGGGTCCTACTGGAGGAATACCCCAAGCCAAAGATGAGCAATAGTTCATAACTTATTCGATAAAGAATGCCACAAGGCTTCTCGAACTCGATAAGTCCGAATTAGGGCTGATGACACGCATATTAACAGGCCAATGACCAATAGAAACAAATGAATAAATATATATTACCAGAAAACACTAGTAATTATTCAAACTTTTACAAAATACTTATCACAGATAAGTCTAAAACATACATCCTTCTTATAAAATTATAAGAAAGAAACTATGCTCATTATGTACAGTACAACTGTTACCATAATGTTATTTTTAATTTAAATTATCCTGCTCAATGAAACCCAAACACAATCAAAACAAAAGCACTTACCGATATAGCAGTAACACAAAACTTTAGAACATCTACAGACACGTGTTTCGACATCTATGTCTCTTCGGTGCAGCTTCTCCTAAATTTCACAATCAACTGAAATATGTAAGCAAATACTCGTGTTATAACTATCAATGGATTACCAAAACAGGATAATAAAAATTAAAATTATAGGTATTATAGGAAATTCCCCGCAAAGGGATAATTATCAACATAATTACTTGCAAATGCAACTTCCTAGAACTGTAAAAGCTCTATAATAGAAACAAATGAATGACCCTTGAGATATGATCTTAAGAATGTTGGAGAGGGAGATGATGATACGTGCAGATACTGTGGAACATATTCTTTGCGAGAGCAAGATGCTGGTTCGCAGTAGGCTGAAGTACCTACCTAGAAAAGGTGGAATTAACGCATGAAGACATAGGAAAACTAGACACCAGGAAAATCATAAGCTTTTCAAAAAGTTTGAGAGTCCTGGGCAACAACTAATTGTAGGGTAATTTATAAAAGATCTCCTAGGTCGATGTGAAGAAGAGCTGTTCAGAGCCGAGCTACCCCTTAAATAATCTACAATCTACACAGGTTTAATAAATATATTAATTTATAAATAAAGTCACTATTTTATTTGTAAATTGATGGCTCAATAATAGTAGATTTGGAAAATCAAAACGTATCACGATTTTTCCACTACGTCTCTTCTATTTTCTTAATTCATGTACTTAATTATGGTGAAAATAGTGATTATTTCTAGAATAAAAAAACGGGTCGATTTATTTATCCCGATTTTCTAATCGTACGTATTCATCCGAATACCGTGTAAATACCTCGTTTATGCACATGAAAATGAAATATTACTATCAACAGAGAGCAAATATTTTTAGTATTTTTTGTGTGTTTTTTTTTTAAGTGAAGCAATAATTTAAGCATAATTACTGCTACTTCATTTTCCCTGTTCCTCATTTACATTCATCTTTCACAGGAAATTGTATCTAATTCTTGCTCTTTCCTTACAAACTCATCAAACAAAGATAATTTCTTTTATTCATGACTATTAAATTGCTCGGTATCGAACTGAACCCAATCAAGCCGAGTTCCCCCGCTTAATGTGTTGTATATTAAGTCGGCTTCGATCTGTTAAGAGGCCAAAATAAATTATTCCAGCATCGGCACCATAAATTTAACTAAAACAAGACTAAATGGTTCGAATATAATTATCCACTTTAAGGATGTAAACACAACGAGCGTTATCATTTGATCTCGATTAATTTCCCAAGACATGATACAAAGGCATCACCCAGTGAAGGCTGAGGAAGGAGGTCGGGCGCCAGTTGTAGCACTAGTAACTTTACTGCGGGGAAGTGGCCACACTGTAATTATGATGCCGCTTCGATGGCATGCCACAGGGCCGTAGATATTCTTATGTTTTTACATGAATCAATGACAACGAACGTTAAACGAATGGAATTAAAAGTATCAGGTGATATTACGAGTATGAGGTACTAGATAATTATCTTTTTATTTTATTATTAATTGTCAAATGCAGTTTTCTGTTTTAAATCTAGAACGAGTGTTTGATTGAAGTTTTACTCAAATGCGTCACAATTCACTTTCACGTGGCGTCAGTGAGATTAAGTACATAGCCAATATCTTTTTTATTTTTATTGTTCAAATAGATATTCGTCGACAATGCTCGACTACAACTTTAATTCTTTTAGTAAAGTAGTAGTAAACTTAACCAACATAAGGTTTGTTCTATCCTGAGAGACGAACTGTATATGGTAGTTTTGACTCCATTCGTATCTTTGCATGCTTAATCAAAAACGTAACTAACACTTTGCTCGAAATTTATGAAACAGAGTTTATAAATTCAACATGCGATAGTATACACGTCTATAAATCAACCGAATTTTCAGTACATCATTATTACTGCTGCTGGTTACGAAAAAAGGGAAAAGTTTTCAAGGTAAAAAACCGCTGTCTAAGGAATCACTACTTCCACATTCAGATATTTCATTAAAGTCACTTTAAAGGAAACATCTTGACTAGATTTGCACTCTAGTACATGGAAATTATTGGTCACAGAATTTTAATAATATTTGGGGCAGATGTTATAGAAAAGTTTGAGGCGTTGGTTTCCACTATATACGATAATAATGACGTTTCTAGTTTACCCTACTTATTTCCCCCTCTTCACAATCTGCTACCTCCCACCCCTTTAATGGAATCATCTCAATCCGATGTCATTACAATACATAATAATTGTCCTAATCTTCAAGTGAATATCTCAATTCTGTTATCAATCCCATTAATAATGGAACGGAGATGGCGGGGTTTGAAAAATATTAGAAAGAAATCTGAGACCTTGGTTTCTAGTATATACACCAAATCCCAAATTTCTGTACTCTTACCAGCTTGATTTACTTATTTTCCCCTATATACTCCCATTTAACCCCCAACACTTCAATGGAATCATCTCAAAATATAATCTAGTTCCAGATGTCGTTATAATATATACGTTTACCATATTTCAAATTAATATCTCAATTTTATTTTATCACCCCTTTAATAATGGAGTAAGGATGGTGGGTGGTTGAAAAATATTATTAAAAAATCTGAGGCCGTGGCTTCTAGGACATACACCAAATATCAAATTTCTGTACTCTTACCAGCTCGCTTTACTTTTTTCCTTATTTACCTTTACTTACCCCCCACTCCTTCAACGCAATCATGTCAAAGTATAATTTAGTTTCAGATATCGTTATAATACATACGTGTACCAAATTTCAAGTGAAAATCTAAATTTAATTTTATCAACTATTTTAATAAGGGAGTGATCGTGGGGGATGGAAACTATTATAAAAAACCTGAGACCCTCGCTTCTAGTACATACACCAAATCCCAAATTTCTGTAGTCCTACCAGCTTGCTTTATTTATTTTCCCCTATCTATTCCTGTTTAACCTCCAACCCTTCAACGGAATCATCTCAAAATATAATCAAGTTCCAGATGTCGTTATAATACCTACGTGTACCAAATTTCAAGTGAATATCTCAATTTTATTTTATCAACTTCTTTAATAATGGAGTAGGGGCATTGGGGGGTATTGGGGGTTGAAAAATATTATAAAAAAATCTGAGGCCTGGGTTTATAGTACATAGACCGAATTTCAAGTTTCTATACTGTTATCAGCTTGCTTTACTTATTTTCCCCTATTTAACCTCCAACCCTTCAACGGAATAATCTCAAAATATAATCTAGTTCCAGATGTCGTTATGGTACACACGTGTACCAAATTTCAAGTGAATATCTCAATTTTATTTTATCAACCCCTTTAATAATGGGGTGAAGGGGGGTTTGAAAAATATTATAAATATTTTGGTATCTTGGCTTCTAGTACATACACCGAATTTCAAGTTTCTGTACTCTTATCAGCTTGCTCTACTTATTTTGCCCTATTTAAACCCCATTTAACCCCCAACCCTTCAACGGAATCATTTCAAAATTTAATCTAGTTCCAGATGTCGTTATACGTATATCAAATTTCAAATGAATATGTCAATTTTATTTTATCACCCCCTTTAATAATGGAGTAGGGGTGGTCGGAGGTTGAAAAATCTTATTAAAGAATCTGAGGCTTGGCTTCTAATACATGCACCGAATTTCAAGTTACTGTACTCCTGCCAACTTGCTTTACTTATTTTCCCCTATTTACCCCTATTTAACCCCCAACCCTTCAACGGAAACATCTCAAAATAGAAACTAGTTCCAGATGTGGTTATAATACATACGTGTACCAAATTTCAAGTGAATATCTCAATTTTATTTTACCAACCCCTTTAATAATGGAGTAGGGGTGGTGAGGGGTTGAAAAATGTTATTAAAAAATCTGAAGCCTTGGCTTCTAGTACATACACCAAATTCAAGTTTCTGTACCCTTACCAGCTTGCTTTACTTATTTTTCCCTATTTACCCCTATTTAACCCCCAACCCTTCATCAGAATAATACCAGAATATAATCTAGTGCCTGATGTCATTATTATATATACGTGTACCAAATTCCAAGTGAATATCTCAATTTCTCAAATTTTCAAATTTTGAGGCCTTGGCTTGTAGTAGATACATCAAATTACAAGTTTATGTACTCTTACCAGCTTACTTTACATATTTCCCCCTATTTCCCCCTATTTACCCCCCAACCATTCACCGGATATCTTCAAAAAACAATCCAGTTCCAGATCTCGTTATAATATATACGTGTACAAAATTTGAAGTCAATATCTTAATCCGTTCCGGAGAAATCGTGCGGACAATAACAGTTACAGACAGACAGACAGAAAAATTTTTTCTCTCAAATTTGAAATCTCAACGTTTCATGACATTCTAAACCCATTTCAAGAAAAAAAAAATTGATTTTTTTTTGCTATTACTATACTTCCAATCCACTATGTGGATGTGGAAGTAATTAATGAAAAGGTAGTTAAGTATTTTTATTAGATTGTAATCCTAAAGTTCTTAAACGTCTCCATCCAAATTTGACATTACTATCTCTAAATAGACCTAAATAAAATCTCTAACTTCCAACCGATTTCAGTTTTACTTCCACATCCACGTAGTTGAGTGGAAGTATAGTAATCGTAAAAAGAAATCAAAAACATTTTTTGGTGATAGGGTTAGAATGTTCTAAACCGTCCAGTCGGTCGGTCGGTATGTCGATATGTAACTTTTTTGTGCTCACGTTTTTTCATGAATGAATTAAGATAATGACTTGAAATTTGGTACACATATGTATTATGGTGACTAGATTATATTTTGCGCTAATTTCGGTGAAAAATTGGGGGGTTAAATAGGGATAAATAAGGGAAAATAAGTAAAGCAAGCTGGTAAGACTACAGAAACTTGGGATTTGGAGTATATATTAGAAACCAAGACCTCAAATTTTTTTATGATATTTTTAACCCTCCCCCACAACTCCCACCCCATTATTAAAAGGGTTGGTATAGTAAAATTGATATATTCACTTGACATTTGGTAACCGTATGTATTGTAACGACATCTAGAATATATTATACCTACATTTTGAGATGTTTCCGTTGAAGGGTTGGGGAGAAAATAGTAGAAAATAAGTAAAGCAAGCTGGTAAAAGTACAGAAGCTTGGGATTTGGTGCATATATTAGAGGCTAAGGTCTCAGATTTCTTTATAATACTTTTCAACCCTTATCAGAGGGGTTGGTGAAATGAAATTGAGATATTCACTTAAAATTTAGTAGACGTATGTATTGTAACGACATCTGATTGAGATGATTCCGTTAAAGGGGTGGGGGTGGGGGTAAATAGGGAAATAAGCAAAGCAAGGTAATAAGAATCCAGAAACTTTAGACTTTAGACGTCTCAATTTTTTTTATGACATCTGCCTTAAATATCATGTTATTAAAATTCTATGACCAATTATTTCCACATACTAGAGTACAGATATAGTCAAGATATTTTCTATTCTATTCAACAGAATTTATTGCACTCTAGTAAGTGAAAATAATAATCTTCACTTACTGGAACGCAAAAAAATGTAGTATCAACGTTTAAAAAATTGGATGGGAAATCTATATGTGGAAGTAGTGGTTCCTTAGGCAACGGTTTCTTTATTTAATTTTGAAAAAATGGAACCCCGTCAAAAAACGGTCACTAAAAATTCTTGCTCTTATTTACAACATCGTAACAGACCTCTAACAAAAGTTTAATTGACCTCCCTTTGCTGTATAACGTGTCCGACAGTCTCACACCATTTCTTGCGGCTGCCTGTTAGGCACACGGCCTCACCAAAGCTCATCAGCTCTTTGGTAACATCAGTCTAACGTTTTGGTAGTCTTCATATTGGCCCTTTACAATCTGGCTTCCTCTGGACAATCGAACGTTCTATACTGCCCTCTCTCCGGTTGATGTAGCCAAGAAATAAGAGGATTCGAGAAAATGCGATACCGGAGAGTCGCTTTGAAGGACGTATTTCTTGGAGAATCGAACTGTAAAAAAACAGTGCCCTAGACATCACTACGAAAATATGTTGAGTCTGTATTTGCACTCTAGTAAGTAAAAATAATTGCGCATAGAATTTAATAATATAGTTTTTAAAATCGTCTGCCTCGAGGCGGTAATGGGGGTGGCAATTTGTTGAAAGCTTCTGTTCTCATGCGTACACTAAAACATCTTTAGTTTGATAATTTCTTTAATAATAGAGTGAAGATGTTGGTGATGGTCAGGGTGGCAGATTTAATAAAGAAAATTGAGATCATGTCTTCTAGAACATAAACAATAAATCCCAAGTTTTTGGGATCCTACTAGTTTGCTTTATTTATTTACCCCGATTTACCACTGAATCCTTCAGCGAAATAAGCTCAACATAATCTAGTTCCAAATCTGGCAATGATACATACGTGTACCAAATTTTAAGCCAATATCTTCATTAATTTTATTATCTCCTTTAATAATGAAGTATTAGCTCCTTTAATAATACTGGTGGTGGGGGTTGCATATACAATGTGGTCCAAAATTGTCTCCAGATATTTCTGTGGCTGATAGGATTTTAAAAAGTAATGGTAGTCCTTTACATAAACTTATTTCCGAAAATTAATAATAAGGGAGATATACCCATTAAATGGAGGATAATAAATTTCAGTTTTCCTGCAATATCTTCCGACTCCCCTAAAATATCAAATTCATATTGCTTCAACTTAGTCATGGGCCATCTGGACACTAGTTTACATGGCAATAGTCAAACCCTCCCTTCTGTTTGAGGTATAGTTTTAGGGGATAATTGTCAGTAATTTCCTCACAAGTTTTTAATTTTTTTCAAACGTCTAAAAAGTATTATAAAAGACTACTTTTGAGATCATGTCACTAACACTCACGGGTTAGCAGGAATAAATTTTTGGGACAGCCGGTATACATGACTTCAAAGTCACACCCCTTTTTATATGTTGCGATCTAAAATGACAGAATCGTACATAGGGTAACAGACATGAGGCCCCAGGTATTACATATCCTAGATGAGTGTGAGAGAATGATGTTTATCATATATTATAAAATTTCATAATACACACACGGACATACGATGCACAAAATACATGTAATAAAAATAAGAAAAAAATGAAATTTGTAAATGTAATTAAATGTAATAATACCAAAAATAATATGTCTGAAATTTATGTCTAAACAATTATCAATAATAGAGAAAATTTATTCGCTAATATAACTATAACAATTATCCAAAAACGTTATTGCTCGAAAGGTTGGTCCCAGAAAAACTATCAAGCACAAAACGTCTATGCTAAAATTATAAATTACTTGCGTGAGCTAACCTCAAATACAGCACGAGGCTTAATAGTGAAGAACATTATTAGCACGTGGTTAAATAGTATAGAAAATTATAACTTACTCTATGTTTTTATTGGTTTTATTTCAGTCGTAGGAAATATAAATTATAAGAGATAGAGCATGTTTATTTATGAACACAAACCTAGACACAAACAGAGCCATTAATTCTACAAATACTAGCTGAACATATACACTGAAAAAGTATTTATATATTAAAAACGATGCGACGCCATTTTGACATTTGTCTTTGACATGAGAATTTTTTTGTTTATTGCCTATTTAATAAAAACATAAAATGCTATTTAAAAAATTTAGCAAACGGTTTATTGGCCTCTTGTTCGTTAAGGAGGATGATTGTGAATAAAATAGGATACAAACCTTGGTGGGAAGTTTCATTGCTGTTTCGAGAATTAGGTGTTTTCACTATATGCAAATTTACTTTTTCGGTATTATTGAAATGAAGTACTGAATGCATTAAAGTATTTTCCTGTATTTAAAAAGTAATCGGTCGTCTATTAAATTAATATTTCAACAAATAAATAACATAAAATTTGAATATTTGAACAGCTACGCGAAACACGCCATTATTGGTGGCGACACTGGTGACGTCATCGATTACATCAAACAGTAATATCGCATGTCCGTAGTCTAAAAACATAGCATTTTAAAGACTTTTTGTACGTTTTTACCTGCGATTTAATTCGAAATGGCTAATACAGGATTAGTAAGTGCTACTTCGGAAAATTTACCGGCAATGGATGGATTCATGGTCGTGGAATTTATGAACAAAGATGAACCCTTCAACATAGCAGAAGTGAGGGGCTCTAAAGCTGCAACATAAGTACTAAACTTTCTTATTCTCTTTGTATTTATCTATTAACGTAGTCTGTTGATTCCTATATTATGATTATATATAGTTGCTCAATAATACATGCAAGATTGATATTATATAAGCATAACCTATAAATGTTGTTCACAAACTTGTAATGTAAACAGGGTTAGGTAGTTAGTTATTCATTATACTAGACTAATACTCATGCATGATAATGAAGCTTTAAACTTACTTTACTTACTCACCTTACTTTCAAATGATCCTCACAGCAAAAAAATACTGATGCTGTTGTAGATGGATCACGTCTAGCGGCTTTAAGTCACTTTGGTTTGCATTATTTTTGTTTTGGTACTGTCACGAGAACTTTTTCAGGTGCGTTCTTGGATGTATTTTTGCATCCTGGCAAAAAACACCACCTACTTTCCATTATAAAACTTTAAGGTTTTGCAAAATAACGTTTATTTATAATTTATAAAAGACAACCCATGTTTGTTTACCAACAATGTAACCTCTGACGTCAGTGCGAGACACGGTGACGTACGGTTTGTCGCAGTAATATCTAAATTCAAATTAAAAAGGGCTTATTCTAAGGAATAAATCGATTGCTTGGGAAAATTCAATTTTTTTTAACCATGATTAAGTATTATCTTCACAGTCAAAGAGATTTTAAGTGAAAACGCCGAACTAGTTAACCTCGCCGCTTCGCGCCTCGGTCAATTATCTTATCTCTCGACAACAATGAATCACTTTCCACCTCGGTATGTAATATACTATTAAACTGTCAACAATTGGATAATCACATGTATGGTTATTTTAATTGGAAATGGCCTCGCCTATCAACTCTTTTCGTTTAATCGTCCACTTAAGGGACACCCTGTATACTGATAACATAAAATGAATATATTTTGAATTCTTTAATGTGACCTGTCAATAGTGAGGTAAGTGTTGATGCGACAAAGATCGCCTCTTTTCTATTGTCTTTCTGAAAGTGTAGAAAAGTGGCACTAAATTTATTTATCGGTCACAAAATATTAAAGATATTTCTCAAATTTATATGCAGCCGACATTACAAATTAACGTTCTTCTATTTTAAAATCACGTTTAGATAAAAGAGAAAACTATCAGAAAATTTACTTGCTGCGGTCACATTTGTGGTTTTAGTGACTACGGTCCTGATCGATCATGATCTTCCAACACCCAGTTTAAACAACAGGTAATTACTGTGGACTCGACTTAAGTGGCGTCTGGTCACGCACTCTTCACGCCTTTAGCTAGTTAGCAACTAAATACTGCTAGTCCTGTCACCTTATCATTATCATATTCGTCTTTCCTACATGCATACAGGATTTGACAGGTGTAGCCAATGGCACGTTCAACTCGTTTGCCAATTTAGGAATTTTAATTTCGGTGCTCCGACGTACTTATAAAATATCAGGGCCGACTGAAAATTGTTTATTTTCCTAAATTTCTTAGATAATACCTAATACCTATACAACTTATATTCTTATTCTAAATAAAACGGTAAAAATATAAGGGGAGACTGTTGTATACTGGGACAATATTTTTCCAACTGTCATTAAAAATTTGTATGTTAATATTTTTTCAGTTTTATTCACTACATTGGAAATATAAAAAGTAATTCAAACAAGGATTAAAAGTTGGTTAAAAAAGGTTGTTCAAGTATACACACAAGTCCCGCTATACACCAGATCATGGTTTCATAGTGGGACCAAGGCATGCGTATACTGGGACATGCTTTAAATAAGTAATATAACTAACAAAGTAATATTTAGGATGAAACAAAGTTATAAGGACTATTATTTCTCATAGTAACTTTCTTATTCGCCTATACCAAGATATTGTTACGTGTTTCCGCCCTTTTAGGAAACACCCTGTATGAATCCGTGGGTTCTAAATAATTTTCACAAGGGGTAAACCACTAACACTTGATTTAATAATTTACTGATTACACAATATTTCTTAAATAACCTTTACACTTTGTTTACTTGATATTTAACCTCACTTATCACTACCAAACTTCACTTTAGTAAAACTTCTTCCTCTTGCACCGGGAACCTCGCCTTATATACTCCAAAATTGCCTCCAGAGTTATCTAGAACACAATCGAGAATCTTCTTCCACCACATTCCAGAAAACTCGATCTCTTTCTACAAACTTCCAGGGCAGTCACTATTGGGCATAGGCGTATCATAGGGGGTGTAATGCATAACACTGCCCCCTCCTTAAGCCTGATCGTCCCGGTCAGGCAATTCAGAATCATCAGTGTATTTCGCCAGTCTATTCAAATGCACGATCTTCATTTTGGACTTTTTCCTTCGTTGAATCCGATAGACGACGTCATTAATTCGGGTAATAACAGTATACGGTCCATCCTAAGGTTGAAGTTCCGGTGATTTTACTTTCCTTCGCTGCGGATTGTACAGCCAAACCAGCTCTCCCACCTTGATGAACCCTTTTGAAGTACCATTCTGGTCGTATCAAGCCTTCATTCGGTCACTGGCTGGTGATGGCTCCACTGTATTGTTAGCCAACCTCTTGAAAGGAGCTCCGGCGTTGAACCCTTCGCCCTTCAAGTTTGTGGTCCCTTACTGGCTGCACGAATCTTGCATTTTTTATCCAATAAAATCGTTCTCGTATTTTCTTTAGGGTCTTGTTAACGACCCTGAAGAAAATACGAGAACGATTTTATTCAAATGTTCCATTATGCACTTCCTGAAGCACCTTCGCTACTCGACACCTGGGAATCGCTAGACGCATAACCACCTGCTTTCCATCCGGGCTTTCCCATACTCTCCTCAACAGCCCGTTCATGACTTTCAGTGAGTCCCACTGCGTCCATAGTGCCTTCAGTCCCACTCTTTTGCCTAAAACATCCTTCCATTTTTTACGAGTTTCCCTTTCTTTGGCTCTCAATACAGGCCCAATTTCCTCATCGTTCAATTGCTCTTATCTGAGCGCTTCATCTGTCCTGTCATCCGGCACTTCCACCTTGACAGTGTTGACTGCTCCCGCGACCTGCAGTTTCTCCTGGTGGTAGTACTTGCAATCTTCCTTGTACCTTCTTACAGATAAAATGTTTGTATTTTTCTGAGGTTTCGTTTTATCATCATATCCTTGTAGTGGTGGACTTCTTGTAATGATCCGGAGCTGGGAAATCTTCACTTCTCTAGAGGCACCACCTTCCCTATCTAACAAGCCTCTCTAGTACCGGCTTCCTTTGGAGCTCCCTTCGGCTTCACAGCATCTCCGGTCACTCTCTCCAATTTCCTCTGTGGACACTCTAGTTGGATATGTCCTAGTTCCCCGAAGTGATAACACTTCATACGCCGTCCAGTTGGCCTTCCACTACTTCTATTCTCTTCAACCTTTCCAGCATTTATTTTCTTCGAGTTCCGCTGTCGACAGTCTCGTTTGATATGCCCTGCTCTGCCGCAGTTGTAACATATAACACTCCCGCTTGGCTTTCCTTGTCTTCCTGCAGTATTGAATTTAGCCAGTATTTAAGAAAGCATTTTCTCCATCTTGGCCAAGGTAGGGTTCTGGTTCTTCTTTTCTTGTTGCGATTCTTCGATAGTCACAGCTCGCACTCTTGGACTCGGGGTATCCTGAAAGATAGCTTCCGCCTCGAGTGCATGCACCAACGCTTCACTACTGTTCTGGTATCGAGATAACCTGAGGACTCGCCTGATCTCATCGTCCTGTATTCCATCAAGAAAAGCCTCTACTGTAAGTTGGTCTTGGAATTTTTTCGGTACATCCGGGTAAGCCAGGTGAGCCAATCTCCTCACGGCAGCTTCGAACTCTTGCAAGCTTTCCCCATCCCCCTGAACACGTAATTTCAGCTGGGTCTGGTACACTTGGGCAAGGTGTTGTTCACCATATCGTAAGTCCAGGGCGGCTTCTAAAACTTTAAAATCCTGTTGTTGCTCTACTGGGATTGTATGGAGTATTTCCAATGCTTGACCTCTTAATGCCACAATTAACGCCATAGCCTTCTCTTCGTTACTCCAACTATTCGCACACGCAGCTGCTTCAAACTGTCTCTTGAAAATGATCCATGAACTTTGGCAGTCAAAGGAGGGAGGTTCGAACAGCTGACCTGATAATACAACTTGCTGGCTTTCTCTATCTCTGTCACTTAAGCAGGTCTATTTGCCCTTTGATCTCTTCTTCAAACTTGTTTACTTTCTCGTTGACTTCACTTACTTCTTCTCGATGCCTTCTTTCTAGCTCTTCCAACACTTTCTGGAATTGTGCAAATAAGTCCTGTATTTGCTTTCCGGTTGCCATACTTCTGGTTCTGGCATACGACTACGTTGAAATCAAATGAATTTAACAATTACGTCACTAATGGCACCGTCCAGAAAATCCTCAAAACGGCACGAAAAAGTCTTATTTAGAATCTTTGCCACTTAACCACTAATGTCCAAATAAAATGTTCCAAAAATTTCTCAAAAAATGCCCTTAAAACTATCTTCCTGTTCGAAAATAACCCTCGAACAATGTTCAGTAAATCACTCACTGTGTTAGCATCAACTCCGAGAATACACTGTCCAAACCTTCTCACAAACTTCCGAAAAATCCTCTTGTTAAAATTCCGCTTCTGACATCAGTTGTTAGGTGTTTCCGCCCTTCTAGGAAACACCCTGTATGAATTCGTGGGTTCTAAATCATTTTAACAAGGGGTAAACGACTAACACATTATTTAATAATTTACTAGAATCTCCACCACATTCCATAAAACTCGATCTCTTTCTACAAACTTACAGGACAGTCACTATTAGGCATAGGCGTATCATAGGGGTGTAATGCATAACAATGTTTTAAATTAATAGACGTATATAAATGCAAAAGTAATTAATTGAATTTATTTAATAAACACGGTCCACAAATCTACGTTATATAGAGGAAATTCAAAATCAGAACAAAACTGTTTGGTGGTTCGTTCTCTTTCGCCTGTTATAAGAAGCATGGGAAGTTTAGCAACTGTCTTCTTTGAAAATTAAGTATTCGTCTTTTTTTCCTAGGAAAATTGCCGTTATTCGTTCTTCTTAAAAAATTAACTAGATATTCAATACCTTCGATTTTTTCTACGTGTCCAACGTAATGTCGTTTTTAAGGGGTATTGAACAAGAACAAATTTATTTGGAACTATTTCTTCTTCTGTTTCTAACTCACTATGTACCACATGATTTTTTCCCACTATACACTTGTACACACATGCTAACTTATAACCTAATAGTTTCAACAATCATGTACATAAGAACAATAACTTTATAGACTTACCTGCAAGACACTCTAGGAAACTAATAACAAAATAGTCACAATTTAATTTTAGCAAATACCTAACACTTTTATGTCGATCAATATCATCCAGTAAACAAAAACTTTGGTAGGCACTCTATACTAGTACATATGAGAATTTTAGATATACTGAGCTGCTAAGATGGGGTATTTATAGTTGTCGTTAGAAGGAACGAGATAGATATTATGCTCTAATTTATTCAGAAACATACATGTTATTACAAATGTAAAATATTTGAATTGTCCCATTGTGGAACCTGTTCCAGTATGCAACAGTCTCCCCTATGGGTTTCACATAATAGTTATTTTTGCAATTGTGTAATGGAATATTAACTAACATTTGTTATTATTAGTGTCAAAATAACATACTTTTTCACTAAAGAAAGAAGCATTTCCCTCCTCCCCATTTCTCTTCAATTTCAGAGAATCTAAATAAGCCAATTTTAATGAAACAATTACACAGCCCCACAAATAAAAAAAATGTTTGGAACTGCTACCGAGACAAGTGTATCCCTATGTAATGTTCGACGCTGAATCCGAATACGAGGTCAAAAAAAATCGTACACCCCCCAAATCAACCCCTAGCGCTAAAAAACACTCCCTAAACAGGGTGAAAATTACTTAACGCTCCACGAATAGTCTTAAAACTCAATAAATCGAATTAAATATAAACATTCAAGTATATAACGCATAAATACAGAGTTAACACTACTTTCCATTGAAAATCACCCCGTGAATGGGTGAAAACTACCCCTCACATAACAGGAAATGTAAAAAAACTGCAGTGATTGCAAAAAAGCTTACGATGCCCAGTAATTTTAGAAACAATACGTAACTGCATTAGTCTCGATGCGATGCTCAAAATCTACCCCCATAGAGTGGCAGAAACCACCCCTATATCGGGGAAAAAATGTTGTCATCGTGATTTCTATTTTAATCGATGCTAAAATTGACTAAATATATGCAGCACTGCAGTTTGGAGGTGAATACTTGCATTGCACCAAAGTCATTCAGTGATATCCCCATGAGAGGGTGAAAATTACTCCTCTCATAACAATAAATTCAAAAAATAGTTGCAGTACTTTTAGATAAGCTTAAAACATCTGCATGTTGTTATTTAAGAAGAATCTTTGACAACGTACTTGAAAAGTATCCATATTATGAAGTAGCAAAAATTTACCCGTAGTCTTAACTCAATTAAATTTATTTTTTCTTTTTGTAATATCTTTTGGATTTGTTTTCGAATGATCTTCTGAACGACTCACAGAGGGGCCAAATTACAATTTAGCTGGCCAAAAATGATTTTACGATCTTGCCTGTAATATAATTTTAATTATGCTTATCTGTAAAGGATGTACCTACCTACCTGGAATGACCCTTCCTAAGGTTTAAAACGCAAAACCTATTCCTAGAGCATCAGTTTAAACTTGGATGTTTTAAGTGCAAGAGGTGTTTAGTTTTATACTTGTTTTAAATAATTCATATGCAAACGATTTTTTGTTATTTACGAGTGAACTTAACATGGATTCTATACCTGGTGGTAAGTACTCTTTAAGTCACTTATTACATTTTGGAATAATTCAGTATTTTTGTTAAAAATTTCTGTTGAAACTTGGATTCTGTCGAGGAAAAAACAAACTTTAGTGTTAAATTTTAGTTCTGTATTAAGCTAAATTAAATGGCCATATATTTTTTAACATATTGTATGTGACTAGGACTTGCTGGCGAAACGATAAAAATTTGCGCTTATTTGCGCCATTTTTTGGAGAAGCTATTTTATTTTTGAAAATGCAGTTAAATTTGTGAATAATAATTCAAACTTTTATTAAAGTGAGCGAGAACTGCAAATCTTCAGTTAATTAAGAATGTAATTGGAAGATTGCATTTTCTGCCAAGATTATGGCAGTGTGTTCTCAAAATTTATTATACAGGGTGGCCTACTCTGACCGTAATAATTTTTAGCGCCCATAATATTAAATATTTAAATTAGATATTGACTTGGTCTCATATAGCTTATAGGGCCATAGAAAATATATTTTTAAATAAGCGACATTTATGTAGGATGATAGAAACTTATATATTTTTTAAAGGAACGAGTTTTTGGATAAGATAGTTATACTAGCAATATACGAAAATGCAGGAATATATATGGTGTTCAATTTAGGGCCTACGTAAAAAATTGATGTTCAAATAGTCAATATTATAGACATTAGAAAATACTGAGCAAAAAATGGGCTACTTAAATGTGCATCTACGTATCAAGTTGTTGATGAAAACTACTGAATTGGCTTCTAGTAAAACCTAAATGCAATTTTATTACACACCTTTATTTTTATTTTGGCACATGAGTCTTGAGCTCAAAATATAAATTATTGTCAATATGGTTTTCGTAACGTAGAGAAATATATTATATTTGACTGAGATGAAACAAGACGCATAGTAAGAATATAAAATGTAGCGTTTTCTTCGTTTTGCTTATGTGGTATTTTTTTCTTTTTAGGGTCTGGCGATCAATCTGGCGATCAATCTGTTATATTTTCGAATATGGACCTCGTAAATTTATTACTGGGGTTTGATGCTAAACGCATTTCTGACAAATGTGACTGTTTAAGGGACCATTTTTTTAAAACGCAAAATTTCTCGGAAACACAAAAGAAGTCTGTTAGTGCTGTTTTATGTACATTCAAGCATCAATTTACTAGGAGATGGAACAAAGCTCAACGAAAAAAGGATAGATTGCAACGGGACAATCAAGAGTGGCTGCAAAAATCTGTAGCTTTCTCTGTAAGAGAGATTCGTCCAACACCACGTGGCCGACCTGGAGTTACATTTATTGAAAGCAGTGAACGATCAAAGCGTCGAAAGACAAAAAATTTAAGATCAAATGTGTCTACAGAAGAATTAGTATTTGCAGCTGGAATGAGTCTTCGTTCCAAAGGTCAAAGAGATGCAGCTTCAGTAGTGAAAGAAGTGGCAACTACAACTCCGACACGAGCATCGAAATATAAAAAGCTTACAGAATATTTCAACAGCCTGCAGATGTAAAAGTGTCATCTGCTAAAGTTTTATCAGTGTATATTGAAGCAAAATTGACAAGGCATCAATATAATTTAATAAGGGACTTAGCAAGAGACAGATATCCCCCTTACAAAACATTGCAAAAAGCGAAACAAGGATGTTACCCTGAAAACATCACAGTAACAGAAGAGAAAGCGGAGGTCTTATGTTGCAAGCTTTGCTAGATCATACTGCGAAAAGGATAATCTCCTTACAAGAGCAAGTTCTGTCAAGTTTAACTAAGCAAGAAACTAAGCTATTGACATTAATTTCGAAATGGGGATGCGATGGTAGCGCAGGAAACAGCGAATATAAACAAAAATTTGCAAAAGAATCGCAGTCAGTTAGCTACGTATTCTTAACATCATTAGTGCCCCTGCAGCTATTAACTGAAAATGGTAAGATCGTTTGGCAAAATCCTCGTCCGTCTTCACCTAGGTTTTGTCGTCCTATAAGGCTACAATTCATTCACGAGACGGCAGAAGTGACAAAAGCAGAAGTGAGCTATATAGAAAGCCAAATTGCAACTCTTGTCAACACTCCTTATGAACTGGATGGCAGCAGATTATAAGTTAAGCATTCATTACATTTCACAATGACTGATGGCAAGGTGTGTAATGCGGCTACTGAAACAGCATCGACCTTGAGATGCTATCTATGTAAAGCTACATCCAAAGACTTTAACAATCTCAAAAAAATGTATGCGAGAGCTGTTGACGAATCAAATTTCACGTTTGGCTTATCCACACTCCATGTTTGGATCCGCTTTTTTGAGTGTTTATTGCATTTGGCATATAAGTTACCAATAACAAAATGGCAAAGTAGAAGCGAACAAGACAAAAATGTGGTTCTTGAAACTAAAAAGAAAATTCAAACAGAATTTAAAAGTAAAATGGGTTTGATAGTAGACAAGCAAAAACCAGGATTTTTTTTAAAAACCCTGAACTATCATCAAGTATAACAGGCATTGATGTGCAATTAATAAATAAGTTTAAAGTAATTTTACACGCAATTGCTAGTGGTTATAAAATTAACGTTGACAAATTCCAAGTCTACTGCCGAGAAGCCGCACAATTGTATGTTAACCTTTATCCATGGCATCCGATGCCCACAACAGTGCACAAAATATTAATACATGGCTCTGAAGTCATAAGGTCAGCTATCCTTCCTATTGGTCAGCTTAGCGAAGAAGCGCAGGAAGCACGAAATAAGGACATTCGAAAATACAGGGAAGGTCATTCAAGGAAATGTTCGCGTCAACAAACGATGCAGGACATTTTCAATCATCTACTGGTATCATCGGATTCGCTAATAACATCTTCACGGAAACTGACCAAAAAGAGATCAGCGTTAAGCACATCAGTTTTAGACCTTTTAGAAGAACCTGATATAACGCAAGAATCGGTTCCAGAGGATGAAGAAGAAACAGACACCGAAGGTGACAGTACGTCTGACACCGAAGATTCAGATGAAAATTGATAGTGTTTTGCAAATATCACCTTATTTTAAATAAGCTTATTAGTGTAATAAATATATATCCATATAAAATGCTTGTTTTTCTAAAAGAAATAAACATAATTGTAAATAAATATTTCCTTATATTTATCATCCACCATTTAAATATTCAAATTAATAAATGAGGATGAAAAATAATGGAAATATTAAATATGTAGGTAATTCTTATGAATTCGCCCTGTATAATACTTGTAACTTATCTTTTAAGTATTTAAATCAAGTATGAGCTAATTTATACCTGGAATTAGCAGATAAACTGAAAACATATTTTTGGCCAGCTAAATTGTAATTTGGCCCCTCTGTGCGACTGCCGTTTATGCTTTTCAGACTCCCTTTTTAAGAACCAACAGTAATCTGCCATCATGTGTTCGTCCCATCTTCCTTGGTACCTTTTTTCCATTTCTGATATATCTTGGTGAAAGCATTCCCCTGCTCTTCACTGTAGTCGCAATTTTAAGGGAAATAATCAAGATGGGAATCGAGAAAATGTAGTTTCGTGCTCATATTGCACCCTAAAGATTTGAAATTTATAATCGTTTTAACAATTCAAATTTAGGGGTGGTTTCCGCCACTCTATGGGGGTAGTTTTTGAGCATCGCATCGAAACTAATGCAGTTACATACTGTTTCTAAAATAAGTGGGCATCGTAAGCATTTTTTCAATCAATGCAGTTTTTTTAATTTTCTGTTGTATGAGGGGTAGTTTTCACCCACTCATGGGGGTGATTTTCAATGGAAAGTAGTGTTAGCTCTGTATTTATGCGTTATGTACTTGTTGAATGTTTATATTTAATTCGATTTATTGAGATTTAAGACTATTCGTGGAGCGTTAAGTCATATTGACCCGGGAGTGTTTTTAGCGCGGGTTGATTTTGGGGTGTACGATTTTTTTTTACCTCAGATTCGGATTCAGCGTCGGAAATTACATAGGGATATAGTTATCTAGATAGCAGTTCCAAGAATTTTTTTTTTTTTGTGGGGTTGTGTTATATATTTGTAAGAAACAAGTATGTTATAATTTTCGAGTTAACTGAACATGGCAAAGGAACAACTTTAAACTTTAATACTATATATAAATATTATCAGTTCAATTTTCAACTTTGAGGAAACTAATGGAACATAGTATGAATTTCGAATACTAATAACAGTAATATCGTCAAACAATGACATTTAATTACACATCAAAATTTAATATTTAATTCTTTTAATTTATTACTGAATTATAAAAAGTCTTGCTTCAACGTATTGCATGCTTGCAAAAATTTGCGTTTTTTGCAGTTTATTACATATCATGCAATAAGTTGTACCTACAATTACAAGGAGAGAAAAAAAAAGACTAATTTTTACAACATATTGCATGCAAGATTGTTTGCAGTTCTGTAATAAAATTAAAAAATCAGAAAAGTTATTTAGGCAGAACTTCCCTCTTTATTTATATAGAGCAGTCACTCTAAAAAATCATTAATTACGGTACGACATACCAGAATAATAATCGGAATGTAGTTATCACTATTACTACTTTAATAATAATGCAATTTGTAAAATGTATTTAAAATTAATTATTATAACGTAATTAAAGTATAATAAAAACGTGTTTTTTTACAATACATAATTTTCATTATATCTTTAGACCTTGTATATGAACTTCCAAAAAATGTAATTGATGATTTTGAATTTTATACCCGCTTAGCTACCACTTTTCTTATCGAAGAAAAGTTGCCACAATGAATTTTAGCGTGTAGGTAATTGGTTGCTGGAACATTTTAAGTTAAAACATACACCCATATAAAGTTGAACCAGATATTGTCTAAATGTTATTATTTGTGGCATTATTTTCTTCAATTCTTTGGGACTTCCTGTCACATATATGTTTTCTTTTTAAGCGGTGCTCGGGAATCTACAAAATATCATAATTAACCAATATGTTACTGGTAAATAACCCCTACGCCTGTGACTTTTACGTCAAGGGATCAGTTAAAGGTTGCTTTTTTTAAATAAACAACACAAATATTTAATTTCAAGTTTTTACACTTATTTGTGTTGTTTATTTAAAAAAGCAACCTTTAACTGATCCTTTGACGTAAAAGTCACAGGCGTAGAGGTTATTTACCAGTAACATACTGGTTAATTGTGATATTTTGTAAATTCCCCGAGCAGTGCTTAAAAAGAAAACACACATGTGGTAGGAAGTTCCAAAGAATTGAAGAAAGAAAAAAAATTGAACCAGGTTCTGCAGGGTGTTACCCACGATTATTCAAATTTTTATATTTTTCAACTCTCATAACTCAATTTCTTCAAATGGAACACTTTGTCAAGTGGATGGATTTTCATAATTTGTTAGTATCTCCTGAACTGACTCCAGCAAAAGAACTGAATTCGAAATGTATTCGAAACGTATGCGCCCATACCACCCATACGACACCCAGAGTCACACCCACCACCCCACAGTTTAAAATGGGACATCTGCACTTTTAATAGATATGTTGTAACTCAGCTTGTATTTTTAGTATTCATGATCGATAAAGATTTTTAGCTGATACTCTGCTAGGTTAAGTAAGTTTATTTGTTTATTTCTATTTTTTTTTAATGTTTCATGGCTAACAAAGTGCCCGTTTATAAAAATGGTTTCTCTTAATATTTCGTCGCGTTACAAAATTTAGACGTCACCAATTATCCCTTAAATACGACTAATCCATATAAAAGATATTTCGTGGACGAACTTTTTGCAGGTTCAGACTGAAGTGAAAGATATATGTTTGTACAAATAAAATAAATAAGAGAAAAGGAAAAAAGAAAAAACTCTGAAGTAAAAGGAATTGGGATAATGAAATTCTTAAGCATCCTTTGTGGTTTTTCCGCAAGTTAAATTAATTATTTCTTAATTTCAACCTAATAATACTTAATCAACCGACAACCGATTTGAATTATTAATTAGTACATTTATACAAGGCTCATCAAGTATACCTACCGATCTAGTAAATAGAATTGAAATAAACGAAACTACTGCACCTACCAAACATTGTTTGCACATAAAGAAACTTACTCATATGTAAGCAAGTATCAGAAGGATATTATATACTTCCACATCCACGTAATGGAATGGAAGTATAGTCAGCATAAAAAAAATGAAAAATTGTTTCCCTTGAAATAAGTTTAAAATGTCATGAAACTTCGCTGACAGTAGCGTCAACTACCTACCAAAGACTCTTCTTCGTCAAGAAGTTTTTTAGTTAACAGACAAACTGACAGAATTGAAAAACTTATATTTTCGTAATCTGCATGATCCGAAACGTGATAATCCGAAGAAATCTTGGAGGATGATTTTTTCTCGAATACAATAGGTACTTCCCTCGGTATGTGAGGGTAAAGTAAAAACGAGCATAAATAAACTAAAATACGAGCATTTTAAAATCCCTCTTTTCGGCCTTAAGCATTCTTGCGAAATTTGACTTCCTAGGCGATTTTTGATGAATTTATCTGCTTGTCCTTGAACAGTGATATTAATAAAAGAAAGGGAAGTTCAGCGGCCAGAAAATATGTAATATGTGTAGAATATGTCACGAAAAGACCCTTTAGAATTATTTTTTTATTAAACGTAGTACATAATATTAGTATGTAATACATTTATTATTTTTTGTTAATAATTATTTTTTGTTAATTTTGTTATGGTCATGAGACCTGCCCAGATTGGACCGGCCCACTAGGAATTCTCCCGGTACTCCCTATGGCCAGGCCGAGCCTGCTGGAGCTCCAACGTAAGGAGCTTATCCATAAGTTAGGCTCGTGCTGCTGAGAACAGTATACATTAAAAAAAAAATGTGATTTATATCCGCCACTCTTTCGCACGAACATAAGTTATTATTGCCGATTTGCGACACTCCTTTCGCCCACCCCCCTGAATCCGCGCCTGCCTGTATGTGCCATTATCCACATGAATTGTATGATATACCCCCTTATATAAAAGATATATTCCGATACGCATATTATTATACTCTTCGCAAATACAAAACGAAGAGTATATTGCATTCGATCGGCACATTTCTAAAACCGGCAATATCGCTCGTAGGGAAAAAAAATTCACTGTGTTGGTGATCGAATGCTGGACAACTTTCAAAATATCCGTCCGTCCGTCTGTCCGTCGGTCTGTCTGTCTGTCTGTCCGTCCGTCCGTCCGTCCGTCCGTCCGTCCGTCCGTCTGTCTGTCTGTCTGTATGTCTGTCTGTCTGTCCGTCTGTCTATCTGTCCGTCTATCTGTCCGTCTGTCCGTCCGTCCGTCCGTCCGTCACGTTTCTTGTAAGCACGATACCTTAAGAAAGAACAGTCCGATTGCATTGAAATTTGGACAGTAAGTTAGTGCTAGCTAGAGGAAGAACCCTATTGTTTTTGAGCAAAATCGATCGATAAATAAAAAAATTATAAATTTTTTTAAATAAAAAAAACAAAAACTTTACATAGTTTTTTGTTTTGTTTTGTAATTAAACTAAAAATATCAAAAACTAATATTATTTACAAAAAAACTGCCAAGAATATCCTATAGAATGGGTAACAATTATATAAAAAGAGCAGTAATTCGGCGAAGAGTATAACGGTTAGCTTGTTTCAGAAATATGTTTGTCCATGGGTATATCTGCCTTGTATAGAAAAAAATGCTGAGGAAATTATCTAATAATTATTTAATCACGTCCAGGGCTGGCCTGAGGTTAATCGGCACCCTGCAAGATTTTCGGTGTGAGCATTGATCTTCACAAAAGTATTAATTTAAACGAATGTCATTTCATTTAATGACAGGTCAACACAATGATTAATTGTCATCGGACGCCCTCCGAAGCATTGAGCTTATGAAAACCTTTGGTGAGGCTGTACGCCTAACAGGCAACCGTGAATAAGAAGACGAAGACGAAGAATGGTTATCGAAAGTTTAAATTGACTATTTTATATGAATTAAAAAATTTATTTTTAATTACTATTTAAATCCCTAATTTTTCTTCTCTATTTTAGATAAAATGATGAATTAGTCTAGTGCATTTAGAATTAAGTTTTTGAAAAAATGCACGAATAGAGATTTTTTGCCAAAGTGTAAGGGCGACATGGGTAGAATCTAAAACCAAAAAGTCGGGACTGTACCTGCTGGCTTCCGGTCGAGAAAACGTGCATGACATTGTATCTCCGTCCCTGTTCGGTTTCTTGGAAAATTTATGAGAGCTAAAGTTGTAGAAAATCATATTGTCTTTCATTTCATTGTAGGATTCATATTGTAAAAGTTACAGTTGTTTGAAAAAAAAATCTTAGTAATTTTTCAACTACTAAATGAAACTTCCGGGTGCAAAACTCTAAATAAAAATTATAGAAGACGTAATTACCTTTAATTTAATTGCTGAACTAAGTTATAGAGCCGCCAAGTTAGTTCATATTGCCCCTCCATTGCATTTCTTGTGCGTGTTCGACATTCCTGTGACAAAACAACAGCTGAGATTGTAACTGTGACATTTCTCTCGTGAAAATCTTTTAAAAATTTGTGTTTCCACATCATTTTCAACGAGATTTCGCAAGTAAAGATGTTTAATGACCTATTATTGTAGTGAAGATAGTTGTATAGTGCCACAAATATTTCGTCCCTGATGGCGAGAAATTCATTGATAAATGTACCCCATGATACTTGTCACAGTATTTGAAAAATGAAATACTTTGTTCGTACAGTACGGTAGCTTTATTCTTATTACACGCAAATGATTGATATACACAAAAGTGCATTACATGAAATGATTAATCACAGCCACACATTTTTTTTTCTGGTCTGGGGATCTGACCATGCTCACTATATGTTTTTGGGGTCGCTAAATCGGAATATAGGGGTCTATTTAACTCCATCACATCAGGATTTTGCCATAACCTCAAAAAACCCATGATTTAAGATTTCGACATCTCTTCACATAAATCGCTGTAACTTTTTTTACACAAATATGACTCCCTCTTTTTTATACTAGATCGATTGCAAAGTAAATTTCCAATCCGATGATTTGGAGCACGATATTCTTCCGGCGCTTTTTAAGTGAGATATCGGCCGCCAAAGTAAGAGGTACGAGGATTTCGCTTCGTTAGCAAAAATCTGAAGAAATTTAAGGATACGTAGAAAGAGATAAGAAATTGTTTGGCGTGAATCTGTGGTCGATGCGTGCCTTGGTTTTCGAGATATGGCCACTCGAAGTCACCGGAAGGTGAAAATCGAATTATTTTACCGCTTCCCGAGGCTATATCTCGAAGACGAAACAAAATACAGAGCTACGGTTTACTCTATTCGATTTCTCTCGCCTTCCTACATATCTCTGAATTTTTTAGATGCTTTACTTTAGAAATTTTGCAAATAAATGAAAGTGCCGGTAAGAATCTGAAAAAATTCAAAGGCATGTAGGAAGGCGAGAGAAATCGAGTGGCGTAAACCGCAGCTCTATATCTCGTTTGGTTTTTGAGATATAGCCTCGGGAAGTGGTAAAAAAATTCAATCACCTTCCGGTGACTTCGAGCGGCTATATCTCGAAAACCAAGACGCGCACCAACCTCCAATTGGCGCCATACAATTTCTCACATCTTTCTACGTATTCCTGAATTTTTCAGATTTTTATTAACTTTAGTTTGGCAGAAATGGCAAGTGTCATGTCGCTCGAGAGGCGATATCCTCGCTCATTTTGGCGGTTGATATCTCGTTTAAAAGCTCCGGAAAAATATCGTATCACACATCATCCAATTGGAAATTTAATTTGCAATCGATCCAGTATAAAAAAGAGGGGGGGGGGTCATTTTTGCCCAGAAAAAGTTACGGCGATTTCTATGAAAAGACGTCGAAATCGCTTAAATTATGGGTTTTTTTATGTTATGGCAAAATTCTCATATGATGGAGTTAAACAGACCTCGGATTCGGATTCAGCGACCCCAAAAACATATTGTTATGAATTACACCTATTATGCCTACTAATAGTGACTGGAAAGAATCTAGAAAGAGCCATGAGCTTTTCTAGATTGTGATTGGAGAAGATTCTGGTTCAATCTAGAGGTAATTTCAGAGTATATAAGGCGCGATTACCGGCGCAGAAGAAGAAGTTTTATTAAGAAAGCAGTTTATAATAGTGAACATGTTGAAAAGTGAAAAATGAGGTTAAATAAGAAGTAAATAAGGTTTATTTTGAAGTATTGTGTAGTCAGTAAATTGTTAAATAAAGTGTTAGTAGTGTTTATCTCTTGTTGAAATTATTCAGAACCCACGGATTCATACAGGGTGTTTCCTAAAAGGTGGAAAATTTGTAACATTGATGTCAGACGCGGAATTTTGACAAGAAGATTTTTCGGAAGTGTGAGAAGACTGGGACAGTATTCTCGGAGTTTGTGCTAACACAGGAAGGACGAATTTACTGGACATTGTTCGAGGATTATTTTCGAACAGGAAAAACAAGTGTTAAGTGCATTTTTGAGACATTTTTTTCATTAGGACATTAGTGGCTAAGTGACGAAGACTCTAGATAACACTTTTTCGTGCTGTTTCGAGACTTTTGGACAGTTTATTACCGATATTGACGTGATTATTAAATTTTGTTGATAATTATATGCTGATAACAACCAGAAGCATGGCATCCGAAAAACAAATGCAGGACTTTATGGCCCAAATGCAAAAGATGATGGATCAGGAAAGGCAGTGCCAGGATGAGAAAGACGAACGGGAAAGAAGACGACAAGAAAAAGAACGAAGGCATCAAGAAGAAGAGAAAAGACGTCAAGAAGAGGAGAAACGCCGTCAAAAGGAAAAGCGGGAAAGCAATAGAGACACAACAGAATGCCTTGTTTACAGTCGCTGAAGAACTCAAAAATAAGATCGAAGTAAAAATGGACAAGGTCGAGGAGGAAATAAGTGAAGTCAAAGAAAAAGTAGATCGGGTTGAAGGAAAAACAGATAAGGTCGAGGAAAAAGTAAACAAGTTCGAAGAAGAAGTCAAAGGAGAGATTGACCGGCTTTAAAGACAGTTGAGGGAAAGAGGAAACCAGCAAGTGGTATCATCAGGCCAGCGATTAAAAATTCCCTCCTTTGATGGTCAAAGTTCCTGGATGACTTACAAGACACAGTTTGAGGCAGCAGCAAGTGCAAACAACTGGAACGACGAAGAGAAGGCTAAGGCATTAATCGTAGCTTTAAGAGGCCAAGCATTGGAGTTGCTCCAGACAATTCCGGTAGACCAACAACGGAACTTTAGAGTTTTAGAAGCTGCCTTGGATCTACGATATGGCGATCAACACCTCGCTCAAGTATACCAGACCCAGCTGAAGTTGTGCGTTCAGAAAGCTGGAGAGAGTCTGCAAGAATTTGAAGCTGCGGTGGAAAGACTGGCACATTTAGCATATCCTAATGCGCCAAGAGAATTTAAAGAGCAATTAGCGGGGGGGCATTCCTAGACGGGATAAGGGACGAGGAGATCAGGCGAGTCCTCAGGCTATCCCGACATAAAAGTAGTAGTGAAGCCTTGGTGCTTGCGCTAGAGGTAGAAGCCATCTATAGGGATACTCCAAAGTCAAGAGTGCGGGCTATGACGCTTGAACAATCGCAGCCAGAAGAGAGAGACCAAAACCCTATCTTGAAGGCGATTCTCAAAACGAATAAAATGATCAGTCAATTACTGGCTACATCGAATCCTCCAAGAAGACAGGAAAACCAACAAAATAGAGAAAGGCCAAGTGGAGGTATTAAATGTTACACCTGCGGCAGAGCAGGGCACATCAAGCGAGACTGTCGATATCGGAACTCGAGGAAAATGAATGCTGGAAACATGGAAGGGACACAGAATAAACAAAGTAGTGGAAGGCCAAGTGGACGACGGAGTATGAAATGTTACAGGTGCGGAGAACTAGGACATATCCAGCTTGAATGTCCACGAAGAAGATTGGAGAAAGTAGAGGCCGGAGAAGCTGTGAAGCTGAGGGGAAAATCAGAGGAAGCTAGTACCAGAGAGACTGTGACAGATAGGGAACATGGTACCCCGAGAGAAGTAAAGATTTCCCAGCTTCGAAGCATTCCGAGAAGTCCACTACTACCAGAACGTGGAAATAAAGTGAAACCCCAGAAAATTGCAGATATTTCATCCGGAAGAAGGTGCAAGGAAGATTGCAAGTACTACCACCAGGAGAAACTGTCAAGGTGGAGGTGCCGGATGACAGGACAGATGAGGCGCTCAGACAAGAGCAATTGAATGATGTGGAAATTGGGCCTATATTGAGAGCCAAAGAAAGGGGAACTCGTCCAAAATGGAAGGATGTTTTGGACAAAAGAGTGGGACTGAAGGCACTATGGGCGCAGTGGGACTCACTGAAAGTCAGGAACGGGCTGTTGCGGAGAGCATGGGAAAGCCCGGATGGAAAAAAGGTGGTTATGCGTCTAGTGATTCCCAGGTGTCGAGTAGCGAAGGTGCTTGAGGAAGTGCACAATGGAACATCCGATGGACACTTCGGTGTGAACAAGACCCTGAAGAAAATACGAAAACTATTTTATTGGATAAGAAGTCGTCAGGATGTGGAGGCTTGGTGTCGCAAATGCAAGATTTGTGCAGCCAGTAAGGGACCACAGACTGGAAGTAAGGGTGAAAAGAAGCAGTTCAACGCCGGAGTTCCTTTCAAGAGGTTGGCTAACGATATAGCGGAGCCATCACCAGCCAGAGACCGAATGAAGGCTCGATACGACCGGAAGGGTAGTTCAGAAGGGTTCAAGGCAGGAGATCTGGTTTGGCTATACAACCCGCCACAGCGGAAGAAGGGAAGGTCACCGAAACTTCAACCACCTTGGGATGGACCGTATACTGTTATCACCCGAATTAATGACGTCGTCTATCCAATTCAACGAAACAAAAAGTCCAAGATGAAGATCGTGCATTTGGACAGGCTGGCGAAGTACATCGATGATTCTGAGTTGCCTGATCGGTACGATCGGGCTTAAGGAGGGGGCAGTGTTATGAATTACACCCCCTTGGAACTGGAGATGATACGCCTATGCCTACTAATAGTGACTGGAAAGAATCTAGAAAGAGCCATGAACTTTTCTAGATTGTGATTGGAGAAGATTCTGGTTCAATCTAGAGGTAATTTCAGAGTATATAAGGCGCGATTACCGGCGCAGAAGAAGAAGTTTTATTAAGAAAGCAGTTTATAAAAGTGAACAAGTTGAAAAGTGAAAAGTGAGGTTAAATAAGAAGTAAATAAGGTTTATTTTGAAGTATTGTGTAGTCAGTAAATTGTTAAATAAAGTGTTAGTAGTGTTTATCTCTTGTTGAAATTATTCAGAACCCACGGATTCATACAGGGTGTTTCCTAAAAGGTGGAAAATTTGTAGCAATATAATAAACATGGTCAGATCCCCAGGCCAGAAAAAAAATTATGTGCATATGTAATGGTTATAAGTACCTTTGCAATTTCAATTTTTATCAACAGCGTATAAAATTATATAAAACTTGAAATTTTTTTATGAACGGAAGGAGGGTTTTACCCTACATCTCACCCATTTTTTCACCTTATTTGATAAGAAACAATTTCTTGTCCAAACAGCTGTAACCTTTACAATATCAATCCTACAAAAAAAAGTTAAATTAAAAATGAAAGATAAAATGACTTTTCACAACTTTAGTTCTCATAAATTTTCCGAGAAAATGAACAGGAACCGAAATACGT
The DNA here is from genome assembly GCA_963583905.1 of Stenurella melanura. NCBI lineage: Eukaryota > Metazoa > Arthropoda > Insecta > Coleoptera > Cerambycidae > Stenurella > Stenurella melanura. The sequence goes on from OY757309.1 coordinate 177,131,509, forward strand.
CATTCGAATTTTCCAAGATTGCGATCGGAAGGCAGCATGTAGAGTCCCGACTTTTTGGTTTAGATTTTAGCCATGCTCCCCACTTCCACTTTGGGCAAAAATCTCGATTCGTGCCTTTTTCAGAAACTTTACATTGAATTACCGAAGCCCGAGTGCAGTCAGGAGCCCATCTGATTCCATTAAAAATATAATGATTTTGCCATCTCATGTATGCTAGCCATTGTTACATAGGGAAAGCCTGCTTTTAGTACGAATAAAAAATGTGTTAAGAGCTACTTAGTCAAAGACTATTGGCAAATAGTAGTAGAGCAACCGGTCCGTTCGAGTAACGTGCTTAGCACAGGGCTAAAAATTTCTAAATTATGTTAAAGTAAACTTCATATTTCTAAGTCAGATAAAAAATTTCAAAGCTTTGCCGCCTATTACCACTAGGATAGAGCGGGGCATGGATTAAAATAAGAAATTAAGGGAAACTCGCCAGTATCAGCTATAATTTCTAATAATTACGACACTCACTCCTAAAATATTTTACGGTCTAACCGTCACTACTGTTTACTTAATTTTTTACACACATGCATAATGCTGTAAAAGGGCAAACACTTTTATGGCCGAGTTTTATGGCTTTTTTTGGTGTCTCGCGGCGTTGGGTATCTCCTTTGTCGGGAGTTTTTTATTTGACTTAGAAATATGAAGTTCACTTTATCCAAAGCGAAAATTTGTAGTCAGAATTTAGTTGTGTGTATATTATAGCATATAGTGTTCTGTTTTCTTTATTTATTCGGTTTATCTGTGAATTTTTGTTTTCAGTTGGAAAGGACATGGGCAAAAGAAACTAATTCGTTAAAGGCACTTTATTGTTTCATATGTTTAATTTTACCCGAAAGGTGATAATTGCACAAAGTGCTGTTAAAAGGATTCGATTGGATTTTTGAGAAAGGAGGAGGGTCCCTATGGTCGGTTTTCAGCCCCCTCTAGCTTTTGACAAAAATAAGTGAATTTGATTCTTTTAGGCTTTGTGAACAAAAATAGGTCATTTCCAGGTGAAACGAAAAGTTTTTGCCCTACACCCCACCCCTTTTTTCACCTTATTTGATAAGAATTTTTTTTCCCAAACATCTGTAACCTTTAAGGTGCGTTTACAGCTACCGAAGGAAGACGAATGAACATTGGCGAATGGCCGAATTCGCATGCTGTAAACAAAGCACCGAAGTCGAGCAAATGCGAATGCTCGCGTTCGCTAGGGTTCGGGAGCGGAGCGGTACATCAAAGAGAGTTCATGTTCGCTGTAAGTAAGTAAGTAAGTAAGTAAGTAATTTATTTTGTAATTAATAATACAATACAGAATACACATACAATGTAAAATACAAAATTAGTAATATAATATGCTTCTTATCATTAATCGCTAAATTATAAAAATGATTTCAATATAAAAGTAAGTTTTACCTAATCTTATATGTATATGCATATGCTATTATTCCTCCATTTAGTGTACACCTAGACTACATATGTAGCCTGTGTGTGTACCCATGACTATACTTGTTTAATAACATCGTATACACATATACATGCAGAATTAAGGGGCCGTATGCTTTGCAAGTTTGTTTAACCACCTGCCAATAGTTTCATAAATGTAACTTTGTTAGTCCTTAAGAATTCCGACACTTTATGAGAAAATAAACCTATATTGTTGAATTGTTTATAATGTGTTGGTAAAACATTATAAAATTTAGGGCCATAATAAGTTATAAATCTTTGGGTTGTTGTATACCTGTTTTTAGGTATTATCACATTTAGATTATGTTTTTGCCTTGTATTATGTTCATGTTTTATTGTGTTTAATATGTTTTTGTGTAATGCCTCAATAATGGCTAAGCATACTTCTGGTACAATTTTTGAAATACTGGACTTGGATATATTAAAAAGATACATTAGACTTGTAAAAGAATCCCCAAGAAACGGAGAGTCACTGCCAATCTGTCCTGTACGCTAATGGCTTCTCGAAACATCGAGTTTTTGGATACTTTGGGGCCAATTATATTTACTAACCATTCAAAATCCACTGCAGTCATTCGTCAAAAGTTCTTGAACAGACCATAATCCATTTCCATTCGTAAATCGGTCATTAAATTGGTACCGCTGTATTTCTCTCTACTTTTCAATAAAGTAGTCATCCACCAACGTCTTTTCCTCCTGGGTTTTTGTTTTAAAAGTTCATTAAGAACGATGAATGACGCACTTGCAATAATATTTTCGTCGTCGGACATTTCATAAAAATTAAACCGCTGTGTTCACGAGCAATAGCGAACTTAAACAAATGAGAATGTTCTGCAGATGTAAACGTCCAAGCGAATTCTCGCCAAACAGTGGCGAATGTTTGTTCACTGTCGCTCGTTCGCCTTTGTTTGGTAGCTGTAAACGCACCTTTACAATATCAAATCCTTCAAAAAAAGTAAAGTCACCTTTTTAGTCTTTTAACTATAACTCAAAAACTATACATTTTTATATATACACATAATACGATTTCTTGTAGAGAATCAAATTTCCTATCGAAATGGTACTTTAGAAAGTCAAGAAATTTTTTTCAAACAAAATAAACCAAAAAAACGAAAAAATTCATTTTTCTTATGTATAACTTCTTTCTGAGTAGATTTAGGTATAGGCATTGGTTCACAAAAAAGAAAACTGACGTAACTCCCGACAAAATGGTGATAAAAGTATTTTTGATGAAAATCGGCTGAGATATACTCATTCAAAGTTACCTGCTTTTTTTAGAATTTTATACCATATGTTGTTTTTCAAAAAAGCTAGTATCTTTAAAACAGCTGTAAATTATTAACACATAAAAGTTTTTTTATGCCTAAGATCATATATGAATATCAATATTTTAAACAAATATCGTTATCATTATTAACCGAAAATAATTTTTGTACTGGCAAAATCGTAAAAAAGTAGGTAACTTTGAACGACTGTATCTCAGCTAATTTTTATCAAAAAAAGTATCGGTCACCATTTTGACGAGAATTACGTCAGCTTTCTTTCTTGTGAACCAATGTCTATACCTAAATCCACTCTGAAAAAAGTTATACAAAAAATTTTAAAAAACAAAAAATTGAAATTTTCTTTTTTTAAAGGTTTTTTTGGTTTATTTTGTTTAAAAAAAAAATTGCTTGACTTTATAAAGTGCCATTTCGATAGGAAATTTGATTCTCTACAAAAAACGTGTTATGTGTATATAACTAAAAATGTATAGTTTTTGAGTTATAGTTAAAAAACTAAAAAGTGAACAAATTTACTTCGTTCTCAAAAGTTCAAGCCTAAATTTAATAGCACTTTTTGGAATCATCATCTTTCGGGTACAATTGAACATATGAAACAAAAATACCTTTAGCGAATTAGTTCCTTATTCAGTTACATATTCAATATAGCCTATGAGATAAGTTTCTACTTGCTATATTTTGATTTCTTTTGAATAAGTATTTGGTTTGGGTATGTAAATAATAATATATATATGTTAGATCTTGAATCTTGGATTTAACTTTTTAAAAACAATTTTTATTTTATTTAAACAAAAGAGTATTTATTATTATTTTTGTTTAGTTAGTTCACAAGTTAATCACTTAAAACTAATTAATAGTTAGTCTCCGAGCATTGCTCTTAATGGAGAAACTAACGATGAGATTAATAACAATAAAATATTAAAATACAGAGAGGCTTTGCTCTATTGAAATTAACTTGGTGAGTTTACTGAACGATGCAGGACTGAGGCCAAAAGCGTCGTTCAGTCGTATTTATAATGTTTGCATAAAATGCAGATTAAACAGAAACTAAATCTATGCATCAGGGTTTCACAAAAGTAACCTAAGCTAAAACGTGCAATTTGGAATATTAAAGTATTGAATTACAAAGATAAAGAAAGATATGAAATAAAGAAATGAATTTGTTATTGAAAGTATTAAATTACTTATGTGAACGTGTTGATAAGAACTTAAAGAATAATACGGTTATACAAAGGTTATTATATAATACAGTGCTTAAATCTAATATAACAACTCCCTTTCTTATAAAAAAGTTGATGATATAAATCAACTTTTAAGCATAAGTTTTGCTGTATGAGGGATTTAGTTCGATATCCTCGGGGATTTCACGAATATTTACACTTGGTCTTCTTTTGGGGAGTAAATGTCCATATCCACTGAAAAGCTTGGACTTCGGTGGTTGTGGAGGTCGCGGTGGTTGATCGTTGGATAGGGAGATGCCGATCCTTGCGTCTCTTCTGCTTTTTCTACATTTGCAGACTACGAATATAATGATAAGTATGATAATCAAAGTTATCGTAAAGTACGTGAACCAAGAAATGTTCTTGTTGATGAATGGTTCATTGATGATTTTGTCTAGATCGTCCGAGTATTGATCTAGTTTATGCTTGGCGATGTTTAGATCGTCCGTGTTGAGGTTACTTAGCTTCAGTGGTTTTAAATTTGGGAGTTTTGATTTCTCCGGGAGATGGTTACAACAATCATATGGTATCCGAACTGGATGGCTGTTGTAAGTGATGTTGTTCAGCAGGTGCGATGAGGTATGGACCCTGGTGCTACCTATGAAGGCACTACACTCCGATTTCAAAGTCAAGATTGAGTTCAGCTGGATTATTTTCGTAATAACGTCTCTGTTGTTGCACTTTACGGTTACCGGTAGATTGTCTGATACTAGTATTAGCCACTTATTGTTGCTTAGTTTTTGAATACTGTAGTCTTTAGCAAACAATAAATTCGACTGGCAAGTCCGGGGCACTACACTTAATTGTTTTAGTATTTGGGCTTCGCATATCGCGTCACTGTCTATGGGGTACGGAAGCACATTTGAACAAAGTCTTACACTGGGGTTTAAGGATTTACAATTGTCAAGGTTCGGGAGAGGTACAAATAACAATGAATCATCGTCCTTTGCTATGTACTTATGTGTCGTTGATAAAATATGATGTAGTCCTGTTCGATTATCCAATATAGGAATAGGGTAAAGGTGGTAGAGGGTGTAAGTTTCTGGTTCTGTTAATGGAATTTTTAAAACAAATATTACTTTAGATCCAGATTGAAAAGCCTGGAGTTCTATTATATCAAAATATTGAGCAACTTTTGAAATTTGTGGTGTTATCGGCAGATTATTTTTGTGCAGAGATTGAGATACTTCCTGAAGAGAAGAAACTAAGTCTTTCGGGGCAATTATCGAACTATGTAGGATTTTTAATCGAGCAAATGTGATTGAGTTTAAAATGTTATCTAAACTATTTTCTAAAAACATATAACTTTCCATAAGAGATTCGCATATCTCGAGTACTCGTAATTTTGATTGAATGTAAGCTAAATCATCTGATATATCATAAATTAATTTTTCAATTTCTTTAATATCGTTATTGAAAGTTTCCTCGTCGATTTTTAGTTTTTGAATTGTTGAATTAAAACTTTTTATTACCGAGGTCGTTACCGAAATTTGGTTCTTCATCAGATTTTCTAGTTGATGTTCGTCATTCGTGAGTTTATTAATACAATCTGTATAGTATTCACCATCAGAGGCGTCTAGGTTACCTGTGATAGCCTTCCAGAATGTACCGATTCCGTTTAAAATACCTCGTTTGTATCTTTTAGTGTCCACAAATATTTCCTCAACTTTTTGTTGTAATGATTGGGAAATTTGGGTTAAGAGACTGATATGTGTTCTAACTTCCGATCGAAAGGATGTCATGCGAGGATTGTCTGTATCGAATGTGGTTATCATGTCATTTAGAATTTTGTTGTTATTGTCGAGGGTTAATTTAATTGGCTCGATGTCTTTGTAGACTAGAATTGTCCATTTATCATTTGATATCTCGATTCGGTCTTCTTCGTGATAGTATATTCCGATGGTATTGTTGATGGGTTCAATAGAGTATTGGGGTGACACTGCTTTGAGCAGCAGAAGAAACCTGAAAATAAATTAATTTTCAAAGTATGGTTTCATTCTGTCAAAGTTGGTTTTTGTAGTGTGTTTAGTCTGAGGGTTGTAAAGTATAGCAGAGTTGTTTAGAATTTCTCTAATTTCAAATGGTCCATTAAACTTGTTTTGAAGTTTATTCTTAATTTGACTCTCCTTTACATAGACTTTGTCACCTACTTTGTACTCGGGTAAATTGTCGTGTACATGTTTATCGAATCTTATTTTAGCCTTTTCTTTCTGTAATTGGGTCCTTGTACGAGCTATTTTATAATAGTGCGATATTCTATTGTTTAAATCTCGCATGTACTTAGATATGAGTTGTTCGTGATTGTAAAGTGTTTCAGGGGGACGACTTGCACTATGTCCGAATATTAATTCGTACGGGGTGAAGCCATGAGTTTTGTTTATAGAGTTATTATAACAAATAACTGCGTATGGTAAGATGGTTAACGGGTGTTCGCTAGGGTTTTCTAATTTATTAGCTCTTATCATTTCCATGAGCGTCGCGTGAAATCTCTCTAGTGAGCCGTTGGATTGTGGGTGGTGTACACTAGAATATGTTAATTTAATATCGTAAAGAAGGCAAAGGTCTTTAAGAAGTCGATTTTCGAATTCTCGGCCTGAGTCACAATGGATGCGAAGGGGTGTACCGTAATGTTGGAAGTACAGTAGAAGTGTATTTACGATAGATTTCGCGGTTTTGTCCTCTATGGCATAAGCTTGCGTGAATTTAGTGAGTTCATCCCTGATTGTTAGGGCGTAATATCGTGTAGGAACTTCAAGGATGTCAATGTTAATGCGTTCGAACGGGGTTTTCGGTGTCTCTGTAATGACTAGGGGATTGTCCAAGTTTTTACGTAAGATTTTCGCTTTTTGACAAGTTTCGCATGCTTTTATAAATTTTTCGACGTCTTTGGTTAGTCCGGTCCAATTGTACTTATTTTTAATTCTACGTATCGTCTCATTAATGCCGCGATGGAGGTTATTTTTGCCAGCATGAAACTGATTTAGAATTATGGGAATTTGGTCTTCATCGGGTTTTGTTACGACGTCTTGACAAACGACTAGTTGTATGTCTTTGTCGCTAAAAATAAATGAGAAGATTTCGAGAATAGGTAAGTTCAAGTTATTCTCGACATAGTATGTTTTTGCTGGATTTATGTCGTTCTGGTTTTTGTATATCGTAACGAAAAGTTGTAAAATTGCCGACAAGGGGTCGAATGGTAAGGGTACGATATGATACGATCTATTCTTTACTGTTTGACTAGATACGGTGTTAATTTTGTTGTTTGAAAACTCAGGGTTTTCTTCAAGAATATCCTCGATTATTTTGTAGTGGATATCTTGCAAATTGTCTTGCTGAAAGAATGTAATTATATTTTTATGATCTTTATCGAGCAGTTGATTATTTGAAAACTTGACTTTCGCGTAATCGATTAGGGACTCTGTCTGATACAATCTCTCGAAGGTTTCGTATTCTCTGGCTATTTGCTCCGGTGGTATATCTTCGTCGGGAATGATTTCTGGGTCAGGCGGGTCTTCTGGATTTTGTGCGTTGTTGTGGTACGCTACACATTTTTGAATGTGATTGACTTTAATGCGCGATAAAGCGTCAGCGTTCTTGTTGATTTTACCTGGCTTGTATATGATCTCGTAATCATATTCCTCGAGTTTAAGGCGCCAACGTGCTAGCCTACTGCCGGGATCTTTTATAGAAAAGAGCCAAGTCAAAGGTCGGTGGTCAGTTATGAGTTTAAACTTTCGTCCAAAAAGGTACGGCCTGTAGTGTTTAACTGCCCATACAATAGCTAGAAGCTCCCTTTCGATTGTAGAGTATTTTGTTTCAGCGTTACACAAAGTTCGTGACGCATAAGCAATGGGAAGGTCCTTGCCTATAGGTCCTTGCGAAAGCACGGCTCCGATAGCGTACGCGCTAGCATCGGTTGTTAAAAGAAAGGTTTCATCGAAGTTTGGGTATATTAAAATAGGGGTTGAAGTTAATGCAGTTTTTAATTCGTCAAAAGAATTTTTACAAGTCGAGTCGAAATTGAACGGGATGTCTTTCTGCAGAAGCTTAGTGAGAGGTTTTGAAATTTTTGCAAAGTTAGAGATAAAGCGCCTGTAGTAACCGGCTAGTCCTAAAAAGGATTTAATCTCTTTTTGTGTCTTGGGTTCGGGGAAATTTCGAATACAGTCAATTTTTGAAGGATTCGGTTTGACTCCGTCTTGGGTGATAAGGTGACCTAGATAAGCTACTTCTTTCCTTAGAAATTCGCACTTATCTGGCTGGATTTTGAGATTGGCTTTTCTTAACCTTTTGAAAACTTCGGTGAGCCTAGAAATGTGTTCATGGATGGTGGGTGAGTATATGATTATATCGTCCATATAAACGAGGCAGCGTTCGTTTTGAATGCCTAAAAGAATATTGTCCATAACGCGCTGAAAAGTGGAGGGTGCGTTTTTTAGACCAAATGGCATACGAACGAACTCGTAATGGCCATTTTCGACTGAAAATGCTGTCTTTTGAATGTCATTTTTGTCAATTTCTATCTGGTGGAAGCCAGACGCGAGATCTAAAGTAGTGAAATACTCACACTTTCCTAGTTGGTCTAGGAGATCTGAAATATTGGGTAATGGGTACTTATCGTTAACTGTCAGCTCATTGAGTTTACGATAATCAATCACAACTCTCCATTTTTGCTTGCCTGAGGCGTCAAGCTTTTTTGGTACAACCCACACTGGGGAGGACCAGGGTGAGATGGACGGCTGAATTATACCTTGATTGAGCATTTCTGTCATTTGGCGTTTGACTTCGTCCTTGTGAATTTGCGGGTATCTGTACGATTTAGTGAAGATAGGTTTAGCGTTATTAGTATCTATCGAATGCTTTATTTCATTCGTGAAAGTTAGTGAGTCGCCTTCTAAGTAAAATATGTCCGAAAATTTTAGACATAAATCTACGATCGATTCCTTCTCTTCGTCATTGAGATGTTCCAAACGTAATTGATTTTCAATTTCGTACAGTCTGTTGTTGGTATTATTTTGAAAGTCATTTGCATTGATGTTTGAAATATTGACATTACAAGTTAGTTCGAATTCAGTGATTGGTTCTAATTTTAAGTCGTGAAAATCGATAGTTTTAGGTATCGCATTTGCATTAATTATGGAAGTTAAAAATTCACCTTTTTCATTTACTTTAACCACGGCATTGGGTAATCTGACTTTTTCTTGTTCCTGAGCTAGCAGTATAGCATCAGTACTTCTTAAATCGCATTTTAGTTTGAAAATTTGTTCTGTACGTGGTTGAATAGAGATTACGTTTTTTATCAAATTGTCATTAGAGTGGAGATATTGTACATTCTTATTAATAACTGGTGTTTCGATGTCTTCCTCGCCTGCTTTGAACAGGGGTACAGTTTTAAAATTAGTAATAAGTTGTCTATTTTTTATGTCTATCGTGCAATCATAGTGATCTAGAAAGTCCGATCCGAGTAATCCGTCGAATTCTATATCTAAGTTATGAATGAATACCTTGTGAGGGTCGCCGGGTTTAAATGGGATAAGTTTTGATTCTGTTATTAAAATTTTTTCATTAGTTATTCCTTGAATAACGGCATTTTCATGAAATTTGTTAGGGATTCTTGCGGCGGTCTTTTCTTTAAAAATAGAGATTCCCGCGCCCGTGTCAATGAGAAGTTTGAAAGTTTTTGCGATGTCCTTAATATAGAATAGGTTTCTGGATTTGACGGTTAGAAGTGAGTTTAGATGAAAATTTGTTCGGGGAAGTTCAGATTGGGGTTGTAGTCGTCTAGATTCATTGACTGAATTTGGGACGAGAGGTCTGCAACTGGGTTGTAGTTCTCTGAAATTGTTTCCTGGAATTGAATAGGGTTCTCTTCCGTCAAAGTTTCGGGGTATTGGTTCTCGAAATTCGGGGGGTCGTGAAGGGTTTGAGGGCCTAGCTGAAAATCCTGAAAGTTGTCGGGATATTGATAGTGCTCCTCAGAAAAAGTTTCTTGTGAATTAGATGGAAATTCCTGAAACTCTGGATTATATGCACCTTCTTGATATTCCTCGTTAGAGTAATATTGTGCCGGATAGTTAATATGATGAGTTCTTGGTTGATTGGCATTCCTATTATAGTTTGGGTTTGGTTGTATTACAGACGGTCGTTGAAACTGATTTGGTCTATTAGGGAATTGAGTGGGCCTCTGATTTTGATTGGGGAAGGTCTGTTGTATAAATGGCCTTTGTTGTTGTTGCTGCTGTTGTGGTTGTTGCGGTGCAGCATATTGTCTTTGGAAATTTAAATTTGAATAATTTTGGGGGGTGAAATTCGGGTATTGCGGTGATTGTTGACGTGCACGACATTCGTTTATGACGTGTCCGGTTTTCTTACAATACGCGCAAATTTTTTGAAAAAGTGTTGTCGTGTTAGGTTTTCTTACTGGGGCTTGATTGTCTCGGGGATTAGTAATAGGTTTATTAAATTTTTGATTCTCAAAATAGGAGAGTTGAAGCTCTCGTTTGATTCGTGCTGAAGCTTCGAGCATAGTATCGGGGTTTCCAGCCCTTATAATTTGACCTAACCGCGGTTCTAGCCCGGTAAGCAAGGTGTTTAGAGTCATAGTCTCCACGAGTTGAGACTGTGCATCTTTCTGATCTGGAGTTAATCGTGATTTTTGCACTGCGGCGTGCATTTTAGCGTTATGCGTTTGCAACCTGGAGAAGAAAGTTAAAGCGGATTCATTTGGCAATTGTTTAACGCGTTGAAGGTCTTGAATTAACGACGTCAAATCTCTGGAATCACCGAAATGAACTGCCAGTAACTGTTTAATTTCTACCCAAGTGGCTGGGTTCCTAGAATTGATTAATTGAGCTGCTCGCCCACGGAGCTTATTTTTGATGTGAAGCGTCAAAAGAATACGCTGGTCTCCGACTGCCATGCGTTGTGCATGATCGCAAGCGTTTAAAAATGTGTTTAATAAAATTTGGTCTCCATCAAACTCTGGGACAATGGAGAATATCTCCGACAATTTATATGGTTCTATTACTTGCTCACGCTGTTCGCGAATAATTTCTTGTTGTTCGCGAGCTATTTCAATTTGTTCTTGAGCCATTGTTACAATTTAATTATTTAAAATTTGAAGGAAAAAAAAAATTTTGGAGGTGGGAGATATTGGACAATAGAACACTTCGCGTTTAAAAAATAAAAATGAAAATGAAATTCGATGCACTTATGATTCAATTGTTAAAAGTACTTACATAAAGGTTTTCATTTGTTGAGGGATTGTGTTTGTTCTTAAGAGGTAGCACTCTTGTTGGTTTCTTCTTAAATGCTAGGGTTGGTTTCTTCTTAAATGCTAAGTTTCTTGAATGTGCGGTTTTCTTGGTTTGAAGGGTTTGAGGTTCGTTTTCCGTTGAAGGATTGAGATCCACCACTACCAGTTAGGCTCTGGTTCCTTGTTCTAGTAGAGTTGCTGCGGATCCTACCGACTGCGCCAATTGTTAGATCTTGAATCTTGGATTTAACTTTTTAAAAACAATTTTTATTTTATTTAAACAAAAGAGTATTTATTATTATTTTTGTTTAGTTAGTTCACAAGTTAATCACTTAAAACTAATTAATAGTTAGTCTCCGAGCATTGCTCTTAATGGAGAAACTAACGATGAGATTAATAACAATAAAATATTAAAATACAGAGAGGCTTTGCTCTATTGAAATTAACTTGGTGAGTTTACTGAACGATGCAGGACTGAGGCCAAAAGCGTCGTTCAGTCGTATTTATAATGTTTGCATAAAATGCAGATTAAACAGAAACTAAATCTATGCATCAGGGTTTCACAAAAGTAACCTAAGCTAAAACGTGCAACTTGGAATATTAAAGTATTGAATTACAAAGATAAAGAAAGATATGATATAAAGAAATGAATTTGTTATTGAAAGTATTAAATTACTTATGTGAACGTGTTGATAAGAACTTAAAGAATAATACGGTTATACAAAGGTTATTATATAATACAGTGCTTAAATCTAATATAACATATATATAGTCATAATTTTTTAGAGAAAAATTGTATACAGCTAATCTTTAAAAAAACATTACCTATGTATTTAAAAATGTGAAGAACCCGGCAAAAGATCTTATACTTTGGCCCGCACTGGCTTTTGAAGGCCCCGATCCTAACAATTAATTAAATGTAACGTTATTTTTACTTTTCTAGAGTTCCCTAAGAAAATTAATTTAGAAAATTTTCAATCTCTTTTATATACTTGTTTCCTTTTAATACTATACTACTCTAAATAATTCATTGAACCAAAAAATTATCGCCATAATTACTTTCTTTCTCTTTAACTATATGTAGGTAGTTTTTCAGATTAAATTGATGAACTATAATAGTAGGGTACTGGAATGCATTGTAGTCAGTAGGACTCGTATACAAGGTACCTATATTTTTTTCTATTTTTTTAATTATTATTATTTGGAGAGCTTTGAAGCCTTAATTCCATTTCTAAGTTTGTAGCTTTTGCAGTGCAGCTTACTTACTTGTAGCCATTACACACAACAAAAACTAAAACGGTTAGGTAATGAAAAAAAAAATAACCAGTTTCCTAATGAATCAACGTGACCTAACGATATACAACCCGTAATGACTCGCCTAGGTATACTGGTGGCATCATATAAAGTATATTTTTATAGGCGACTTAATATACACTAATATACAGTGAACGGTATATTTGGTTGCATAATGCATAAGTAAACTAATCACATATGCTAAAAAATGAAAATGAGGTTAAGTGTAACTATTTTTTATTTATTTAAGTCATGTTTACGGCAAGAACTCTTCCAAGTTTTTTAAAAGTAATTAGACTTTCAAATGGTTCTAAATCATTTAGAACAATATCAGTGATTAGTACCAATACTCTAAATGTTCATTCATCGGGCGTCAATGAACTGAAAAATCATAATTCGTTTAAAATATCAGTTAGAAATTACGCTAAGGGAAAAGATAAGAAAAAGGAGAAAGGTATCAATTATATTTTTAAGTCGCAAAATAATCTTATATGATTTATTTCTAGGAAAAACCAAAGTTGAAGTAAATGAGGCGCAAATCTCAGAAGTAGTAAACGTGGAAACCATAAGAAATCAAATGCAGAAAGCTGTAGAGCAGTTAAAAGATGATTTTACGAAACATTTATCATTAAGATCAACCACAGGTAGAGAGCAGTAGGTTTGTTTCATTAGGAAATATTAAACATAATAAACACGAACTAGATTCGAGTAGCAATAGCCACCGGGACACTAAACAGATACACGTTATTTAAACACTCAGTACCTATGGCACATTTATACCCTAGATTAAAGCTAGTAGTTTATTTCTCTTTTGTGTTAATAAATTTCGCCATTTTTTAAAATACCATGGCTAGATTTAGGTCGTAGAACACAAATTACCTAAAATTTCTTTTTTAAAATAAAAATATTAAAATACTTAAGTAGTAAGTATCAAAAATAAATATTTCTAATTGTATGTCATACATCATATCAACACTCATATTATTTTTAGGATCCATTGAACTCATTCCTGTTCACTTAGATGGCAAAGAACATACCCTGCAAGAATTAGCGCAAATAGTAAGAAAAAACCCAAAAACTCTTGTGATAAACATGTCAGTTTTTCCACAAGCTATTCCTGCAGCTTTAAAAGCTCTTGAGAAGTCTGGAATGAATTTAAATCCACAACAAGATGGAACTACACTTTATGTTCCAATTCCAAAGTAAGTTTGTACATACCGAAGTAGAAAAAAAATTTGTAATGAGGTGTTTGGCATGGTATTTAAATAAATACATAGAATAGGAACAAATACATTAACTCATATTTTTTAATTCTTCAAATAATTAACATTTTTTTCATAATTAAATGAATTAAGAAAAGGGGATGCAGTGAGAAAATCGTGATATATCAAGATTTTCCAAATCTACTACTTTGTGAGATGTCGCATTAGAGTGTGATACCATTAGGAAAAATAGACAAATCCACAACTTTCCTGTCTTCAACCATTATTTAGTTAATTATGGAGATATCGCAATAGTATATGACATAAAAGCTATATATAGAGACAAGTCGCAGAAGCTGCAAGATTCGTTAATTTTTAATAACTGCGGAATATTAACTGGGCATGAAATCTGTCAGTAATAGAAGTTACACAGGTTCAATAATTATAGGTATCTGAACGTGTTTTAGAAATCATTGTTTTTACTTACTATAGTAGTACAATTACAAAATTTTATGAAATATGCGCAAGACAAAGTTTTTATTTAACCCTTAGCTGGTAACATTTTTTTTTTATTTATAGGTAACATCCGCCTCTCAATCGGTATGTCAATACTTAATATAGTGTTATAGGTAACATCCGTCGCTCAGTCGGCAAGTAAATTTCGAATATGTATTTGTTGCAATGTTTTTTAGTTAATAAAACACATCTACATTATTGAAAGACAATATATTGATACGTTTTACAAATTTATGAAAAATTTTAACAAAATAAAACAGTAATTCTGAATTCAAATATTAAAATACTTTTTCTAAATTAAAGAAAGAATAAGATAGCGCTAAATTATTAAAACAGAAAAAATTATAAAGCGAAACAGAAGGTCATGGGCTGTTCAAGTCGCGTGCCAAAGCATGCCAACACTAGTCAGGACCATCTTACTGATGTATTATGTTAGTCTTGTGCTCACATCTGAATAGCACAACCAGCCTGAATAGATTCAAATAGTTGTTAGAAGAATTTCTACATCAACATACATTTTATTCAATAGAAGAATTTATTGCCGCTGTACTAAATACCTAAATATTCTGTATATTTGTTATAACTGATTATATCTTTTTTTAGTACCTATGACATATTTATGTATATGTGTTCATATATGTATATTTTGTATTTGAGTTGTCTATCGAATGTAAATTAGCAAAAAATAAATAAACTTCAATCAATCAATAAGCTAATGATTAGCGAAACAATTGTCGTGTTGACAATACATCAGTTAAAATTAAAAAAACAGCCCAGTGTTTTATTTGTTAAATTATTATATAGTGTTGACATGAATTATCACCAAGTAATGATCGAATCTTTAAACTATTCAAAAAATCTTTAAAAAAAACAGCTCATTTTTAAAACTTTTTTCGCAAATTTCCATGGAAATTATTTTCCGCAAAACTGCTTTATTTTGTCTTGGTAGTCATGATATAAAATATGCCTTTTGTCCTATGGCTTAATACCAAGATATTACCAATCTAAATTTCACAAGATGCCGCTGATAAATAATACCTACATTGAAATAGTAATCGAGCGAACAATACCGGTAATCCGGCTCTGCCTTTTACCTCGTCTTGCGTCTCACCTGTCCCTTAACAGTTGACCTCCTAGCAATTACGCATACTATACCTACGTATATAAATTTTTCAAAATATTCAAAAGAATCAAATTTTATATTTGTGTTATGAAAGGATCCCTGAAAATATAATTAATGAATTGTCTTGAGTAGACTTACAATATATGTGAAACACAAACAAATCGGTTCACTTGATTAAGAAAAAAATGTTTTTTTTGGATTATTGAAAAAAATTTGTTTCTCACATATTATGAAGTTTTTGAGGTCAATCTTTTTTGTGTTTTTGTGGTATGTAGTATCTTAATGCCAAGATACATCACTGGAAGGAGCTGCATGCAAAAAGGTAGAAACGACACAGACACCTTAAACTGCCATGGCCTTTCGTGAAAAGCATACTCAGTCTCTCCTAGATGGGAAGTACCTTTGTTTTATTATAAAAAATAACGATTAGAAGGCTTATGAAGTGAATTCCTTGGGTAACGCATCTTCATAATTATTCTCAAAGTGGAAATTTCAGCAACTTGAACAATTCTTGTAACCCATTTATGACAGTTCAAGTACAAAGTATGTCCTATTATAGTAATGCCTGGCAAATCTATTTGTATTACTTCCACATCCACGTAGTGGATTGGAAGTATAATAATCGTAAAAAAAAATTTTTTTCTTGAAATTTTTTGACAACGAATTGTCATGAAATTCCTTAATTTTTATGTCAGAGTGAAAATATTTTGCTCTTGTCTAGTGACCCCAACCAGCTTCCAAGCAAAAATGTAATCTATAGATCTATGTGCTCAGGAATGCATTAATAAAGGCATTTGAAAGGCAAAGATCTATATACTTTTAGATAGCCAGGCAGCGGTAAAAGTTCTCGGGTCTTGAGTCTAAAGTTGCCTGAGAATGCAGACAATCTCTGAAGCAACTGGCCAAAAACAACAAGATTACCTTGATGTGGCTGTCATGGCTGTAAAAAGCTTTTTAGAATATAAATCAAATAATTGTGAATTTCTATATTTTATTTGTAAAGCAAGCCCAAATGCCATAGTGTATCAAGTGCTTTTTCAATATCTAAGGAAACAGCAACTGATTTAATGTTATTTAATTTAGTTAACTGGACATTAGATATAAGGATTATGAGAGGGTATAGAATCGAAATTTTATCCCTTAGGTAACCCTGAATTCTGCTTTTTATAATTTTCCCAGAGTTTTCAAAAAATTGGTAAAAAAGTAATTGTGTAATTGTCCATTAAAGTGTGATTAGTTTGTGAGTTACTGTAGCCACCACGACTATCGGAGAACAGCACGATCACGTGTTTTAATAATTGCATGCCACTGGCACAAAAATTATACTGCACCAATTATAATAGCGATCCTATAAAGAATATGTTTCATTACTATAAGCAAACAAATAATAGTTAATTCACTTTTAAAAAGAATGCTGTTTCTATACCACTCTCTACATACAAATCCCCCTACCTTTGCCAACACTCGTGGCGGATACAGTACAATGTGCAGATACAGTACAAGTATTTGTCCATGCGACTGGAAAATAGTGATGATTTGGACAGAATTTGGACAGTTTTTCTAACTAGACCTGAAATGAAGGTGTTTTAAGGATTGTCAAATATATGTCTAAAATATGTATTAGGCGAGTTGAAATTTCTTAAGACACCTAGGTACCACTATTTTCTGGAGGTTTTGAATTTGAACACCCTAGGTATATCTCATTAACAAATTATTTTCTTCTGTGGGATTTTAGACTTAATTTTTTTAATTTATTCTAAAATCCCATGAAATTGAAAAGACAGCAACATTAAATTAAGGAAATTTCTACACACTCTGGAATAGTTGCCAAAGCATACCAGAATAGTCTGTAGATTAAAGTATATTATTTTCTGATATTAAATTTTAGGGTGACAAAGGAGCATCGTGAAGGCCTCTCAAAAAATGCAAAGCAGCTCTTTGTGAAATGTAAGGATAACATAAGAGATGTGCAAATAAAATATGTGAAGCAAGTCAAAAGAAAAGAAATATCCCAGGATATGGCTAGGAGTATTGAAACTCAACTTATTGCTGTTGCTGATGGATTTATAACCGAGGCGGAGAAGATCTTGCAAGCCAAGCAAAAAGAGCTCATTGGTACAAGTTAAAGCTAGTAATTAATATTTTGTTGTTTCATTTTCGTTTTTCTAAATAAAGTAAGATACTTATTAATTATTTCGATCTAATGGTGTGAATAATGTTTCCCAGAAGTATATATTTTTTTCACATTCTTTCAATACATTGTGACCATTTTTAAATGATGTCCACCTGTCTGAGGTGTATCCGCTACTTGTAAAGGTTTTTACCATTATTTGAAAATTGAAATGATTTAGACAATTTTTTTCTAAGAACCAAAATAATTCAGAAATATATTTTACATACATTCCTCTTAAAGTAATTTAGTTAGCAAAATATTTATAGAACTATTATGAATTTTAAGTTAAGTTCAATTGATAAATACTTTTTATTGACATTTTTGTGATGGATTGGAGGGACTGGTTCGAAATTGGTATGTACCCATGTAGGGAATATTGCTGGAGCAAAGTTTTAACTGAAAAGAAATGGAAGTTCTCAAAGTTCCAGAATATTTTCAATACTCTGAAGATATTCCATAATTTACAGTTATCGCTAAAATTTATGACCGAAAATAGTTGTTTTAGATATTAAACTGATAATCAAATCTATTACCATTTCAGTTGATAAAATTATCGGCCATGTTTAACCTGTTTTATGTACACCTCTATAGAAACTCTGTTACAAATTTAATGTGTGGATAAGAAGTTTATCGATCTGTCACATTTGACATGTTGCTACTTCAGTAGAATAATTTTATGGACCCTGTTTACATAGTTTTAACTAAAGTTGTTTAAAAACCTGATTACGAGTGTATGGTATCATTACAAAATTGCATTTTGTCGATTTGACGTATCGATTATTTATATATTTTTAACAACTGAGTTTTGTTGTCGTTAGGATGTATTACCGACAATAACTTTATCAAATAGATGAAGCAAATGTAAATAAAAGTTATTAATATATTAACATTTAGAGATACCTTGGTCATTATTTTTAGAAATGATTTAATTGTAAATAGAAGGATCAAGGATTTCGATAATCTCATAGAGCTACCAGAAGCGTCTTATAGGCGGTCTCATACCTTCTGTTTAAACTTCAGGTGTCGGGTAAACCAGAGTTTATCATTAATGACCGTTTTATACGTCTCATTGATCGCCAAATTGTGTTTAACTATCAATTGGTGGATGGGGTATAGTTTAAACTTCAATCTAAAGATCTAATCATGTGTAGTGTGAGAATTATGGCTGTCATTTGAGTGACGTGATGAAGTTTTGAAAATACAACCTAACATCTGACCTACCTCACAAATGGATTTATTTGATGCATTTGAGGATTTAATAAGTGACGAAGATGATGACTTCATTCATATTGTAGAAGCACCACATCATTTGACAGTCTTTAGAGCAAGGCCTAATCGTTTTGAATATTAGGATCTTTTAGAATGCTTCAGATTATCCAAAAGATCTGTTGAATTCATTTTAGAACAGATTGGATATCATTTATTACACGTAACAGAAAATTAATTGTTTTTATTATCCATCGTGACAGTGAGGATAAAGATTTAGGTTATACATAATTCCGACACTTGAACTCAGTAGCTCTGATAAACCGGCATGATAGCAGATATACCAACACCATCTGGCATCAGATCAAAATAATACTAGATATATATTATCAATAGTTATTGATTAATAATATCTTTATACTAGGTTAATTACAATATTAAATTTAAATTGCTTATTATTACCTACATATTTGTTATCCAATGTACGCATGTCCATAATCCAGTGTGCGCCGTGTTCTACATACATGAGAGCTCGGTGAATAGTGAACACTATCAGTTGAACGTTAGCGTTAGTAAATAGAACATTGATAACCACGAAAATGCCACGACCGGTAAAAGTTACGCGAAGTTTGTTAATAATGAGATCTTTGGAGCACCTAAAGATTTAACAGGATTAGTTCTACCAACGATCGGTGATGTGATGCGGTGCTTCTTATTTGAACAAAATATAGAGTTTGAAAAAACGAAATTAATTACTAGGAAGGCCGTTGTAAAAATTGTGGCAGAAAAAGTTGCAAAAGTCTGGCTTCAAGCTTCTATACCTACAATTTCATTAAAGCAAATTGGTGAACGTATTAATAATCATTATGAAAAATATAAGTCGTTGATGAAAACAAACCAAAGCGACAAAAAGATGCAACATTTTCAAATTCAAGTAACAAAGCTGAGAACTGAAAATGAAAAGCTTTTTGATGTTGCAGCGTGTAAATGTGTTTTGCTTGAGAATTGTCGCTGTGATATAGTTCGAAAAGTGCCTGTTAGAGAACAACAATTTCTACAGGATCAGAGATCTCTCCGAAAAATGGTTATTGGTAATGTTGACAGAGCGACCTCGTCAATTCTACAAAGAAAACAACAAAGAAAGGAAACTGGAGCTGCACGATTACTAAGAAAATCTACAATTATATCAGAGACTAAATTACTGCGACCCATAAATACCATTGCTAATAAAATTTGCTCAGGTTCATCTGTATCAGATAGATCAAGAATGGAGCCTAAAACTCAACAGTACAATCCTTTGCTAAGTATAATACAAGCAGTGTTCCAATTTTAGCTGAAACTTTAGATAGATACGGTATTTCTGATAGAGCAGGAGCACTGATTGCATCTTCAGTACTCCAAGATTTTGGTTTAATAAATGAATCGAATACAACGCACATAATTGATAAAAATAAAATTAGAAGAGCTAGAAGCAAGAAGAGAGCTGAAATAACACCATGTGTTATGCCAATATCATTACGTGGACTTTATTTTGGTGGGCGTAAAGACAAGACCATGAAATTTTTTAATTTAATTATGTCACAAATGAACTATGGTGATATAGTATATGGCCCGTGTCTGTCTATTGAAAACAAAATGCGTATTCAAAGAATGCAAAATCATTGTATTCGGTTTTTAACTGATATACCACGTTACGCTCATGTTACACCTTACATCCGAGACTTGGGCCTACTTAAACAAAACGAAGCTAGATTCGTGCATTATTCATGTTTTCTTAACAAGATTTTGCAAACAGGATTGCCTGAGTACTTATCTAACAAAATTGTAAGACGTGATCAGGTTCATAACAGACACTTACGAAACATTACTAACCGGGTCACAGTACCCTTACATCATAGTGCTATTTTTTCGGGAAGCTTTTCTTATATTTCATCTTATATCCTAAATAATTTACCTACTGAATTCCACAACATCTCTGTTACTTCATTGAAGTCCAAACTAAAGCAAGCTATATGTGATAATAATTTAAATAATATTGACTTGACAAAATTTTAAGTAAGATTTTATGTATATGTAAATACATCTATTTGTTTTTTTTCTTTTTTTTAAAAGGTTCCTATGTATTTGCTGTATTTTATTATGTCTATTGTTTATTTTTTTTATTGTACTATTGACTACATCTTTTAGGGTTAGGTTAAAATCATTTAAATGTGCCTGGTCCTTTGTGTGTGTATGTTTCTTTTTATATATATATATATGCACAATAAATGCTTTATTATAAAAAAAAAAAAAAAAATTAATAGATAACCGTCGAAAAATAACAACCGAGGAACATATATAGTTTTAATTCGGGAGCCCGGATCATCATATTTGGGACATGTCACACCTTTTACAGGTTCAGCTGTAAACATCACTAACGCCATTATCAATTATTTTCAAAACTCTCGAATCTCAACTAACACCTTGAATGTGGTCGGATGTGATGGAACGGCGACAAATACTGGTCCTAAAGGTGGTGTTATATCTTTACTTGAGAAACATTTTAAAAGACCACTTCAATGGTTCATTTGCCAATTACATGCAAATGAACTTCCACTAAGGCACTTGATCGAACATCTTGACGGAAATACAACTGGACCTAAAGGATTTTCAGGTATAAAGTCTTTAGCCAAATGCGAGCAGATGCCAGTAGTTGCATTTACAATTATTAAATCCGACATACCTACAGTTAAGGTGCAAGATCTTAACACAGATCAGTTATATCTTTATGAAATATGCCAGGCAGTAACTACAGGATGTGTTTCTATTAGTCTTTCAAAACAAGAACCTGGTAAAATAGTCCACTCGCAATGGCTGACAACAGCAAATAGAATACTTCACTTATATGTTGCTTCTGCGTTACCCTCGGCAGATTTGGTTACATTAGCAACGTATGTGGTCAAAGTGTACGCGCCAATGTGGTTTAAAATAAAAGCACATCCATCATGTCTGCAAGGTGCTTCAAATATTTGGAAGACCATATAATTATCCAGATATTTAGAGAAGAATTGAAAGGAGTAGTTGATCCCATCATAATACGAAATGGATATTTTGCACACCCTAAAAATATACTACTAGGAATGCTGGGCGATGAAAACCGGTGCATTAGGGAGTTGGCCGTTCGAAGAATATTGAAAGCTAGAAAAAGCAACAATACCAACGTAAGAAAGTTTACACTTGCTCTGTTGAAACTAAATGCTACAAATTACTATGAAATGATTGATTGGCAAGAATGTGTATATGATGAGCCACCATTAACAGTTGACTTATCCGAAGAGGACCTTCATCAAATTATAAATAATCCTGAATTTTCTATAATAGTCGAAATAAATAAATTTCCTAATCACACACAAGCTGTGGAAAGGGGAATAAAGCTTGTAACTGAAGCTTCAGCTCTTGTATGTGGTTCGGAACGAAGGGATGGATTAAATAGAACGACGATTAGATCCGGTGACAAAATTCCCAAATTCAACTCAAAGAAAGATTACTACAAGCAAGTTTTACCATAATGTTTATAGTATTTTTATTTTTACTTTTTATTTATTTTACCTTAATACAATTATGTTTATTTTCACATAAGTACCTTTATTATCGAATTTCCAATAAAAAATTTAAAATAAAAATAAAGCAGATCTTTTCAGACTAGATAATGTTAAACAAATTTTAAAAAATGGGACCTTTGAGTTTATAGGGAATGAAATAGATCCAATGCAGAACAAGGAAAATATCGAGTTGACTTTTAAACCTAACCCGCTACCCTTAAATCTTAATATTTTGGTCTTAAATTTTTACCTCTTATATATAACTGTAAAGCAAAACTTGTTCACACCCGCCAGTTTGAATATATAGAATATCAAAAATGTTTACCTTTTATCCCAACCCGCTACCCCTAAAGGTTAATATTTTAATTTGAAATTTTAACCTATTATTTGCAACCCTAATACACAACTTTTGAGCGCACACCATTTTGGATTGCATAAAAAAAAGAAAATCGATGCACCCTACTACATAGGTGTCTATTTCATACACGAACTTGTTGCATGGATATGTATTCGAGTGTAATGTCAAAGTGTTATAGGGTTTGTGGAAATAACTATATCAGTGTCTCACCAAAGGTGCCATCCCCCTCTAGGATGAAGTAAATATTGCATTTGAACAAATTGTAAATGCAAGATGTTTTAATACACTTTTTGCAGCAAGAAGTTGCTCCATAATACAGGCCACTAACAGAAAATGGGTCATTTTATTATCACAATTTTTTTGTTATTTCAACTCAATTTAAATTGTTCACAAATACCTACTTTTATTACAGTTACAAGTGTATAGTAGTAACAAGCTAACCGTTATACTCTTCGCCGATTTACTGCACTTTTTATATAATTGTTGCACATTCTATAGGATACTCTTCTCAGTTTTTTTGTAAATAATATTAGTTTTAGACATTTTTAGTTTAATTACAAAACAAAAAAAATTATGTAAATTTTTTTTTTTTTTATTTAAAAATATTTATAACTTTTTTGTTTATTGGTCGATTTTGCTCAAAAACAATAGGGTTCTTCCTCGCTAACATTAACTTACTGTCCAAATTTCAATACAATCGTTCTTAAGTTATCGTGCTTACAAGAAACGTGACGGACACGGATGGACATTTTGAAAGTTGTTCAGAATTCGATCACAAACACAGTGATATGAGCTCTACAAGCAATATTACCAGTTTTAGAAATGTGCCGATCGAATGCAATATACTCTTTGTTTTGTATATGCGAATAGTATAATAATATACAAGATAAACTTCTTTCCTTTTGATTTTCTGTTGATATTCTCAAGTTATATAGTGAACCAGATAGCTGGTTAGGTGAACAGTTATCACATAACCAATGACTTGTAACGAATTTAAAATTTTATGTAATGGTAAGTACCCATATATTAATTGTGACATTTTGTATTGCATAACATTAAGATGAGGTTAAGACAGCTAAATAATTTATTTTTTGATATTGTTAATTATTACTAATATGTCGTCTTTTCAATTTTCACTACAAGGGATCATTAATGTTGCAGACAGTTCTATATTAATTAATAACTATAATATTGCAAAATTACACACAATGTTTTTTTTTTCCTTCTTCAATTCTTTGGGTCTTCCTGCCACATGTATGTTTTCTTTCTAAGCGGAATCTACAAAATATATCATAATTAACCAGTATGTTACTGGTAAAAAACCTCTACGCCTGTGACGTTTACGTCAAAGGATCAGTTAAAGGTTGGTTTTTATAAATAAACAACACAAATAAGTATAAAAACTTGAAATTAAATATTTCGCCGACGTTTCGGAAATCTAATCTGTTTCCTTTTTCAAGGCTTTTTTTGAAAAATCTTTTTTGCTGTGTATGACAAATACACAGCTCTAAGAATGTTTGTTATATTCAATATCCATAGATACTTACTATTTACATAGATATTGATATATGGATATTGAATATAACAAACATTTTTAGAGCTGTGTATTTGTCATACACAGCAAAAAAGATTTTTCAAAAAAAGCCTTGAAAAAGGAAACAGATTAGATTTCCGAAACGTCGGCGAAATATTTAATTTCAAGTTTTTATACTTATTTGTGTTGTTTATTTATAAAAACCAACCTTTAACTGATCCTTTGACGTAAACGTCACAGGCGTAGAGGTTTTTTACCAGTAACATACTGGTTAATTGTGATATATTTTGTAGATTTCCCTAGCACCGCTTAGAAAGAAAACATACATGTGGCAGGAAGTCCCAAAGAATTGAAGAAGGAAAAAAAATTAAGATAATGCCACAAATAACATTTAGACAATGTTTTTTATTAAATAAACTCACATTTTGCAATATGCTAGAATATAATAGTATATTATTTAACGAGCGATAATGTAAGCAATAACTCATGCAGATGAAGTTTGCAGCAAGAGCCACAGGCGGGTGCTGTAATTCATCAAATGATTTAACATCATACTTTATCTAAGATTGTAACAATAAATATTAACAATATCTAGTTCATCTTCACTAACTGAATTCATCATTTGTGGCACAATTATTACTTAACTTGATTTGACAATGTCCAACTTATTCAAACCTCTCAAATCACCTTTCTGCCCTTAGTATTAATGGCTACGCATGAAGTTAAATGCAATTAGGTGTTTTCACAAATTTTAAATTCACTTTCATTGTGAAGATAATGCTTTATTATTGTTAAAAACACTTGAATTTTGAGAAACAGTCGAATAATACCTTAAAATATGCCATTTTAATTTTGTATTGAAATTTTTTCGCCAAAACACTATATCCATTCACTACGCACTCATGGCGTCATCTGTTATATTGTCAGTGTCATTTTGTGTTATAAACACGTTATTTATTTGCAGATAAATTTCCTAAAGTAGCTTTTACAAATCCTGTATTAGGTAGACGTTACTTATTTAATCACATGTAAAACGCAAGTAACGTGAATAAAATGTTGTGTTTAACAGTTTTTAAACGAGATTTAAGAAACTAACATAACCGATGACGTAACCGTGTATTTTGCGTACCCGTTCAATTACCAAAACTTTGTTATTTATTTGTTGAAATTTTAATTTGATGGACGATAGAATGCTGTTTAAATATCAAGCTTTAGTATTACAAGTACTTCATTTTAATAATATCAAAAAAGCAAATTTGCACATAGTGAAAACACCTAATTTACGGTACAGTGATTTATAATAAACAAGGGTCAGAATCTTTCAGAGATAAGAGGGACACATTCAGAAGCATCAAATAAAGTACAATGAATTATATTAAAAATCTATTGAAAAATAACATCACATAAAACTTAAGTAACTTTCGGTTGACAATAATGTAAATCGAAAATATATTTCTTAACCAAATTATAAAACCAACAAATTCATAAAAGTTTTAGATATAAAGTGAAATTAGCTGTCACGTCGCATTATTTACATATCTACTAGCTAATAAAATGAATTTATGTAAAACAAATACTATTACAACCCGTATTTATATTTGAAAAATACATTACTAATTATTAAATGACAATAACACGTTTAATATAGAAAACAAACGATTAAAAAACATGGAACACAATGCCAAAATAACATTTATGCTGTGGCTGTGTGTTTACTACTCAGTGATAGTTTCAATGACGCTAACGACCTGCGCGTAAAATTACGAGTAAATCGGTAATGACAAAATTTAAAAGGCGTAATGACGTGTTAGCTTGCGCAAGAATAGAAAACTACCCCGAATTGCATTTTGATGGTGTGAACGTGCACTGTGATGCTTGTAAAACAATGGTTAATTTTAAGAGAAAGTGTAACTTTGATGACCACGTCAATTCAATGAAACATATATCGAATATTGAAGACTTAAGTGTGGATGATTTCAAGTTGGATTTAATGAATTTCATGATTTTATCCGACATTCCATGGTACCAGCTCAACTTTTCGCATTTTAGAACATTTTTAGAAAAATACGCGAATTTCAAGCCTCCACATCAACCATATCTTAGGAAATGCTATCTTAAAGAAGAATGTGACAAGAGGCTGGAGAAAATTCGACATCTTCAAAATAAATACATATATCTGAGTATTGACGAAGCAAAAGATGCAATAGGCTGCCAAATAATTAATACCCTTTTATGGGGTTTAGATAAAGGAGAAGCTGTGAAACCACGTTTAATGTCAGTTTGTGAAAAAAACTGATCACGTCACAACTGTTACCTCAATAAAAGACACGCAAGTGGTTGTGGCGAGAATCGGAGCAATGTAATAAAAACATGTTTATTTTATTAGTCCGTGATGGCATGAGACATATGCAGAGAAGTTCTTACAAGAGAAATATTCCGAGTAGCATAAAAAGACAGAGATTTATTTCTCGATTTTCTTGAAGGCACTGAGCAGAATCGCAGTTCTATGAATGTTGCCCAGGGATACCACTGCCACCGAAACCTATTGTTACAGGTGGGGCACTTGGCTTCAGACGACATTTCATTATGCTAAAAATTTCTAAAATATCAAAAGTTTAATCAACACGTTCAGGCACAAAAGATTTTTGAATAAGCAATCTTAAAGACAGAACTAGAATATATAAATACTAATTTTAATGTTATAGTAAATGCCATAGAATATCTACAATGCCCTGAGCCATCAATTAATCAATCATTGCAAAAAATTAATTCGGTGTTCAACAAACTCGAGAAAGCAGAGGGAGTAAAAGGTTTCAAAATATACCAAAAATTGAATGAAATGTTCTCGAAAAACCCCGGATTTGAAGGAATTGCAATAATTACAAAACGTCTGAAGGGTAATCTCGGCAATACTGAACATTCAAAATATTTAGCTATGATCGAGGTACGCGCCGTGCCGATTACTTCTGCCAAGGTAGAAAGCTCCTTTTTAGAATTAAGGCGAATATTTAACATTAGGCGTCAAAAAATTACGAAAGGCAATTTGGAAAGAATAAAGATTTTATACCATGCTTATAAATATATGCAAATAAAATAAACCAGTAAGACATTTTTTATTACATCTTTCATTCGATGCCCATTATGCTATACTGTATCTATCTGAAGCTGGCTGTTTGCATTGTTTTGTTATCTAAATATTTCTTGAAAAATTAAATATCAAGCCAAGTTCGACTCCGTTAACGCTGAAGAATTTCGACCCCTAATATAAATAAATACAAATACAAAATTTATAAATCTTTTGGGCCACTGGATACAGTGGATAAGACAGGTCAGCAATACAAAAGTATAAAAAAATACCAATAATAAATCACTTGTGAGTTATTATAAATCACGCTATTTGTTTGTGGATATTATTACTTGTTCAAATGCAGTTGATTAATTTATATATAATCTAATTTGAGTAGATAGAAATTATTAATTCATTTATCTATTTCTTATTTGGCAATTCTCATTATAACACTAGTAGCCAGATAGCCCTTTCCGCCCATGAAGAGTAAATTAATATCCATATAGTAAGGCTATACGGCAATAAAGTTCTCATTACTCGTGAATATTATTCAGTGGATAGATTAATAAAATATAATTTGAAATTATTTTAATTTACCATTTACTCTATAATCAATATCGTACTTATTCAAAATAATTAATAGTAAAGGAATAATTAAATATGTAAGCAAGAAGATATTTATTGAAAAATTATAAATCATTTAAAATTTAAAAAATACACCATGATATTTTCTGCCGTGGCTGCCTCATTAGAAACAAGGCAGCCACGGCAGTATTTCAATAACTTCAAAGAGCAAAGGGTAAAGAAAAGAAAGCGCAATTTTCAGATAACTTCTGGTGCAGAGGCAAATTACTCTGTAGTGTCCATTGCTACCTGTGGCACTGGCTCTTGTGGGCCATCGTCCCCCGTATCCTCCCGCAATGGATCAGCGGACTGTCCCTCAATAGCTGCTGCTGCAGCACCACCGCCTCCTCTACGTTCCTCTCCTTCGATGAGAGACAAGTAAGGAGAGGTCTCACCTTCATCCAATATTTTAAAAACTTGGTCTTCTCCAACATAACCAATTGAAACATTCTTGGTGTTTAAGTCAACCTCTGGAGGTAAAGTGTCTCTCAAGGCACGTAAACCATGTTTAATTAGTTCTTCAAGAGAGCTGGAAGATAATTCATCTAAATGTTTTTCTAAATAAGTCCTAGCACTTTGAGATCTCGCTCCGATGGACATAGCTTTGCAATCATAATAATTTGCAGAAGGGCACGTTTGATAAATGTGGCTGCCTTTATCATCAAAGCCTGCTACCAATAGGCCTACACCAAATGGTCTACGATCATATCTTTGCGTACACAACTGCATCTTATTGCCTAAAAATGAAATTATTTATATATTTAGAAGCAATCAGTAGCACAAGAAGCTATAAAATACTGCGCTAACGTTGTGGCAGCAAATATTAGCAGTTATTTAGCAGCAATCTTATAGTAAAGTTCCGACAAAGCTGTAATAGTCACAGTGGTACATTTTCCTGCTGTGAAGATGTTGCTACAGACTTTTATTTAACATCATTTAGTTGATCATAGAATGAAATTACAAACATTGAGTTATACAGGGTGAGGCAATAGTGTGTCGGACCACAATGTCTCGAGTTTTACGATAGCTAGAAATTTTTTAAAAAATTGCAAGTAAACTAGATAAAAAAATCTATAACTGGAAATTATTTTCGAACATACAGGGCCAGCCACGACGAAATTACAGGACCAAGTGCCTTTTTTTAAATGGAATGCTATGTATATAAGTACATTTTTTTTGAAGCCTCTTTCTAGACTATTCATTCCTATATGTAATGATTTTTTTTGTTGAAATAATGCAATCTGCAGATATATATTAAAAAAATCACCACAGTCACAATTATGGGTTTTAAGAAACTTATATGAATACCAGTTACGAGACATCTAATTAATGTTTTTGAATCATTTTCATTTCCTAAAACTGTACAGGGTGGCCAAGAATTATTTTTCAATTAAGAACTTTTTGAATTGAATTTTCTCAATTTTTCAAATCGAACACCCTGTATATTTGTCAACGATGTGAAAAACGAACATTTTTTGTAAGTACTTCCCTATGGCTAATTGCAACCAATTTTGTTTTATTGAGCAATAATTGCAAAATTCAAAAATAAACTTAAAAAAAGGTTTCTCCAAATTACAATACAAAAAAATTATAATAAATGTTCCACATGTTGCCCATTTTAATTGACACACATCTCTATGCGCTTTTGAAATAAGGTTCCCACTGTTCCTAAAACTGCCAGTGTGATAGAACTAAAGGCAGTTATTTCCTTCAAATTTGTACTGTTTATTTATTTATTTATTTGATACACTATCAACAGGTTAAAAAACCCAATTACAGAATAGGAGATAAAAATTAAAATTAAGAATAGTAACTTGTGAAAAATACAAATACACACATAAATCCATGAATACATGTGAATTCATCCAAGAGACAACTAAACTAAACTTATAATACATTTTAATATAAATATACATATACAATATACATACATAAAAAATATACAGCTTATGCAAGAAGTATAGTACACGGTGAGGCTACTTGTGTCAACAAAAAGGAACAAAATACAAAATTTAAGTTAGAGACAGATTCTTTATGTCTGTAAGACTACAAGTGAATAGATCTAATCGATTATTTAAATTATTGTATATACTGCGCATCTGCTGGATACAAGAAATTTTTTTTAAGTTTGTCCTTGAGAAAGGCAAGCGAAATAAATTGTTGTGTCTAGATGCTGGTCTAGGAATTTGAAAATTAAGCATACTTAAAATATCTCCACAGTCGATGTTATTGTGTAAAACATTATATAAAAAATTTAATTGCGATCGGTGTCTACGGATCTCTAGACTATCTAGGCAAAACCTAGAGAGCAATTCTTCATGTGGATAACCAATAGCTGGATAAGTCCCGTCAGCCTTGAAAGTCGCATGTTTTAGGAAACGGCGTTGAATTCTTTCCAAATTTTGTATGTGTACATTATAGGTTGGACACCATATTATTGAAGCATATTCAAGATGAGGTCTAACAAAAGTAGTATAGAGTTGCTTTAATGTGCGTACATTTTCAAAATGTGCGGAGTTTCTAATAACAAAACCCAGCATTCTATAACTTTTGGTGACAGCAAGTTCGATGTGATTTACAAACGTTAGTTTTTTATCAAATGTCACACCCAAGTCCCGAAAAGTGTCTGGCCGGAAAAGTATATGATTGTCTAATTTGTAATCGTACAGGATAATATTTTGCTTTGTTGTATATGTCATAACGTTACATTTTGTTTCATTCAAGGATAATTTGCTTATCACACACCATGTATTAATACGATCAATATTGTTTTAAAGTTCATAGCAATCTTTTTCAGTTGCAATATTACAAAAGAGTTTTAAATCATCCGCATATAGAAGGCAGTTAACAGTTAGATTATCTACTATATCATTTACAAACAAGTTAAAGAAAAGTGGACCCAAGTTTGAACCTTGGGGGACTCCTGACGTGGCTAAAACTTCAATAGATCCTAACACCATGGTATACAACATATTGCTTTTTATGAGTTAGATAGGACCTAAAAGAGCTCAATAAGGTTGTCCGAGAAGCCATAACATTCAAATTTTTGTAAGAGGATACTGTGATTCAGTCTATCGAAAGCTTTGGAAAAATCAGTGTATATAACGTCTGTTTGTACACTCCTGTCAATAGAATCAGACATAAATTCTGTAATATTAATTAAATTGGTGACTGTTGAACGACCCTTGAAGAACCTATGTTGAGCTATTGATATTTGATGCTTTACGTGGTTAAAAATATAATGGTGTAGGAGAATTTCAAATGCCTTGGCGAAATTATTTATTATTACTATCGGACGGTAATTAGAAATTTCAGATCTGTCACCCTTCTTAAATACTCCGAATTATTTTTGATAATTTCCACCGTGACGGAAATTTGGAGGACCTTAGTGATAAGTTGAATAATATAAGGGGTTTAGCAAAAACAGCAGCACAGTCGCGTAATATGAATGCGGGGATACCATCTGGCCCAGAGGTTAATTTAGGTTTGATTTTCTTTAAAACATTCAATACTTTATCTTCTGTAAAACAAAGTATATTTACAGGTGAACTACTCTTAACAAACATAAAATTTTGGGTGATATTTTCAGATTCAGAATAAGATTGTTGAAAAAAATTAGCAAAAGAATTAGTAATTAGTTGAGAATCAGACATATATTCATTATTATAATTCATGAAGTTTGGCAAATCTGAGGAACTTCTTTTATAATTAATAAATTTCCAAAACGAGGACGGATCACCAACTATATTTTCCTCAATATGATTACAATATCTTCTATAAGAACTCTCTGAATCTATTTTCACTTTTTGCCTTACTTAATCTTTTAAATTCATTCTGAAAAGTGACATCACCTGTCTGCTTGTATTTATTCAGCGCCCTTTGCTTTTCTTTAATAGATTTGATTAATGGATAATCAAATCAGGGTGGATATATTCTTTTTGAGGTTTTAGACTGAGGTACAGTATTAACAAATATTGAGCTTAACTTAGAAAAGAACTGATCATAAGCGTCATCAATGGTTTCATAATTATTTAAAAATTCCCAATTAGTTCCAGCTAATGTTTGATACGAAACTGGAAAGTTAGCCTTCTTAAAGGCTAAGTTTATAGTTAGAATTAAATTTAACTTTATGACTTTCATGACCTTTTATGATACTAAATGTCGACATAAGAGCAGGATGGTCATCCTCTGCGATGAGAACATCACTAGCTTTTTCGACCTGGCAGATTTTATTGGATAGAAGTAGATCTAGTAATCTGTTATTTCTATTTCTTATTGTATTAAATTGCTTTAGGTTAAGAAAATTTTGAAAGTTTATTAGTGGCTGAAGGGTACCCAAAGTAGGTGCATTGGTTGTACAGCTGCAGTACTCAGGTACATTAAAATCACCTAGTATTAAAACGTCAGAATTGTAAATAAAGTTCAAAGAGCAAAATGGTGTGTCTCTATAAACAATTTCCTTCACGTATCACCATAAAAAGAAATCCATTTTTGTAAGATCTGGGGATCTAGCAGGCCATTTAGTGGGTCCATTTCTTCCAATCCATTGATGAGGGTAGGTATTATTTAAGTGGTCTCTAACTGCATTTAAATAGTGTGGTGGAGCACCATCTTGCTGAAACCACATCCTATTTCGAATTCTTTCAGGGATTTTTACCAATAATTGTGGCAGATACTTTTCCAAAAAATGAAGATAAATAGCTCCAGTCAATGTACCATCAAAGAAATGTGGCCCTATTACATGTTCTTCAATAATTCCTCCCCAACAGTGGCGGCTCGTGATATTGTCTGCAGAGGAGGCTTGATATTCTGAAAGACAACTGATGTGCAATATGACTACAATTTGTACATTTCCCCACCACCCCTGAGGTATTACAACGGCGCGTTACATTTTTTTGCCGTGGGTTGTTCGCCAGGATACTGATTCACGACTTGAGAGAATAGAACTAATAAAAGAATAGAATGAAAAGGAAATAGAAAATATGATGAGATGAAAAATTCATTCTCATGAAATTCTCGTTCCTACGACTCGAGTATCGGTATCCAAAGGAGTCCTACCATCCCACTTGTAATTAAATTATATAACTTTTAATAAAAATAAAAATAGTTTTGGTAAAAAAATTAAAGTGTTTTTCTACAAACAAAAAATTGTATTCATTATCACTGCCAGGCGTGTAAAATTATAAGTTTTAATAGAAATTAAAAAAGGTTTTGAGAAAGAAGTTATATAAAAAAAATATAACCGCGGAACTCTATATTATGGAGAATTATAAAAAATATTTCCTAAAAAATAAATAACACAAATAAATATTTTTTCTAAAATAACAACTACCTATATTAATCTCTGCTTTAAAGCCTGAATATTTTTATAAATGAGTGGTAACCTGCGATTTTTGGAACTAGCAAAATGGTTGATTATTTCATCATAAAATGAATCGTGTTTCCTCAATTCTGACAAAAAACGTTTTTCTATTGAAATAAGCGATACATTTGAAAGGCGGTCTTGACTCATTTTGTTTCTAGTAAAAATGTTTTTATGCGTTTAAGTGCTGAAAATGATCATTCTACAGAAGCTTACCGGAATTGTCTCAAAAAATAGTGGCGTTATTCAAAAAGTTCTCTAATTTTGGGTCATAAGTTTTTAAAAAATCTACCAGCTCTTTGAAATTTCCTTTATTGCACGATTCTCGTTTTTCGTCACGTCCTCGGAAAGAATTTTCTTGTGAAGATAACTATATAACGGCATCTATTAACCTCTTTAATATTTCCCTATTCTCACGGACCTTTTCGTTAACATTTTCTATTTCTCTCTTATGTGCAGAATCCAAGAAATTTACAATATTTTGTTTACCAAACATTTCGAATTTAATGCAAGATGAAATGTGCTCCTGGGATTTTTCGTGCCTTTCTAAACCTCGCGACAAGTTTTGCAAATTATTAAACCCGGCCCTGCCCCAAATTGAGGATTGATCATTAGTAAATAATAAACATCTCCAACAATATAATTTGTTTCTAACTGTTGATGCCGTTAACCACTCGACTTTTTTATAATTGTTATCACAAAACCCTCTGTTTTGTTTACCACTTTTAAAAACTAACGAAAGCATTATTGCTGGTGTAGGCCTGGCATTTCTTTTAATTCTTACCTTTTCGTCATAAATAAGAGTAGTAAATCCATTTAATAACAAATAATCCACCACGTCTGGACAACAAGACATGTTGTTGGGAATATTTTCACCTAGAGCACTTATTTCTAGCCCGCCTATCAAATGTTTTATGTATTTATACGTCAAGTTGTTCTTATAACCGGCTAAAC
The DNA here is from genome assembly GCA_963583905.1 of Stenurella melanura. NCBI lineage: Eukaryota > Metazoa > Arthropoda > Insecta > Coleoptera > Cerambycidae > Stenurella > Stenurella melanura. The sequence continues at coordinate 177,165,754 of OY757309.1, forward strand.
GCAACTGTCAGACGTCAGTTCGTTTTCTTTGTGAATCACCTGACTCTTGAATGACCTGTGCACATGCGCTATAAAGAACTGAGATCTGGAGGCTAGCCTCATACTTGGCTATTCCAAGTGTTGCTATTTTACACAGCGCAAAGAAATTCAAGGTCATTCATGTTATAAGTAAATGCGGTAAAGTTGGAAGCTATTTCGTATTAGCCTCCAGCGAACCGCAGTGTTCATTCAGTAAAAGACCGGCCGACCGGGAAATATGCATACAAAGACTATCCGGACTGTAACGTTAGAGGTATGTTTGTGGAAATAAGGAAATGCAAAAATGTTACATATAAACTGAAAATTAATTAATGAATAATAAACAATAAAAAATATTGAAAATTGAGATATACCTAATAGAAATTTCTTAAGATATTACTTTTGAAGATATGGTGGTTCTTCCAAGGGGAGGCTCAGCCTCCCCTGACGAGCCGCCACTGCTCCCCAAACGTTTATAGACCATCTGTGTTGGTTATCAACTTGCATAAAAAAGTGAGGATTTTCCGAAGTAAAATAATGGAAATTGTGCTTATTAACAAATCCATTTTTATGAAAAGTTGCCTCATCAGTGAATAAAACATTATTGAAGAAGTTGACATCATCTTGCATTTTACCTCTGGCCTAATTACAAAATTGTAGGTTCTTTTGAAAATCGCCATCAGATAATTCTTGGTGCATTTGAATATGATATGCATGCAACTTATTTGTTTTTAAGATTCGACCCACAGACCGACTACTTATTCCTACTAATGAGCTCACTTCTCCAGCACCACAGAAAACTCATTTTCTTCGTTCACAACACGTTTTATTCTTTCACTTTTTTTATATTCGACATTTCCAGTTTTTTGTCTGACTCGCCCTAAACAAAACCCATGTCTACAAGTTCCATTGTAAAATTCCAAATATTTTAAATTCAATACAAATTGTAACTAATAACCGATAAGTGTGATAAATGCTCCGTTGTATGCGACAATTTATACCAAACTGAGGTTTTATTGCTTGTCGAATAATGAAAATGGCAAAACATGTACATAAAAACATTACAGTAAAGGACCTGTTAAATACTATTTACTCATCTTGATGGATTGGAAGAAATGGTCCCACTAAATAGCCCCATTTCAAAATTGCATAAAGTCGTGTGTCAATCAAAATGGGCAACACGTCGAAACCTATTATACTTAAATGTTTCTAATAAATTATTCTCTTTTTTTAAGTTTATTCTTGAATTTGACATTTATTTATAGAAGTACTTACAAAAACTGTTCGTTTTTCATTTCTATATCACAACTTTGAAAAATATACTCCATTTGAAAAAATTGAGAAAATTCAACTTAAAACGTTCTTTATTGAAAAATAATTTTTAGCCACCCTGTACAGTTTTAAGAAATTAAAATGATTCAAAAACATTAATTAGATGTCTGGATTCACATAAGTTTTTCTTAAAACCCATAATTGTGACTGTGGTGATTTTTTTAATATCCATCTGCACTTGGTCCTGTAATTTCGTCTTGGCTCGCCCTGTATGTTCAAAAATAATTTCCAGTTATAGACTTTTTATCTAGTTTACTTGCAATTTTTTTTTTAATTTCTAGCTATCGTAGAACTCGAGATATCGAGGTCCGACGCACTATTGCCCCACCCTGTATATTTCTGACACTAGGTATTCTAAAATAATACAGCTTTATAAACTGAAATTAAGCGATATGGTGCTGCATTACGGTTTTCATATACAATTTTGTCTATGACAAACTACTTGGCTGTAAAATTACCTTTAGTAGCCATTTTTGGATACTAATATAAAAATGGATCCATACCTATAATTTATTGAATATATACTTTCTTATAAAACTTTCAATTTAAGAGTAATTTTAAAGTATGCAGTGCAACCAAATCTTAAGTTTATTTGTTACAACTACTATCCGGCTGTTACGCGAGCTGTAGAAGATATATTACACCTTTTGGAATAAAATAGTTTGAGGTTTCAAATTCAAATTACAGTTAAACGTTTACAACCAAAATTTAGCTAGGGAAATTCAATAGTCTACACTGGTACTTGGTAAGAAAGAGAAGTTAACCTCTGAGAAACGTTATTTATTACAACATTACTTCTACACTACATTTCATGATTAGGTATAGTATGAACAAGAAGGATTAAAAAATAAATCCCAGTAGTGTACACTTTGTTTTATAGTGTAATATAATAATTATTTGCATTATCCCAAACCTAGGGATGTGATATACGAATGCTAAAAGAATTCTTGTTTTTGCACAAGTAGAGGTATATAAATTCCTTTAAACAGAAAGTGTTATTGGATACTAGAAAACACAAAAAAAGTTGCTTACAAACAATTCAACCTACCTAAAACACTAATAAGTCTGTTGAGAGGCATAAAGGCATCAAAGGAATATTTATAATTTAGGCACTCGGTTCTCATGTAACGGCTTAGAATTCTAGCATCAGCAGTTAAACCAGAAATTGTAATCCCTATATGATCATCAATATTAATTATTTTCTTCTGGTAGGCCGAAAGTTCAGAAGAGGCTCTTTTTAGAGCAATCAACACAGCATGGGTTTTGCTTTTTAACCCCACCGTGGCCGAACCCAAATTTACCGCTTCCATGGCATACTCCACTTGATGAAGACGCCCCTGGGGGCTCCACACTGTCACATCACTATCGTACTGATTACGAAACATTTTTTAACACTTTTTTTCTTTTAACAATAGACTCGGGCAACCAAAAAATTGATTGTAATGCTGAGTCAACTGTCGTCTGTCAGTTTACAGTACAGATTCTTGAAAATTGACAGCAGTTGCTAAAAAATTCGTGGATGGTGCGACATCTGTTAACGTTCTAGTTAAATTAATTATACTGCCAGGATTCTGTGGAGCTGATGACGCCAAATCTTCTATTGACATATAGATGGCGCCTGAGTATCTAAAACAAATATTCTCTACGCTTTCTATGAGATCCAAAATATTTTATTTTAATCATATTTATTATTGTAAAAATGAGCACTTCTGTGTAAGGCGTATTCTTTTATATATTAAAAAAAAAAAACAGAAATAAACTAAAAATATTGTAAGTATACAGGGTGTCCAATAAGTGTACGATCAAACGAAGTGGTGAAAGGGGAGGACATTTCCAATCAAAATATCCATATCTGTATGTATGGTATAAAAGTTTTTCAATTTTTGTACTTTTCTCTGAAATCGCTTGACGTGCCACTATAAGAAGCAACTGTGTGCGTTCTTCGCTTGTTTTTATAAGTAATTAAATGTTATTTAAGGTGGCCATTCCCTAGAAAGAGACATCCGATATTGAAATATTTATTATTTTTAGCTATAACTTTTTTTTCTTGGTACGTATATTTAAAAAAACTATAAGAGTACCTAAGTAGAACCATGACAAGACTATTATTATGAATTTTCACTCAATAATTTTAGTGCTTTGCAAAATAGCTCGATTTAAATTTAAAAATTGTGTCAATCTTCCTATTTCGTAGTTTTAAATCGAGCTATTTTGCAAACCGCTGAAATTATTGAGTGAAAATTCATAGTAATAGTCTTGTTATAGTTCTTCTTAGGTACTCTTATATTTTTTTTAAATATACGTACTAAGAAAAAAAAGTTATGGGCAAAAATAATAAATATTTCCCTCTCGGATGTCTCTTTCTAGGGAATGGCCACCTTAACATGGAAAAATTCTGTGTTATACCACATCCGAATCTGCATTTAATTATAACTTTTTCTAACAGTTGTCAGTTGGGCGACCTTCTCTAGTACTTTTACTTCCTTCGCATGCCGAAGAGAAGTATATTGTATTCGAGAAAAGATCGCCCTCCAAGATTTCTTCAGATTTCCACATTTCAGACCATGTATAGTTATTACGAAAATAAAGGTTTTTCAATTGTCAGTGTCTGTCTGTCTGTCGGTCTGTTGATGTCTGTCTGTTGGTGCATTCACTAAAAAACTACTTGACCAAGAACAGTCAAATTTGGTAGATAGTTGACACCATACTGCCAGCGAAGAAATAGGTAGACTTTCACTGGAAAATGTACAGGGAGTAGATAACGAAACAATTTTCGCTCAAATTTAAATTTTCCACATGATGAAAATTGGCGCCCTGGGCTTCCGACTAGTCAACAGCCCCAAAACCCCTTCAAACTCCGAGAGAGCTCGGCAACAGCCGTTCTCTCTCACGACAGACTAAAGACGCTCCGGGGAGCCGACATGCCAGCGAAGAAAGAAGACTAAGCCAGAAGAGCGCCAGAAGAAACGACCCAGCTGGCAGGGTCCAACAGCCAGGACGAGGGGAGGTCTGTTAACATCGTCTACACCGTCCGCGTTTGCGGGGGGGATAGGCAAAAAGCAGACCCACTCCTTACGAGGCCGGTCCAGGTCTACAGCGGTCATTGGGGCAAAGAGCTCAAGCTCGACCTCTAATCGTCCGAGAGGGTCATCTTTAGGCAAGGGGCGATCAGCTCATGCGTAGAAGGTATGTAATTTTGGGCGAGGGTTATGTAGGGGATATTTCATCCTTCAGAGGGGATGTAAAGCAGTCGGTCCCTTGTCTATTAAATATTAGGCAAGTAAAAAATCCCTGGTCTTCGATAGAGAACAGGTTCGGAAAAATATCCAGGTTAGGAGTGTCGGTGATTGGCCTTCCCTAATAGCACATGGACGTCCCGAAAACGTCCCAAGAACGTACTCACAGGACATGAAAACGTCCCGAGGACGTACTCTACCGACGTAAGACGTACCGAGGACGTTTGAGGGACGTTCCGTGTCAGCAAAACGGGGTGTCCCGAGGACGTCCCACCCAGGACTTATGTGGGACGAATGTAGGTCTAGAGAGGACGTCCCGAAAACGTTGTTGGGACATACTATGCAAAACATATAGGTACCTCCCCCTCCACCACTTTTAAGGTGTATTCACAGCAGAGGGTATTTAAGTATGTTCCTTTTTAGGTTTTCTAACCACATGCATTTCTTTCGAAATAGAATCCAGTGATTGGATTCTATTTCGAAAGGAATAAATGTGGTTAGAAAAGCCAAAAAGATAAAAAAATGACAATATATAATTACCATGTAGAAAAATTATTCAATTAGATTGATTTTAATACTCAGTACTTTTATTTATCAACACCAAATGACAAATTTATGCGAACATTTTATTTCTATTGTGCTATTGAAAAATAAGTTATGGCATTTGTATTTTTTTAAAATTAACTTCTTACTCTACAAATTCAAGTGTCAAGTGTCAAAAATACAATTTTTATGGGATTTAAAAGTTATATATTATAATACCTAGTACAGTATAATATAGTTATATATACATTAAGTCATATTGAATATTATAAGAAATAAGCCAAGTATGCAATAAAACGTAAGATAAATGTATATCTCACCTTCTCTTAACGTTTTGCACACTTCGTCTTTTTATGATTATCCTCTAGTTTATATTATTTTCTAATATTCTCTCTTTTTTGACACCCTCTCTGTTCTTTCTTTTGCCCTCTTCAATCACGATGTAATAGCCATTTCGGTGTCCTTCCAAGACTTTGAAGCGTTAGTGACTGCAGAAGCCCCTGTGCAAATAAAAGAAAAATTAACATTTCAGATGAAATCTTGGCAAAAAACATTAAGACTAATATATGCCACTTGATGGCAAGCTTATATTTAAAATAAATTGTTATAATTTTCTTGGTGTCCTATTTAAAAAAAAATCACAGTTTAAATGTGAACATTTTTTTGTTTAACTGACTTTTGCATTTGAAAGGTTCCCTTGTTTATTTAAAAATTTTAAGAACGCCTCTTTATATGAATGATCGATTCTACAAATAATACCAAAGACCGAGAGAAGCAGAAATATTATATTTTGTGACTAATGCTACCGCAGATTAATAACATTATTATAAGTTTAACGTTATATTTTTTGCCAATATTATTACAGAATTCAAGTAAAGAAAATGGCTATGGGTTAAGATGCATTAGGATTTACGGTTAGAAGCAGGTTTATTGGGTTGAACATTGATGATGTATAAAAGTTTTTGTACGTACGTACAGCATAATTTCAGAAAAATATAACAAATAGGGCATATAAGTTACAAATTTGTAAATTTTCCTCAAAAAGTACCTTTATTAGTTTTTTCCTTATATTAATTTACTGAAATTCCTAAATATACTTTACAAGTTTGTTGATGTTTTCTGGAAAATGTTTTTATTACTCGATGTATCAAACCTTACCTATTAAAAGTTTCATCACCTCCACTTGTTCATCAGAGATGTCGAACCATATATAACACTTCGTTTAACACACTGCATGAGTAGGTACTTCTTTTCAATTTTTACTTCCCTCGCATACCGAAGGGAAGTATTGTATTTATAATGTTTAACCAACAATCTTCTTTTAAGTGAATAAGTTCACTCCATGATAAACAACTAAAAACTACATACTCAGGTTCACAGGTGATCTCCCATAGAATTTTAACAGAGCCAAATAAGGTGGGTGGTAGTATATTTATTATAACCTACAAATAAGCCGCACCAAATTTATCTAGAATAAAATATCGATCTAAATACTTATATATTAATAAATCAATTAAATAGACTTACCTGTTTTGGTACTTTCTTTTGTAGCCGTTAAAAGTGACTAGTGCCAGTGTGCCGAAGAAATAAAAATGCAAAGAATTTATATAAATTCTTTGTAAAAATGATGCAATATGCAATGCCTGCCAATAAATTGAATTTCCCATAGTTTGACAGCAACTGAGTTGAGTCAGGTGTTGAGTAACATTACATAAGCTCTGCTTAAATATTGCGGTGAAAATGGCTGTAATATAACCGAAACTCATGAAAAAAATAGTTGAAACGAATATAAGATTTCTGAAATCAGAAAAATCAAATTGACAAAATTTAAATGGACCATGAAATATGAAAATGTTTTGTTATCAAAAGAAATTTTGTTAGCAAAACTTTTTAAGGATTTTAATTTCATTTTTACAGTTTTTTATTCATATCCTCATCTGCTCAAAAAAAACATCACTCCTAGAGGTTATTTCACAAATGTGTTTAGGTTTGTCTTGACTAGACTCTAGCCGGATGGCCTCAAAACGTTTTATTCAGAACGTTTTAGGGACGATAGCAAACGGACGTCCCTGGGACGTACCATGTAAACCCCGGACGTTCAGACCAAACGAGGACCTAAGTGAACGTCCTGGGGACGTTTGGTGTTATCAGGGTTAGTAGCGAAAATAGGTCGACGTTAAATAAGTGAATTCATCAAATTTTAATTAGTAAAAACAATCAGGTAATTGGGATGGAACAAATCTAGGTCTGTAACTGTGGATGAACTCACCAGTGCGCGTCTGAAGGTCACAACAAAAATTTATCACTAATAGACCGAGCTCCCATGACAAAAATCGAAGGTGAAAATGGTTTAAGAGGCAGAAGTTGTTTATTTTTGTATAAGGAACATGCCTGAATTTCTTGGGATTTTTCTGAAGAAATTAAAAAAAGAAAATTGGGAAATTCTTGGCCGAAATTATTTTTGTCTAAAAAAATCTGAAAACTAACAGGCGTGTTCTTTCGATTAAAATAAGCCATTTTTGGCTCTTGGAGATTTTCTCTAAAACGCTTCCTTCACCCTAAACTAATTAATCAAAGTCTACGAATGATTTTTTTCGGAATTTTTTCAGAATTTCTTGGCAACATTTAAGCGGTCCTTTGGTTTTTGCCTCTCTCTCTCTCGAAGAGGGCGCAGCCACGTGACCTGTCGTTACACCAAGCAGCGGCAACTGCGGTGTCCGATTCACTTTTGTCGATGGGCTCACGTACCTACTATTTGTCAGACTTAATTTTTTATAAATTATTTTTTTTTAATGAAGATGCACTTCATAACACCTCCTTGATTTTTTTTATAATGAAGTTTAAGATCTCTCCTATCTATTACAACTTGTCTTGCTGATAATTTTTGTTAATTAATTTTGAATGTCCAGCATCAATGAATCAGGATCACCTCCTTAAAAAGAAAACAACTGAAGTTTAAGATCTTCTCTATGCCTAAAAATTTGTGTGTCATTGAAAAAATGTTTTTCACCATGTCAGAATTAATTCGATTAAGCGCCGTGACAACAATTCTTTCTTAAATAAGCTTTTACAATGGTCGCGTCAAAACACCATCTTCATTTTTTTCTGCAATTAAGTTTGATATCTTTTTTGTGCATAATAATTGATCTGTCAGCGAAAAAATGTTCTCCACTGCGACATACTTTATTTTTTAAGTGACGCGACCACATTCTTTAATGACATTGAGAAAAACATGTTTTCAATGACAAACAAATTTTTATGCATAGAGAAGATCTTGAACTTCAGTTGCTTTTCTTTAAGGAGGTGTTATGAGAGGCCAGTGATTGATCCTGATGCATTACTGATGCGCATTCAAAATTAAGTCTGACAAATTAATTAACAAAAATTATCAGCCTGACAAGTTATAATAGGAGAGATCTTAAACTTAATTTTCAAACAGAAATCCAGAAGGTGTTATGAAGGGCAGTTTCATAAAAAAAATTAAGTGTGACAAATTAATTAACAAAAATTATCAGCCAGACAAGTTATAATAAGAGAGATCTTAAACTTCATTTTAAAACAAAAGTCCAGAAGATGTTATGAAGGGCACTTTCTTAGAAAAAAAAAAAAAAAAATTGAGCCTGACAAAAAATTAATTAACAAAAATTGACGGACAATTTTTTTCAAAAATGGTTCATTATTTACTACAGATTGCCTATAATTAAAATCTAGTTCTTCGCCCTTCAGCTACATGGTATCACGACGACCTTTTTCGTTTCAAACAATTGTAGATATCAGTTTTATTGCCAAGGGGACCCCGCACTATTTATTAAATCAAATCAAATTTTATTTCGAACATAATATAACATAAGACATAAGTTTGTACATATTAGGATTTAATAAAGGCAAAGGACCATGCACTCTAAATTGCTTCTGAAGCATATCAGAGAACACATTTGTGTTGTGCATGACCCTTCAACATTTTTAAAGATAAAATTAATTTGTACAACTTATTATTAATCATTCACTTTTATACACGTAGTTTAACTAAAAATATTGTTATTATTAGAGAAATATCATAAAGCGACAGAAAACATGTCTTTATAGATGGACTTTAGAAAAGACTGATGAATAGTTTGCAATTATTTCTTATACAATTTTTACATTCTCTATTATTTTTTTTATTTTATTTGAGAAGAGTCTAATTTTGCGGAGCAGGATACTATAAAATTGAGGAGCAAAATACTGTTACGCATTACCACCCCCTAAAGCCTGGCGAGTGATACGCCCATGACTGCTAATAGCTGAAATTAAGTACCAATGGTTAGGCAACCAGTAATACGCGCCATTATCTCTTCTGGATGTCTGTAGATGGCTCTAGAGTTGTATTGTTCTGGAATTGGAAATCTCTAGATGCATCTAGAGGCAATTTTGGGATATATAAGGCGAAATCGACGGCGGAAGAGGGAGTTTTATTAAAGTGAAGTTTGGTAGCGATAAGTGGGGTTAAGTAAAGTGTAAAGGTTACTTTAGTTATTTAGAGGTACTGTGTAATCAGTAAATTATTAAATAAAGTGTTAGTGGTTACCCCTTGTTAAAATTATTTAGAACCCACGGATTCATACAGGGTGTTTCCTAGGGGCGGAAACACGTAACAATATGTTATATATCTCTGATGGTGGATGACAGATTGGTATAGATGCTGATTTTTTTACCGTGAAATTTTAATAACCGTACACATAGAGACTTCTGATATTCATTATATTCGTTTGTTTATATAATAGGTACATTAGTGGAGTACCTACATTCTTCCTTTTATTTTAATTATTTTTAATACAGTTTTTTGACACACGGCAAGGTTATACAATGCATTATTGTATAATTCTCCCCAAACCACTCTAGAGTATCTTAGTATAGACCCGACTAAGGCGTTGTATAAAATAATTACTAGTTTATTGCATACGATGGACTTCAAGAAATGAAATTTATGTAAGACTTTGCGAAGTTTTATTATTTATTGCTATAAAATTGCTATGATCATTCCACCTTAGATGCTGATCAATAATAACACCTAGATATTTGGTCGATTTTATCTTCTTTATTTCCAGGCAATTGCAATTTGTATTACAATTTTTTTAATGAATTTTCAGTATGTTTTGGTTAGGTTGATCTACAGCTGAAGTGGTTAAAGTTATATAAGTAGTTTTATTGATATTTAAACTTAGTAAACTTAAATCTAACCAATTTTGTACCAGTTGGAGACCTGTTTCAACTTTCTCGTATATCTCAGTCCAATTTGTACCTGAATATATGATAGCAGTGTCATCTGCATAAGAAATTATAGTTCCATTTTTTAATAAGTGTCCAATTTCATTGATGCATACCAGAAATAACACAGGCTCCAACACAGTACCCTGAGGAACACCCATAGAGACAACCCGAGAGCTAGTCAAAGTTTCATATATTTTTACCCTTTGTTTTCTGCCACTTAAATAGTTCTCAAACAGCCTCAATGTGTTTCCTCTTATACCCACATCTTTTAGTCTTTCAAATAATATTTTATGGCATACAGTGTCAAAAGCCAAGTCTATATAGAGGACAAGGCTTTTTTTGTTACAATTTAAATGATTTATAACTTCACTTTTTAAGTCGTAGAGACAGCGTTTTCAGTACTTTTGTTGGTTCTAAAACCATATTGCTTTTCATAAAATATATTTTTTGTTTCAAGAAAATTTACAAGCCCTTTTTCAAACATTTTTCAAAAATTTTAGCAAAATTATTTATCAACGAGATTGGTCTGAAATTCGTCAGTTTCTGGGGATCTCCATTTTTATATACGGGAATAACAGTAGAAACTTTAAAATCTGTAGGTATTTTAGAAGTTGTAAATATTAAGTTGATGATATATAATAATCGTTTTAAAATGTAACAATGAATATTTTTTAATAATTCAGCAGATATTCCATCAGGTCCCGGTGCAGAGTTTTCTTTCAAGGAGGCAATACTATAAGCTCATTCTCAGTGATTGGATTTAGATACATTGAATTTATACATATACATAGATACATTTTTTGGTAGAAACTCTTGTTGTACAGGTTGTATTTTTGTGCCATTTTCTTACCTATATTTATTAAAAAATTATTGAATGAATGCATCTGCCTCTACCATAATATCAGATGTAAATTTATCATTATGTTTAATATTAATTATTTTTTTATTATTCTTTTTGCGACTTGTAACCTCCACGACGATATTCCATATATGTTTATAATTATTTTTAGCCTGTTTTGTCTTATAATAATTATTTTTTGTTTGTTTTGGTAAACTGTTCAATTTGTTTCTATATTGCTTATATCGGTTAATGGCTTCTTCTGTACCGATCCGCAACGCGTCCTTTTTTATTTTGTCTCTGTCATAGAATATATTAAACTACCTGCAATCCATGGTTTTATTTTAATTAATTTATTTGTTTTACGTATTGTTCTTGTTGCTATTTCTATGTATGTTTTAAGTTTATGGATAAATGACGCATATATTTGTTCAATATCATTGCACTGTATCACTTCTTTCCATTCTTCACCTGGTAGCAATTGTTGTAGTTTTTTGTAATTTATTTTTTTAATGGTTTGTTGGTTATTTGTACTATTATTACTATTTTTATTGGTTAGCCTCATTAAAATGAATGGACAGCGATCCCATGTAAATATCTGTAATGGTTATTTGATATATATGATCGGTTTAATGTCTATATATAACTAATTTTTCTTTTTGATTACTACTGTTAACAAAAATATGGTCTATAATGCTGTCTGTATTGTCAGTTACTCTAGTAGGTTTGTTATTAGCATTGTAATAATCATTTCGGTGGAATTTTCTTCAAATTTTGGGAATGAGTATTTCAAGGGCTACCGAACATATGAAGAAATTGATTCAATGCCTTCCCTTAAAAGCCTTTGAATGTTCAAAGATTTTTAACCGCCAGTCACTGTAATCATACAGGGAAGGCATCAATTTTTTCATAAAACATTTTTTGTTCGGAAGCCCTTGAACTACCATAGTTTGAAGAAAATTCCAGCGAAATTATTTTTCCAATGCTAATGGTGCGGGGTCCTTTTAAGATAAACTGTTTATTTCAACAGTACTGTGAGAATTTCAAATCAAAATTACAGTTTCTATTTGTTCTTAAGGATTTTGCAGCTTATCAGGATTGGAGGCATTGTAGGTTCCCAAATGGAAGTACACGAGTTAGTCGCTCTTTTGGCAGTTGAAATAAAAATGTTCATTATTTCAGTTCATTTGTTTTACTTAGTTTATTAAGTTTCTTACATTTTTACAGTCTGGCAAAATTTTGGGTTTAAATCTAGAAAGGAATTTTCTTTCTGCAGAAATATTGTATTTCTTGTTATAAACATTTTAACTTGAAACTTGGCATGTTGGTTTAGCTCCACAAGGTGTATATTCTTCTAAAATTTTGTTAAAATATTAGCATTATTGTTCAAGTTATTATCAATTCTTTAATAATGGCGTACCTAAATCTCTTTATGTTTTGCGACTTGGCATATTGATCAAAAAGTTTTATACAAATCTAGTTTTCTCCGCAATTTCATCCTGAACAGTTTGTCTCTGTTTCTCTATTGTAATGCGCGTTATACAACCAAAAATATTTAAGAAAAACTGCAAAGAAACAGGATTTTGAGTATTCTTTTGTTTATACAAAAGATTTCCACCACACGGATTTAACGAAAACTCTTAACTACACTTCTTGTAATGTTTACAAGTTTCATAAAAAAAAATGGTATATGTTCCACTAATTGTACCTATTAATTATTCATCCGTAATGAAGCTAATTTATTTATAATTATTATTATCTCAATTGCGTTTCGACTTGCTGGGATATTGAATAATTTATATTCTTGATAAAAATAATTTAATTTTATGCAACAGACCAAATAGTCCGGTATATTTAGACATCGGAAGGTGCAAAAATTCACACCCAGCTAAAAGTTGGTAGGATTGTTCAAAACGCCATTATAAATGAACTCAACAAAGTCCTCATCGATCCGATACCTGGAAAAAAAAAATTTACGCGCGGTCAAAGGTCACAAAAATGGGTTTTTCGCGATTGTCAGCAAAACCGTAAGTTTTATCATAAAATTAGTTCAGACAAAAAATGTAGATCACATAATTATCTATAAAAAATGTCTGAATTCTTTTTTCTTAAGAGCCACCGTTTCTGAGATATGACGATTCAAAAAGTTGGAAGAGTTGTAATCGTCATAATATGTATAAGTACGGCACGTATATACATCACTGAAGCTGTAATACAAGTAACAATATTTTTTCATCGGTCAGAGTAACTTACATATATACAATATTATAAATATGTAAATGTCAGATAAAAAGAAACCCAGTCCCTCATTTTATACGCCAGTGTAACCTTGAGCAACGTTCAGTATGTACGTCGACATTTTGGTCCCAGAATTACTGTCGTATTTGATGGCTGTAATGATTGTATGAGAAATATTAAAGCCGCGGAACAACGTCGTCGAACTTCAGCAACATCTTCATCTTCTGATATTTTATTTGATCAATCTATGACAGTTCCTACTAGTAAACAGAAGTTTCTTGCAAATACTCGCAACAAATCTCGGTTTATTTCAATGTTGAAAGAAAAGTTTACTGCTGAAAATATATTGGTAAAACAAGCTAGTAATGATGCCGATGTACTGATAATTGAAACAGCAATGGAGCAATTCAATTTAACAAATGCAACTATTGTTGTGGGTGAAGATATAGACTTACTCGTATTACTCACTGCTCGAACTCCAACCGAAAAAACTATTTTTTTTAAACCTGGAAAAGCTATCAATCGGAAATATATTCATCGAAAAGTTTATCTACTTTTGCAAAGGATCAAAATCATGTACTATTTTTACACGCAATCACTGGCTGTGATACGACATCTGCATTTTTCAGAAGGGGTAAAACAACAGGTTTTAAAATGTTTGAAAAACAAGATTTAGTTCAATGTGCTGAAGTTTTTAAAAAGAGTAATTCAACTCGACAAGAAGTTATCATCAACGGAATTCGCTTTCTTCTTTCTATGTACGAATCTCCTAAAAAAACTACCTGCTTAGATCAGTTTCGGTATGCATGTTTCGTTAAACATACTCGAAATAAGAAACAAGTGCAATTAGCTTGTCTTCCTCCAACCTCAGTGGCTGCTCATCAACATCTTTTTCGGGTATATTACCAAGTTCAAGTGTGGCTTAGTTATCATCTAGACCCAAAGCACTGGGGTTGGAAGTTGGTCAACAATACATTAGAACCAGTTCAGATTTTACTCCCACTTGCGCCAGAAAAACTGCTAAACACAATTTTTTGCAACTGTAAAAAAGGGATGTAGTACTAAATGTGGTTGCAAAAAAGTTGGACTGTTTTGTTCTCTAGCATGTACAAATTGTCAAGATCGGTCATGCTCCAATGTTGAATCAGCAACAGTAGAGGATTCGTTTGATAGCAACGAGGAGACATGCGATGCATCACTATTGAGGCAATTTGCTTGCACCCAAGATGAAGAAGAAGAACAAGAAGAAGAACAAGAAGAAGAGGAAGCAGAAGTATTAGAGAATTATGAATCAGACGAATAAATTTCCCTATTTTTTTTTAATTTACAGCGCTCTTATCATTTTCAACCCTTGCTAATATCTTTTATTATTCAATAGTTTCAAATTAAACAGAATCACAACAGATCCGTGGAATAGACCTACCGGGGAAGCCACGTTAAAAAAAAGCGCTAAGTACACTACCTCAAAGGTCTCGTGGAAACGTGTGCATATTATGACGATTACAACTCTTCCAACTTTTTGAATCGTCATATCTCACAAACGGCGGCTCTTAGGAAAAGAAAGTATTGAGACATTTTTTATAGATAATTATCTGATCTACAATTTTCGTCTGAGCTAATTTTATGATAAAACTTACCGTTTTGCTGAAAATCGCGAAAAATCCATTTTTGTGACCTTTCACCCCGCGTAAATTTTTTTACAGGTATCGGATCCATGAGAACTTTTTTGAGTTAATTTATAATGGTGTTTTGAACAATCCTACCAACTTTCAGCTGGATGTAAATTTTTGTACCTTCACTCCTATTTTTTGGTCTAATTTGACCGGATTAAAAATGACGTACTTACTTATAATTAAGAAAAGATAAATCGTCATAATATTGTAATATAAGTTGAAACTTGCAATAAGTTTCTTTTTTCCAAATAATATATTGGTGGTGTGAGAGTTACTCCAACTAGTCCAAAAATTTCTTTTAGCTAATCACTTTTCAAAATATTGCTGGTATTGTGGCGAAATATTTTAAAATATGTGAAACCAATGAAAAATATCGTCATGTTTTTTTTTTGACAACCCCATTTAATACAACCGCTGTCTAAGAAATCACTACGTCCACATCTCCAGATTTCGTATTCAAGTTTTTTAAGGAAAACATCTTGACTATATTTATTTTGCATTCTATTCTAGTATGCGGAAATGATAATTGGCCATAGAGTTTTAATATATTTCAAGCAGATGTCATAAAAAAATTTGAGGTGTTGGCTTTTAGCATATCCAATAAATTTGAAATTTCTGAACTCTTATTAGCTTATCTTTTTTATTTTCTCCTATTTTCCATCACCCCCAGCACTTCAACGGAATCATGTCAATCAAATGTCGTTTTACAATACATATGTGAACCAAGTTTCAAGTGAATATCTCAATTATATTTTATTAACCCCTTTAATAATGGAAGGTGGTTGAAAAGGTTATAAAAAAATCTGAAGTCTTGGCTTTCTAGTACATACAGAAAATCTCAATTTCCTGTACTCTTACCAGCTTGCTTTACTTATTTTCCCTATTTACCCATATTTAACCGCTAACCCTTCAACGAAATCATCTCAAAATATAATCTAGTTCCAGATGTCGTAATAGATACGTGTACTAAATTTCAAGTAAATATCTTTATTTTATTTTATTAATCCCTTTAATAATAGAGTGGAGGTGCGGAGGGTGTAAAATGTTTTTAAAAACCTGACGCCTTGGCTTCTAGTATATATACCTAATTTTAAGTTCCTATACTCTTACCAGCTTGCTTTACATATTTTCCCTTATTTACCCCTATTTAACACCCAACCCTTCGCCGGAATTAGCGCAAAATAGACTCTAGTTCCAGATCTGTGATATATGTATATTATGTATTGTATGAATGTTTTTTATTATTCCGTGTGTAATAATATTTTTGATTCTATGTGTTGTACTTTCTAAGGAAATCTTGACTGTGAATTATAATAGGATTGTTCTTATTTTTAAATTGGTTGAATGGCATTTAATGTTATATTTAATATTATGAAGCTGCCTATATATTTTGTGTTTGTATACTATTATTTATTTATTGTTGTCTTTGTGTTTTCAAAATTTTTTATGCTTACTTACATATTTTCTTGTTTTTATTCTTTTGTTATGTTTATATATCTATTTATTAATTTTCCTTATTGACTTTTCCTAATCATAATTTATGATCGAATGGACTAATAAATTATTATTATTATTATTATTATTATTATTATTATTATCTCGGCATGATACATATGTGACCAAATTTCAAGTCATTATAAGATAATAACCGTTCCTGAGAAAACGTGTGCACAAAGAAACTTACAGACCGACCAACCGACAGACAGAGAGGCGAAAAATTGCTTCCACTCGAATTTAAAATCTCGACGTTTTATGACAATCTAAGCCTATTTCAACAATATTTTGGATTTTTTTTTTACGATTACTATACTTCCACTCCATTACGTGGATGTGAAAGTAATATGTTATGCAGCGTAACTTCGAGAATAGATTTACTTATTTTCATAATTTGACCTGAAATATAGGAATTCAACTGGTATGTATGTTGAATGCGGAGCTGAGTTGCATTTTTAGAACTATTTGTAAATAATTTCAAATCAATGATGGATTTGTTTTATAAGAAATAAGCTGTCTCCTTTGCCGCAGAGCATGGGAGATAAGAAAAGAGATATGAAGATTCTTCTTAATGGTGGAAATTTTATTTTATCAATGAAATTAATTTTTTTTCAAATTCCCTCTACCGTACACCGACAGGAACTTTTGTCTGCCAGAACAACTGAGGTCTATGGAGTACATATACTGACTACCTATGCGGACAGATACCGGTAAAAATTCGTTTAAAAAAATGTTTTGAAGAAAAATGGGAATATGTAGAAGGGAACATTTTTTTTTAAATGAATTTTTACCGAAATCTGTTCTCATAGGTACTTAGTACATGTACCTCACATACCCCAATTATACTGGCAGACAAAACTTCCGGTCGGTGTGCGGTAGAGGGAATTTAAAAAAAATGTCTCCCCTCCATATTCTCCCACCATACCAAAAATTTTCAGAGAGAAAAGAGGTTTATAGTTATCTACTCTCTTCGATTACCGACTGGCAGACGGTAACTTTTTGTCGACAAATTTCACGCTATTTCCTTAACTACTAAGAAAGTTTCTCATATCACTTATCTGTTTGTCAAACTCTAAGGAACAGGATTAATAATATCTGTAGCGGTTACAAATGCGTCAGGTAATTGCACACTGGCTACTGTACCATAAAATTTCACCGGAGGCGGCGTTCGGTTAACTGAACCTTATTACCTAATACCTAGGTCTGGCAATTTGTTCGATTTTTTGTTCATTTTTAGACCGATATTTTAAAGGCGGTTCAGTTTGTTTTAAAAGTATCTTTTCATCATTTCCAGTGGCTCAATTTAATTAAGATTTACAAACGTTATGCAATTACGGCCGCCTTCTTGGATTCACTATTTTGAATCTTTAATTCAGTAGCATCTACTCCGATAATGCCCGACTATCTCTTTAACCGGCACCTCCGCCATAATTTCAAATGTTCTAATAAAGATTATTTCTTTCCTATGCGATGTTTACCTTATACTAAACATAACTTGATGAAAAAATTATGGGACCACCATCGAGTCATACTCTACAGTATAAGCCGCTTATACAATTCGAGAGAAATCGTTGAACAGATATGAAAAAACCATATACAGGGTTATTCACCGGAAAGCGGGAATTAGACGTTTCTTGGTATCTGTTCAGAACTATGAAAATTGGTCTAAGGGGTTTTCCGGAACTGGCGGATCTAACGAAAATATTTTCATTTGTTAGTTCCGCTTACACCGGATATAGCACCTGTCCTTGTTATTTTATTTCATACTTGGATTCCTCATAAAATTTTAACTTGGGTTTATGTGTCAAAATATGCTCTGAAACTTACCAGTTTTCGAAACGGTTAATATTTTCGGGGATTTTTGACGGTTGCTACTTTTCCGAAAAAAAAAATCGATATCTTCTATCATGTGGCCGATTTAGATACTTTCTTTTCAAACTCATACAAATACCCTATCATCTATCTAAAAATTGTCTTATATATTCACAATATGTCATACAGGGTATTTTATTTTCACAATCGAACATTGTTTTAGTTCAAACGTCCAAAAGTCAATTTATTCATATGGAACCCCTATATATTTTCACATAATTTAATAGAGTATTAAATTCTGCATCAATTGATATTTGCATTTCCTATACATATCTCTCTTTGTTTTCTTATTATGGACGAATTTTTGTAAAATGTACATGCAGTCAGCACTGATTACTAGTAGCCAATATAAGTCATACCTAACTTGTTTCGTTTTTATCACAAATGGGAATAGTCATGTAGATAATTGATCATTATTTGTTTGTTCTTAAGATAATAAGATTAAAAATAAGAGATCATTTTATATTAGATTTATAAAAAATACTTTGGAATAAAATTTACAAAATTAATGAACACATTGAATATAAATATTAAATGCAACAACTGTTCAAATTACCCTCCACTTTGCTGCAGAGAGCAATTATCCTGGAACTTACGGCACTTACAGTGGCTCGCCGAATTTATTTGCTGTGTAGTCACTTCTTTGGTAGTAGCCGTGGTGGCATATACAACATTTTTCATATTTCCGCAAAGCGAAAGTCCAAGGGGATCAAATCAGGGGACCTTGCTGGCCATTTCCAAGATCCTCAGTAGCCAAACCACCTATCTTCGAACGATGCTTCTAATTCATCATACACTTCCCATGTATTATGTACACCGCAACCATCTATTTGATAATACATAGAATTATAAAGATTTAGGAGCAAATCATCAGTAAAAGTAACAGCTGCTGTTTTTCCAAAATTTGCAAGTATTTATTGCTATTTAAATTCTCCCCGTAGATATGATAATTACCCAAGTAACAATTTAAATGCTTTTTAGATTTATTCAGGTTTTATCATTGTTTTATAATGGCCACCTCATAAACCACCGATTTAGGCCAGATTTATTAAATGCTACATGCACTTAAAGATAGTTTTGCTTTAAGGAAAGTTTTAAAATGGCCTTCGAGAACTTACATTAAAACTAAATTATCTCTTAATCTTTATTGGCTTATGATTGACTTATCAAGGTATTTGTCAAACCTTCAATAAAACTTTATAGCTGATAAGTTCAAGTTAGGTGGATCAAGTTTTATAGAGATTAAGCAAATGTTATGGTTTTATCATTGCTTTATGAAATTAATTTGAGGTGGTTGGTAATGCTGGGCTATAAATCTAATATGCTTTGAAATCACTAAGTTTCAGGTCGAACTTTCATAAAATCAACTACTTGCTACAGTTTTAATGAAGTACACAAACATCTGTAATAAATCAGTCTTAAACATAAAAGGATTTGGTTTACCTTTGCCCAGACTATAATGTTTTAAAATAGGTAGTTTTAAAACTATGATAAGATATATACATATTCGTCGGCATTTTATTTGTGTATGACGTGCCTGTGATGATAAATTAAAATATCACTGGTAAAACGAAGACACTAGATAAAAACGGGAGAGGCGAGCATTTAGTGGATACCAAATAGCGTCCCGGCAAATTGACTTTTTAGGTTATGTTATCCGAGCATTATAAATTCAATAGGTTTTAAAGCGGCTGTGTTATGTGCTCAAATGGTTTTAAATTGATTTCAAGATAAGTTCACAAGTTTTAAAAATATATTATGATCAATGAGGCTTAAAATATACTTTTACAAGAATAAATCGACTTACTTAAAGAGCAATTGGTAATGTACTAGACACTTTAAGACAAAACATGTTTGATGTAGAATTCTTTACAGCTTATAGGGTTTTATACATACAACAACAATTTAATTTCCAGCCGTCGAGGAATATAACTGTCAGCGATATTGGGAAGGTCCCAGATTGAAAAAAAAATGTAAAATGTAAAAAATTTGTATCTAATAGAAATGTTTTATAAAAACAATTTACATAACTAAACCATATTATGGACAGATGCTAAAGCTCTCTTTATTTTTAAGTCACAAAAAAATTAATTATTTATTTGTTTTTCAAAAATTGTGTTCTTAGGGAGCGCACGCATTTTTAAGAGTAAACTTAGCCTTGTTGTAGATTTTAGCCCACGATAAGCAGTCCCATCAATTATTCATTACAAGTAGTCCATCTTTAACTGTTTCTCTGAACTGTTCTTAGTAGTCGCCATTTGTCCATTTTATAACTTACGTCTAACTATAACGGCCCATAGTGCATGTGGAATAAATATATTTATTTGCATTTATTTTTACTTCATTAAATACAAAAAGTCCTCTCAAAGCATTTGTGCGTCTTTTAAGTTTTGATATAGTGCGTATCCTAAACCAAGTATGGTTTTATCATACTGTTCAGATACTCTCTGAGTCAAGATTTAGATAATTCATTAAAACTTTAAAATTTTAACAGTAGTTTTAAAAAGAGGCATGTAGACCCTTCTCTAGATGGGCCCCTGTTTGTACCCTTATAAAGGTTTTAAATTGGCTTCATAGAGTCCTTCTAAACCATTTACGTTAATAAGTAGTCTTGGAAATAAGTTTTTAGGATAACTTATAGATTATTTTAACACTACAATTGTTACTTGGGTATACTTGTTATCTACTAATAAGCAGAACACGTTAAAACTAAATTTGTCCTGGAAATTTGATTCTCGCACCGCATGAGAATTTTTAATGTGCCCAGTGGTGTACATTTCGTCTGCTAAAAATTCCTTCTTTAGAAAATTAAGCTTCATTACTTAAAAAAATAATGATTCTCTTGAAGACGTACGATCACATGCTTACAGAAATCTGTGAACAAATACTACGTTCCTTTACTATCGCTACGACTCGGCTTCACTATCACGGTGTTTATATTGATAAAACAAAACATTCTGATATTTTTAATTCTCTATTATATTTAATTCTCTATTATATATGTAGCTATATGTACATTATACAAAAGAGAGAGATAGGTATAGGAAATGCTCATATAAATCGATTAGGAATTCAACACTCTATTAAATTCTGTTAAAATATGAGGGGTCCCATTTGAAAGAATCGACTTTTGGAACCAAAACAATGTTCGCCTGTGAAAATAAAACACCCTGTACGGTAGTATGAAAATATGAGACAATTTTCAGTTAGATCGTAGGGTTCTTGTATGAGTTTTAAAAGAAAGTCTCTAGATCGGCCACATGGTAGAAGATATCGAATTTTCTTCGGAACGGTAGGAACCGTAGAAAGTCTCCAAAAATATTAATTATCTCGAAAACTAGTAGATTTAAGAGTATATCATGGAACATAAACCCAAGCTAAAATTTTATGAGGAATCCAAATATGTAATAAAGTACCGGGTGTAACAGGATCATATGGTATACCCCCCTTTTCTCCTTTAGTCTTGAAGATAATTGATTGAAATTTGGGATATACTACATAGATAATAAGCGGCACTTTCCGACATACAATTGGTTTTATTTTCACCTACGGTTTCGCCGGAAGTGACACTAACTTTCGATTTTTAAATGGAACACCCTATATATTATTGAATTTTTGAATTCTGCATAGTTTTCTGAATCCAACGATGCCAAATAAGTGACATTTCAAAGACCAATTTTTTTTATAATACAGTTTTCCATTTAAATGTGCCATGGCGATTCCGATTTATTCTAAATGACTAGTGTAATGCTGCAAAAATCGAAATCCCGTTAATAACACTAAATTACGTGATTTATGAGCAAATAAAATTCACCAAAATTGTTTTTGGGGTAAAACTCAATTTTTTCAGATGGAACCATATCGGTACCATGTATTAGTACTATTAATAAGGAATTTATTCATATGTCGTATTAAAATGTGCGATAAATACAAACAAAATTACAGCTAAAAGAAAATAAGGTAATACAATTTTATTCTAATTACCTTGTAACACATAAGGTGGTTTTGGAATACAAAACATTAACAAAAAACATTACAACAGTTGTTCAAAATGCTGCCCATTAACGTCAATGGACTTCTGAACCCGCATAGCTGTTTCTCGAAAAACGTTCGCCAATTGCTGGGTCGTTATGCTATTAATTGCTCGTCTTACTCGTAGTTCCAGGACTTCACGGGTTGTAACGACGGTTGCATAAACAATATTTTTTAAATGACCCCAAACAAAGAAATCGCGGGGCGTTAAATCAGGTGACCTTGGTGGCCACTTCGTAAAAATTACGTTTTCTCTGAATCTCCGTTGACGGTGATCAATTACTATCCTTAAATCATCGGGAGGAGTGCCATCTTGTTGAAAATACGTTCATTGTCCCAAATCTAAAGATAGCTCATCTAAAATGTTCTCAATCTCATTTTCCAGGAATCTCAAGTATCTGGCACCAGTCAGAGGTCCTTCAAATATTATTGAACCAATGATTCTACTATCGATTATTCCAAGCCAAACATTGAAACCGGACCACACTTGAAAGTTACCCTCGTAATAAATTTTGATTTTCTTGTTACCAATATTTTGTATTTTGTCGGTTAAATAATCCCAAATTTGTAAACCTTGACTGGTCCGAAAATAAAATCAGTCCCAAAAAATCATTGTTTGGCTGCACGTTATTATACAAAATACAATTGCAGTATTTCATCGTACATTCGTAATCACTTTCGTACAAATGCTGGTGCAATTGCTATTTAAAAGATTTATAGTGGTATTTGTGCAAATTTCGGCTTACTGTTTTGTGACTAATATTCAATTCAAACCCAACTTGCCTTAAAGAAACAGTATTATCAACTTCTATTCGAGCCAAAATATTAATTTTCGTTCCTTCGTCAATAATGAAACTTTCTTCGGGATCATTGTCGGGCTCTCTTCGGAATTGGGTTTCAACACGTTTAAAATAATTTTTCGCTAGACATTGTCTATCAGGATATCGTCGGCCATAAAGATCCATAGCTGCAATTGCATTTTTTTTTTACTTTCACCATAAATAATTAATTAACAACAGGTCCATTTTTACATCTCTTGTATACATTTGTGGCATTTTGAACACAATTAACAAGAATTTGAAACAATTTTTAAAGACACAATAAAAACACCGTTAACCCGACAAATGTTTGATAAGCTAAATATTTCATTGTTTTCAAAGCCACCTTAGTTACTTCTTAACGTTTAATTAGAACAAAATTGTATTCTCTTATTTATCTTTTAGCTGTAATTTTATTTGTATTTATCGAATATTTTAATACGACGTATGAATAAATTCCTTATTAACAGTACTAATAAATGGTACCACGGTACCGATATGATTTGAAAAAATTGAGTTTTGCCTCAAAAACAGTTATGGTGAATATTATTTGTTCATAAATCACGTAATTTAGTGTTTCTAACACGATTTCGATTTTTGTAGCATTAATATGGGTCATTCAGAATAAATCGGAACTGTCATATATACTTAAATGAAAAACTAAAAATTATATTATAAAAAAATTGATGTTTGAAATGTCACTTATTTGGCATCGTTGGATTCAGAAAATTATGCAAAATTTAAAAATGCAATAATGTGTAGGGTGTTCCATTCAAAAATCGAAAGTTAGTGTCACTTCCGCCGAAACCGGAAATGAAAAAAAAATTATATGTCGAAGAATGCCGCTTATTATGTACGAAGTGTATTCTAAATTTTAATCAATCATCTTCAAAATTAAAGCAGAAAAGGGGGGTATACCATAATCCTGTTACACCCAATATTTTATTACATATTTGGATTCCTCAGAAAATTTTAGAATAACAAAGCTAGATGCTACATCCGGTGTAAGTATGAAAATATTTTCGTTATATCCGCCATATCCAAAACCCCCTTAGGCTAATTTTCATATTTCTAAATTGGACAGATCCCAAGAAACGTCTGGTACCCGCTTTTCATGAATAACCCTGTAGGTACATATAGATCTAATTGAGAACCTCCTACTTTTTAAAAAGTCGGTTTACTTAAATAGAAAAGCACTAAAATCATTTTATTATGAGATTTCAACAAATGTTTCTACTATGGCAATTTTAATCATTTTCCTATCGATGCCTGTGTTTGTCTGTTTTATGTATTCAAAGTTTGTATTTATATGCTAATAGCTATATAATCGCTGTAGCCATTCATTCAATGGAAAAAAGGTTATATTTTTTATTATTCCCTTATGAATTTTATTATTGTTGACGGCTGTTGTTTATTAATGGAAAAAATATTACCTATTGTTCTAAATATGATAAAAATTGACAGTTATATTTAATCTATGTGAAATGGAAAATAGAACTGGGAGAGATTGAAATTTCCCCATTTTAAAGTTTTACGTGTAATAAAATAGTCCCAAACTATTCTTATAAAATGTTGCAAAGTAAAATTTTTGATTTGGTCAAAAATTGAATCTATGACAGTTAAATTCCGAAATTGAGTAACGGAGCGCTACATCAGCAATGTTGGTCTACAGCGAGTGATTGACTGACATTGGCGTCGACGTCTGTAGGCGTGGCGTCGCGACGCCTGAGGGGATGACTCCACCCACATGAATCCGCATAGGGGTACTGACATGGCGGGATATCGGGAAATGCCGCTAGAGGGCTAGAAAATGCATGTGTAAGCTCTTCGTAAAAGTACATGGCGGACTACTCATTCGATTGTTTAATACTTGATTAGGTCTAAATAAACATTTAGTTTGTGTTCTCTTCTGATCGATTGTTTGGAACTTCCGTTTTGCCAGTTTTGCATAAATAATGGGTAAAGTTCGATGTATTTTCATTTTTGTTTTGTTTCTTTTTGTTCTGCTTTGAAATGAGCTTTGTAGCAAGGATTTACAGCATTTATTGCTTATGATGACTGAAATACTTTTTTCAAATTAACTTTGTTTTTAAATAAGCTGCTGTTTCTTTTTACATTAGGGATGTAGCAATTATCTTTTTATAAGACCCAAAGAAATATGTTTCGAAATAACAACTGTTCTGGCAAGTGAAATTTAATGTATTTAATGCAATAATAAATAATAAATTTAATTCACATTCTATGTGTAAACATCTATGTGTACTTCTCGACATAAATATGACATTTTCAATTAGATCTGGTAGAACGTACTATAATATTATTTAACAAATATAGTGGAACAAATTTACTTGTAATAGGTCATATTCAAGGAAAAGAGATATTGCTACAATATTTGGTTTAAAATATGTACATTAAAGTTCTGTAGAAAGAAAATGTACTATAATATTTTCAAATCGGCTGACAAAATATTAGGATATTATTTCCGATTTGAGTGCATTCAGTGCCGAAAACTGTATTACAGCTCTGAAAATTAATTATATTATTAAAAGTTTTAATAAAGGTCCAAATTTGCTATTATCGAAATTTGCTAACCTTTGTGTCAACAAATTAGTGTTAATACTGTATATCTATTTTAGCAAATAATTTAATTTAATATGATTTAAAAAATATATATAATGTCTTGTAGATTTTTTACACGTCTTTAATTTATTTTAATTTCGCTGGTCAAATGAGAGAGTTTATGTAAGAAAAACATATTTTTTTTATAATAATGTACTTCAGGCAACAAAAAATATGTTTTGCCATGTCTATTAGTTCGTAGTATTCAGTTTCTGATATATGATTTGCAATCACAAATAATATGGATTGCTAATAAGATCACAAGAACATCATAACATTCCATTCATAGAGTCCCGTGAATTTTTTATTCATACTTTATTTTATTTTTAATTTTTTTAAGTTTATATTAATTACTTAGAAAATTCTGAAAATTTATTGCCACGTGTGAAACAGAAATTTATATATTTTTTATCTGCAATATCTAAATGTATTCTTGCAAGACTAGTGGTTAAGTTCTTAAACTGTAGTTATAATAAGTTGTATCTTTTCAATATCTGTTGAATATAACACTAACTTAAACTGTATATTTTTTTAATTATAGATTAGTCTCTTCTTCGTATACTTATGTTTATTCATGTTAAAGTGCCATAAAGTACAATGTTATATAAAAATAAGTCGTAATAATGAGGTATATTGGTACAAGGGTGCACCCAAAGAGAGATTGATAAATGATATGAATCCTTCTAGTAATAAATTGACATTATATGGAATATTGGAAGAAACCAGTTAAGTGGAGTATAGGCCAAGAAGTAGAGTGGCAAACACGACGAGGCAAAACAAAACAATAAATATCTGTTTTCGACATTTACCTATTTTACTTATAACATAAATATAATAATCGAAATCTCGTCTTTAAAGCAATACTCTATTAATTAGAATGGATATATTTTTTAATCACTAGTGAAAAAAGTAGAAAAGGTTTCGCTGATATTAAGATATTACATCATTTACAGCTACTAAAAGAATATGGTGATATTAACAGATGATTACATATTAGTTTGTCTACAGTTTACGAGGAAAAGTAATTCTTTCCAAAAATGCCTGTTTTTTATCCGAAAATAACACAATTTTTCAAAATTTACGCGGAGGGTGCCAAATATTTGCAAAGATATGAAAACTACAGTCTGTTTTCTTATTTTGTTTTTTATCTCAACCGCTTATCAAGTCCCCGAAATAACTCCTTGAAAATTCAGGATAATATTGTCACGCAGTACTTGAAATTTATTCTGGCCACCCGGTACATCACTTTTTTAGTAACGGATATCGGTTGTTATACCAGATCTGTTTAACGTATTTGCATTTTACTTTGTGTCAAAAAAGCTGAGTTCGCGGGAAGTAGGTTCACCGCACTACATTGTTGCCGGGGCAAAAGTGTCAAGTCAGTAAAATGGATAACGGTACCGGCGAGCGGGAGAAAAGTCAGTTGGGTTTAGAGTGTTGAAATCGAAAGTCCACCGGGTACTGCGTGGGCCCAACTCCCTCCCCCAGAAGGATCCATCCCCAGGGGTTGTAACTAAAAATGTAAGTACACTCTTTTTTGTATCAGATTAATTTAATAAACTTGTACTTTGTTTTCTACCTCTATGTTTTATTTAATAGAGTATTCATTCAATAATTAGTTTAAACCCTCTCGTATGCCAAGCGAGTAAAAGTGGCTTCATGGGTATCGCCGATAGAACTCCGGGCAACCGGACAATATGGGAGATACCTGTGGACGTCGCACATAATACTCAAAATTAGGTCTAACACCCCTAAAAAAGAGGGTGGAATGCGACACGTGGTGGAGGTCGCCGTGTTCGGTTCTAGGGGTGATTCTTCACAATCACTCCAGTTATTTTAAATAGCCTTTAATTCAAGTTTACATAGAGAGTTATTTTTTTTGTAGCGAATTTACGTAATTCTTCACCACTTGTATACGATATTTTTTTTTACCTTAAAATTGTCTTAAAAAAGTTGAACTTAAGCAGAAAATTAGTTTTTTTTGGCAAACTTATTGAATTTTTCACATTTTAATAAGTTGTTTTTAAATATTTAGCTTGAATTTTACAACATTGAATGAATACTACGTATTTTCCGTTTGATCGTAATTTTTTATTTAGAAACTTAGTAACTTCGCGTCATATAATTTTTTCTGGTAAAGTCCGACGGTAGAAATCAAGTGTACAAAAATTATTTAGGGGCAGTGAAATAAGGAATGAACTAGGGTTTTTTGGATTTTTTATAGTGATATAATAGTGTTTATGAAGGCAAATGTTTTGTTGAGAATCTATTGATATTGGTTATGTACTTTGATAATTAATTTTACTATTGATATTTCGCACAGTAGCTGCTTAATTTATAAGAAATTTTTTAACGAACTTACGTTACGTTCGTAAAATTGATTTTTTTGAAATTCCTTAATTTGCTCGGTATTATTTCTATGTGATATAATTTTTTTTATCATTGATTGATTTCTTTTTAGCTAAATATTAATTTTACTTGATGGTAAACGCTATTACTTGCTTTTGTTTTTTATTTTATTGTGGATTTGCCAAATTTCGGCAGAATTAGGGTAAAAGCGCCGAATTTCTTGAGCTAAATTAATTGTAAAATGTTTATTTGCTTTTTGAATTTTTCAGTAAATTGAAAAATTTAGGTAATGACAAAGCGATTTGTGGTACTGATTCAATTATTTTGTGATTCATAAAGTTTTTTGTGTCAATAGCTATTCTTTCTCTACCTGTCTAGAGACAGCTTAGCAACAATTTTCTATTTCTATTTTTTTATCTTTCAAAATAACTGCTTAGAAAATCTACTCTTTTCCCCAGCCTGGATCGCAGGCGGGAGAATTATAAGTTTAGTTACTACACGTTGGTAAATTAATACCCTTGATTAGTGCCCGTTTACCTGGCTAATCAAGTTTAATTTCCATCTGTACTCCTGCAGTTGTATGAGAATTTGTTCCAATTTTTCATGAGAATATTATTCGTGCAAACAGTACCCCGAACTGACTTGTTGAGTTTTTATTTTTAGATTTTTTGGTATAAAAGGCAAAAAGTTTCGCATTTTAGTGATAATAATGTTAGAATCAGTTTTTTATTATTATTATTTTCACATTCGCAACCTAACCCTAATAGTTAGAGAACAATTTTTTATCCAGTAGTGCGGACGCAATAAGAACAATTATTGTGCTTGGTATATATATTTTTCTCGAGATGATATTTTTTTTAAATGATAGGTCTCTTCTTTGTGCTTATCAAATAATCCTTGGCATGTAGGTTGAAAAACACAGTTTTTTTAGTTATACGATGATTACCATTTCACTATTTCCCAAAAGTGATTTTTTTTACAAGGAGTGAATAAAGTTAAGTTAGCCACTCGTTCTTCAGTTTTTTGATGTTCTCCGAAAAATATAAGCGACATTTTTTTTATTTGATTTTTTTTTTAATTTAAATGAAAAGATAATACTGATTTTCCTTTAAATATGTATTTTTGGTTTCGGATATGCTATTTAGAGCATTATTTGAATTGTCGATCAGCCTCATTTGGGCGTCCTTCTTTTGTTTCTGGTTTTTCTATCCTGTCTCGAAGTTGACCAGGTCTTGAAAGGTTTTGTTTCTTTCGTTTCCAATGTTTGCGATTTGAAAAAAAAACGGTCTATCTGAAATATTTGTGAGGGTTAAAAGGGGTAAAATTTATTAAAAGCCCGATATTCATTAAATAAAATATATAATTAAATGTGAAGAGACTACTACAATACAATACAATATGACATCGAACGTTGTGCCGACTCAAATAAGAGTGCCTCTGAACTCTGAAGTAAATCAATAGAACATTAAATCTAAAATTTTTTTTTAATATAATGTTTTTATTAAGCAATTTGTACTGTTGTCCGGCTTATCCCCCGGCGACGGTCGATTCTCTTACATATGGTCCCATTCTACTTTTTTTGGTTTTTCACCAGTCCAGTGTGCTCTGCGTTTTTGTGCATTATTTCAAGTGAAATAAATGATAACGAATAGCGACGTCGCTTTGAACGCTTGGTCGCCACAAGCCAGCTTTTGCCCTTTTGCTCTACGCGTGGTTTCTGTCCTCGCTGAGATGGCCTTAGGACACCTGCGTTATTCATAATTTTTTTCTTCCCCTTCTTCAAATGGTTAAAAGATTTTCTATTAACATTAAAGTCAAACCAGTGAAATACCGATATATATATTCCTTAAGTTTTTCTTAAGATTTTCTTCCCCTTCTTCAAATGGTTAAAATATTTTCTATTAACATTGAAATTGAAACAGTGAAATACTGATATATATTCCCAGTTGATCCGACATATTTTGAAATTTATTTTGAATCCTCGCTTTGAACGCTTGGCCTTCACAAGCCAGCTTTTGCCCTTCTGCTCTACGTGAGGTTTCTGTCCTCGCTGAGATGGCCTTAGGACACCTACGTTATTCATAATTTTTTTCTTCCCCTTCTTCAAATGGTTAAAAGATTTTCTATTAACATTAAAGTCAAACCAGTGAAATACCGATATATATATTCCTTAAGTTGTCCTTTACGAGGTATGTTACAGAAACCCTGTACCTCACTGGGTTTTAATAAGGAAAAGAAAAAATATAAAAAATACATATTTAAATTAATTAAAAATTATTGAGTTAAAACGCTACAATAAGTAATATGAACTTCAGAGATTTAAATGAATAATTGTAATATATTATTGAAATAATTACAAGACAAGTATCCACCAGTGATTTATTAGTTAATGTCCCTTTTCTATTAATTTTCCCCCTCGCCGAATGTTTTTCTTATGAGACCAGCAATTCGGGAACACTTTTAAATTTGAAGTTAAACTCAATACTTCAATCGCGATTTTTCTTATTTTTTTCTAAATCATCGATTCGATTTACCATTTCATCGATTCTAGTTGGTATTGGTAGGACATATTTTGAAACGTATCTTGAATCGTTTGTAATAAATTTTGTATATGTTTTTTTCTCATTTTTCTCTAAATCATCGATTCGATTTACCATCTCATCGATTCTGGTTGGTTATTGGTAGGACATATTTTGAAATCTATTCTGAATTGTTTTTTACAAGTTTTTTACATGTTATATTCATTTTTGAATATTCTTGAGGGCATTTTCGCTAAGGTTTGAAAAACCTCCTTCGTCTACGTTCCCTAACATTCCAAGAAAAACCCTCAATATGTGAATCGTTTTAGGTAAACGAAAACCTACATTTTTTTTTCTCTATTACCTCGTTCGCTCCAACTTTCCCAGTTGGCTTACTAATTTGTCGTTTTAAAATATTTTGTTCGTTATATATACAAAAAAAAAACGTGAAATGCTTTACTTATCAGTGATTTATTAATTATTTTGTTCTTATACAATTGTTGCACATTTTGTGATACACCCTTCGTATTGAAAAAATATGTTAGTTTCGGACATTTTTTTAGGTTGTGCTTTTAAATATATTTTCTTGTTGTTTTTCCCTTAAATATTCGTATTGCATTGACAATAGAATACGAAATGTGTGATTTTTTTTATTGAAAATATTGATAACACAGTTATAGCCAATTATAGAAGTTTTTTACCCCGTATGGTGCGGTTCGTTGTTTTAAAGTACAAGAATAATATTTTTGCCTCTTTCTTCCTAAGAAAATTTCTCTAGGAGAGAAAACAAAGTTTATGATGCCTTGTGGAAAAATAATGAAAGTTTAGATAGTTTAAGTTCATTCCTTATTCTTTTTTTCGCGTATAAGTTGCTAATAATGTAGCATTTTTTCTGAGTTTTGTTGTCCGTTAAGTTAATATTATATGATTTTATTCTAATGCCCCTAAATAAAGTACTTACATACACGCAGTGCCATATATTAAGATTTTTTAGAGGTATTCGGGGAAAAGAATATTTTTTTAAAGCTGCAGGAGGGACCTAAATATTATTAAATTGTGTCGATTTGTCTATGTAGTTATAATAATTTAAATTCCAAAATAGAGTGGAAAATTGTTTTTCAAAACTAGATAAAACGTCGTTATTTGAATATAATTTTCTTAATGAAAGTATAATTTGAAAAAATGTAAAATCTAGTAAATGGGAGCTTAACATAAGCGTTTATTTTGATAACATTAAGTTGAAAAAACGAAGTCAAACATTTTCTTTCTTTGCAATTTTATTTTACGAAAAGGGGGGTTATTTTGAAGTAAAACTGAAAGTTATAAAGTGTCAGTTTGAAGTCTGATCGTACTGACCAGAATGATTTTTATGTAACTTTTATAGAGGAAAAATACCTAGGTAAAGGTAGAGTGAAATGTTTATACCCATAAACAAATTTTTTTATATTGATTCGACTATGCTACAATTTTATGATGAAAATATAAAATGTGTAAAAAGGGAATATTGACAATTTGAGTTACTTAATTACGTTGAGTTGTTGTACCAAGACCCGAGTCAAGTAAAGTTGAGGGAAATAGAAGGCGCGCCTAGGAAAGAAAGTTTTTAATGTGAATTATGAGACATAATGTGTTATTAAAAAGGTACCAAGTTTATGAGTTTACAAGAGTTATAATACGATATTATGAGTTGATTAAGTTTTGAGATAAATAATGTGTTATTAAAGGGTACCAAGTTATGAGTATATTAGGGTTGTATGAGATATTGCGAATTCTCAGAATATTTAAGGGTACCAAAGCCCAATTAGAGGCGTAAATGCTTAGGACAGGAAAACAGGGTTTGATGACAGTGATGTAGTCCGGTCAAATCTACTGTAAAGGGAGGTTCAAGAAAACTATCCGTTAGTCCGGTCAAAAGAGCATTTTTATTGGTCATGATAAATATTCATGATCTATTAAGAATAATGGTCCCAAGGTCCCCTCAGTGGTAATGAGGGTGTGTAAAAAGCGTCATAGGGAAAAGACGTGGGAAAAGGGTTTGATAGCAGGAATAAATAGTACGGTCAAACCCATCTTAAAAATCAAAACATATTCTTTTCTTTTGTAATTCAATGTTCAGCGGGGCAAATAGCCGGGAAAGTAGTTGTTGAAAGAAGAGAGTAGGCTTTGTATGTTAAAATGTAGATTTGCAAGGAAGATATAATGATTTTTTTATGGTACCAAGGTTGCCTCATAGGTTAATGAGGGTGTGTAAGAAGCGTCTTAGGGAAAAGACGTGTGAAAAGGGTTTGATAGCAGGAATAAATAGTACGGTCAAACCCATCTTAAAAAACAAAACATATTCTCTTCTTTTGTAATTCAATGTTCAGCGGGGCAAATAGCCGGGATAGTAGTTGTTTAAAGAAGAGAGTAAGCTTTGTATGATAAAATGTAAGGAAGAAATAATTATTTTTGATGGTACCAAGGGTTCCTCATAGGTTAATGGGGTATATAAGAAGCGTCAAATGGAAGACGTAGGAAAAGGTTTCGCTAAAGAAACCGAATATTAGTAGGGTCAAAGTCTAATTTAATTAGCAAAGGTACAATAAGAGTAACTCTGATTTCTGTTCGTAAGAAAAATAAGGACAAGAAAACAAATATAGTTTAAATATTTGGTCAATATTCCTTGAAAGATAAATAGTCCGAAGGAAGATGGGTAAAGGTAATTTTAAGAGTATGTTGTGGTAGCCTAGGTCAACAAGTCGAGAACACTAGTATCGGAGGGTTGAATGCCGTGTGGGGTTGTAAATGTTAAATTTTTTCTATTTGCTCGGATACCAATTGGTAAGTGCTATTGCTGGGTCACGATGCGATGTTGCTGGGCGATTTAAGCTAGTAGCTATAGCGAGGTTACTAGATAAATGGCAAAGTAAAGTAGCGAATGGCCTAGCGGAGTCCTTATCCAAGCTAAATTAATATTAACTATACAAACAGTGTTGACATGTCGCCTCCATAATGAACGAAAGTTGAACCACCCACGGTATATAAGAACCGAGAAAATGAGAAGTAATTGGTGAACGTTTTTATCCCCCCATAGTAAAGTTTTTTTTTTAAATTGTTTTATGACGTGAAAGCTATGATAAGTAATAAGGGGAAAATATAGTAGAGTCCGTGAAATTGAGATTGTTTTTCCCCACTTTCCCCCAAGAGTAAGTGTTTAAATGGCAAATAGTTTTATATTATGAAAATGTTTTTGTTGTTAAGAGAAAGAAAAGTAATAAAGGTAACAGGTCCTCCTAAGAAACTTTTGCTTCTTTAGCGATTTTTATATGTATTGAGTTAATTTTTTTTGGTCCAGAGGAGAATACTAATAAAGGAAAGTTAGTTATAATTTGATTCTATATAAGGTACAAGGTGTTAAGAAACTATCAATTTTTCTTAGTTATGACTATTTTTTTTTAAATTTGGCATATTTTGCATAATAGGTACATTTTTTTTGTTGTTTTTTGGATATTTTAAATGTCAATGAATAAGTTCAAAGGTACCGAAATACATTTTCATTTTTTTTTTCATAAGATTAAATTTATGAGTCTGTTTCTTTTTATTTGTTTATTGGAAGAGATAAAAGTCAATAAATAACTATAACGGCATCAAAATAATAATAACAATAATGATAATATGAATATTCGACTTTTTTGATGTACTGCACACAAAAAACACATTTTTACTTTTTTATGAAGTTCAATTCATGGAGTACATTTTTGTTTTTTTTTGTTTTGTTTGTGTGCTTAAACAAATAAAAGTCAATGAATAACTTAACGGGATCTAAATATATCCCTATTCTTTTTTTAATATGAGAGAGAAGTCTATGGAGTAAAGAAAGTATTTTTACGTTTTTTGGAGAAATCATTTTAAGAATTTTCTTTACGCAAGCTCCAAATAGGAAGGGTAAGATTTGTTAAGTCAAATCATGAATATTATTAAGGTTGTCATTTTAGGGTTGATCAAACTATAACAGGTAAACTACCTATTATAATTTTTTAATTTGTGAAAAAA
Organism: Stenurella melanura; assembly: GCA_963583905.1. Lineage (NCBI taxonomy): Eukaryota > Metazoa > Arthropoda > Insecta > Coleoptera > Cerambycidae > Stenurella > Stenurella melanura. The sequence continues at coordinate 177,200,617 of OY757309.1, forward strand.
TTTGGGCTAGAGTCTAAACCAACGAGAAGTTAAATTTCTTTTGTTTTGATTGTCGATGGTAATTT